>JARNGD010000036.1:0-241779 GCA_031001845.1 Achaetomiella virescens
GGCGCGTCGCCGGCAACCATCTTGATTCCTTCGCATGCCGTCTCTCATGCTCTTGGCTCTGCTGACATTGAGCGGTTCGAAGGGATTCGTCTTCTCACCGACGTTAGCGGCGTAAGGCGTCCGCCGGTTGCTCAGGAATGTCTCGTTAAATTGGGCGCTCAGAGGGTCGATGTATTCGGAAGTCGGCCTGGGCTTGCTCGTCTCCGCCGTACTCTCCGTAGAGGCAGTATGGGCACTGGTGTTGTAGTGCTGGTTCTTGACTGGCGGCTCGTCCCCCATGGGCGATGCAGGAGCATACCCGGTCCTCCTTGTCCCAAATGCTGCCTCCTGCCGCCTGGCCCCGGCTGCCGTCCGTGGCGTCGGGGGCGGCTCCCTCGCCTTCGTTGCACGTGCAGAGGCAGCAGCAGCCGCAGCACTCTGCTGAGTTGGCTTGGTTTGGGCCTTGCCCTTTCCCATGCCTCCATATGAGCCCTGGCACTCTCCGTCTTTGTTTTTGCCCTCTGCGCCCAGTCCCAGTGCTTTGTTGATGCTGCCGTCGGTGCAGGCGGGCGCGTCGGCATCGGAGGCCGTTTCGGAGGAGCGCCGAATTTCGAGTTCACCTCGTGCGCAGTGTACTGCCAAGGGTTGCCCTGATTCCAGAGGCTGTGGGGTACCTCTGATTCCGACGGTACTGATCGAACTTGGACTTGGTAAACAGGATCGGTGAGAATCTCGTGGGCGGCCTGAATGACCAGGAACTTTTCCTTGGCCTCATCTTCCTTCCCTGGATTGCGATCGGGGTGAAACTTGAGTGCTGGGAGGAGTCAGCAATAACCTGGCCAAACAGTAGAGTGCAACTTACCAAGCTTCTTGAACTGTTTCTTGACCTCAGCAGCATCTGCCGTGGAAGGCAGTTCGAGATCCGCATAGTAATCACGGTCGTAGTCTAGCTTCACCATCTTGACTTTTGATGAGGTCAACGGACGGAGAAGGGAGAAAAAGCGACAGCGACAGTAGAGCGAACAACCTCATCCGCTGTTGATTTCGATTTCCCGCGTTCAAAGCTTCGACAAGCAGAGAAAGAATGAAAAGAGCAATGGACGCCTTGAGTGCGCCTCGTTGTGGGGCCCCGTCGAGAATCCCGGCCAACTGTCGAAACCAGGAGAATACCCAATCCGAGTCGCAAGGCAAGAAGTCTGCTGACTGCAAAGAGGCGAGGATTGGCCGTCTCGAGTTATCTCGCGCCGTCGCAGGACCGGGCGGTCGGGCACGAATCGGTCGGTGCTCCGCGTCGTCGGTCAGTTGTCGACTGCAACAGGCGTCGATGCGGGGCAGTGGAAGCGATGGAGATTTGATGGTTCAGAGCAAAATGAGTGTTGATTTGGTGGTGTAGTAATCAGGGCGCCGGTCGTTATGAGAGCTGGTCGCAAAACCGGGAGATCAGGGTCTGTTGAGAGATGTTGTTAGCGACATGCAAGTGGTTGCGCAGTTTCCTGAGACCGGCGCAGCTGGCTGCACGCTTGCAATGCCGTGGCTGATGCAGACAACAAGACTGGCTGCCGACAACTGCGAGGCACAGCAGAGCATGTGAGGCAGCAGATGGCACCGACTAAGCTCTTGAAATGGGGAGACAGAGTCATCAAGACAGAAACTTACCAGAAACACATGAAATCAGCCGAAATTAGGCGGCCGCGCAGTTCCGCGACAGTTCCGGGATTTTCGACTCTCACCAACTGATGTTCCGAAGAGAGGACTCCAAGAACAAACAATATGTGGGGCTGTTCAGCTGTCAAGGGCAACTCAGGGATTTGGGACCCTAGTGGCCCCACTATGGCAAGGATCGGGCAGTATGACGTACTGCGTCCCTTGACTGCCTGTTGTTCGGCCCAGCGTGACCCTTCAAGCGCAGGAACACATGGAAGTTGGGATGGACCAGTCTCGTTCTTCTCAAGATGTAGTAAATCTTTCAATGCCTTATATTTCCTGTCTTGTGCTGACTTCGCACAGACAATAAAATGTCGAATTTTACGCAAATCCTCCTCTGATTCCTTTCCACGTTGTTGGTTCTCTGCCCAGCAGCCTGGGATGCACAAGCCCATGTCCTACACACCGAGATCACACCTTCGCTTTCGCCTCAGTGAATCCAACCAACAGGTTGTCCAGTCAATCCGGTCAGTGTTTATTCACGCTATCTGCACAGCCCCAGTTCGCTGATCTCCTCTGAGATCTGGTGAGTTCTGAGCTGTGAGCGGTGAGCGGTACTAGGACTCGAGGGCCTGGGCTAGGAGTATATGCCTGATAGGCTTTCACTGCCTACCTAAGGTGTTTCGTTGAATGAACATCAGCCAGCAGTAGTTCCAGTGTCACTTGCGCTGCAGCAGAGTTTCCCAGAACCAACCTCGGCTGTAATGCATGCAAGCATTCTCTTCGTCTGTGAGATTCGGACTTTGTGATACAGGGCCTGCCGTGCAGTGCCATGCCATATTACCTACCATCCACGTGCGAGGGCCTCCTTCGCTGACGAGTGCGCTGACACACTTCACTGGCTGAAACCAGCCTTGGGAAGTGGCCAGAGTTGTCCCAACTCGTGACATGAGACGCATCCAATAAACCCGAATCTCTCTATTGCCGATGTAAATTAATGCCAGGCCCATCCCCTGGCAAAAGTACCCTTACCATCCCACCAGATGGATATGCTAAAACAACCTCTCATGACCAGCAAGCCTGAGTGATGAAAAACGCCCAAAACAGATACCACCCAAAGTCTATCCTACAATAACCCAACCCATACAAAGCGCCCAGAAATACTCCAGCAACCACAGAATCAAAACACTTCGAAGCTCTTCCCACTAGAAGTAAACAACCCTTCCCCTACGCAGCTAAACACCCTCTTCCCTGAACAATACCCCGTTGTTTAGAAGCATTCTAAGACATCTCCCGACTCAATTCATAACTCCACCCGCCCTCTCTCCTCATCTTATCCCTCGCCGCCAAATCCTTCCTAATATCCTCCTCCGTCAGCCGATCCGTGCCGCTCCAGTTGGCGCTGCTCGTCCGCGCCCTAAACTTGCCCCACCGCTCCTTGGTCTTGTTGAACACCTCTTCCATGTTGAACGGGGCCGGTGGGCCAAACACCTGCATCGGATCAATCTGCTCCTGCCGTATGATCCCGTCGCGCAGCGCTGGCGAGTTGGTCCACGCGGGCGCCACGCCGCCACCCGCGACGTGTCCGTCGTCTTCGTCACTGTCGTCGTCGGTCTGGATGTCTGGCAGCTCGATCAACTCGCCGTTTTGGACACGCGGCGAGGAGCGCGCCGCGGACTTTGCGGATTTGGGCATCGCGCCGCCCACGGGGCGGGCGGGCGTCCTGTGCGACGAGCCGCCCGCTTGGTGATTAGGGTTTGGCGCGAAGGGGATTGTGCCCTTGGAGATCTTGGCCATGTCGGGGGGTGCCCCGCCTTAATGTGGCTGTTGTGCTGTGCGGTGACCGTCGCCTTGTAGAGGTCCCTGCTGGCGCTCGGCGGGGGGTTGGAGTAGCCGCTGGAAAACATGGACTTGGGCGGGAGATCCTGTAAGGCTGGGTTAGCGTCGTGGAAAAAGACCTGCGTCGAAATAACTTGCCTTCTTGAATCCGCCCGAGGGCCGGACAGGCGGGCCCTTGATTATCGGAGCGTTGTGGCTCTCCATCATGTCGATATCCTCGTCAAACTCCTCGCTCATGCGCATGCGCTTGCCCTCCTTGGCCGGGAACGACGGCAGAGCCCGCTGCTGTTGGGTCCGAGAGCCTTCCTCGCCCGCGTCCTGCTGGAGGGGCCGCTTGGAGGGCCCCTTCGCGTTGCTCGTCAGAGCAGTGTTGACCAGCCGGCTCTCCTGGTGCATCGCTGAGCCCAGTCGCGACGGCGGTCTGGCAGGCGCCCTATCTGCCATGCTGTACTCCGGCGGGCCATTCGGCTGTGATCTAACGGCCGGCGGCGGCGCTTTGGTCAGCTTCGCCCGCTCGATAGTGGCTTTCTTTGCCTGGGCCGCCTTTCGCTCTTCTTCCTTCTGCCGCTCCGCCTCGAGCCTCCGCTGTTCCTGCCTGCGCTCTTCCTCCTGCGCGGCGCGTTTGCGCTCCATCTCGAGTTTGGCATCCCGCTTGGCAGCGAATTCGAGCGCCTTAGGCCGCCAGTTGAGGAAACGGAGCTCGCGAGGCTCTTGAGCGGCTGCTTCCCGTGGAGAGAGCCTGGCTAGCCTTGCCGTTAATCGATCGAGCAGATGGAGTCGGCTGGGCCAGTGTCTCTTGAAGGGTGGCGGCCAAGACGCTATTTGAAGGGTGGAACTGCGTTTGTTGCGAGCTCGTGGTATTGACCCGGATCAATGTCGGAGCCTGCTTGGACTTGGTCAACGTCTCTTTTGTGGGCTTGAGAGGTCTCTTGGTGCCTTGTGCCCTCATCGACGATGCTGTTGTCGGCCGAGGAATCGACGGGGGTGGTACGGTTGTCGTGACATCTGTCATCTCAAGGTCGGCCTCATCCGAAGCCGGCGCTGAGCTCTTCCCGTTTAGCTCCAACTGTCCTTGGCCTTGCGTGGCGTGGTCCTCGTAGGCTTGACTGGGCTCCTGGGACGCGACGGTCCAGGGGTTCGGAAGTCTTGCGCGGACGGCTGAGCCTGGGAGGCCTTCTGCTGCTCCCTTTGGGCGATAACTTCCTTTTCCATGGCAGTGATCTTCTCTTGCTCCTTGCTAAAAACCCGCGCCTTCTCCCGCTCCTTTTCACGAGCCTTGTCCAGCTTTTCCATCTGCTCCGCCAGTAGTTTCGCCTCCTTTATCTCCTTTTCTTTCTCCCTTTCCCGCTGTTTCTCCTCCTTCTCTCGTTCCTTGGCTTCTACTCTTTCCCGCTCCGTCGATACCCGGGTTCTCCCTGCACTGTTGGTTCGCACAGGGCTAGGGGGGGGAGAGCCGCAGGGAGTTTTTGTGACAAATCGGGATAGACAACCATGTCTGCGGTCTTGAAAGACTCCACAGACGGCTCGGCGTGATACCCGAGCCTAGCTGTGGAAGGGGACTGCAACAATGACGATTTACCCTCGGCACTGATGGCAGCGCTGCTTGCAATCAAGCCTTTAGAGCTCTTGAGCAGAGAAGACAGCTTGTTCTTGACCTGCTTGAGGGGGCTATCCCGGAAGCTTCGTGTAGGGGACTTGGGCGGTGAAAAGGAGAGGTCGTTCTCGGCGACAGCGGTGAGCGTAGGGTTTGAAACGGAAATCGTCTTTTTCAGGGCAACCTCTTCCGCCTGAATCTGGTCGAGGGTGGGCAGAACCGGGACAGAGGCAGACTTGCCATGCTTCGGGGTCCATTGGGGTGTAAAAGAGGCTTTGCCTGGTGAGGCCGGCCGACTCTGAGGAAGCGGTGACTGCATACCACCCGAAGTGGCCTGAGCCGTCAGCTCTTCAATGGCATCGGAGCGGCTTGATATCGGTGGCGTCGATTTGGGACTAGCAATTGATGTCTTGTTAGGAGGCGCAATCCAGTCGTCTTTCATCCTCGGGGTAGGCGCCAGGGGCGGGAACCGAGTGCTTCAGCCTGGGTGAGGACAGCTTCCTGGCCTCCACGGCAGACTCCGCTTGGGGTTGACTCTGTGCGCCTGAGGAGCCTTGCTGAGAGGGCAAGAAGTTCGCCAATGATTTTGACGGCCGGGAACCAGTTGACTGAGCCTTCCCCAGCATGCTAATCTGGTCCTGCAACCGCTGCGTGTAGGTTTTGCTGTGGGCAGCAACCTTTGAGTCAGAGTCGTCCTTCTCGACCGTCGCGTCCTCGTCGATGTCCATGTCGTCGTGATCGTCATCGCTGAATTCGGCCGGTTCATGTTGCCCAAGCTCTTCCCCCCGGTGTGTCGGTTGTAGTGGCTCTGGCGGTTGAAGTCCAGGTGGCTCGTCCTAGACACGCGGGCCCCGCCTAGGCTCTTCTTGAAAGCCAGTGGCTCACGAGCCGGTAAGGAAGGAAAATTCAGACTGCTCTTCCGCCCAATAGGTCTTATTGGGCTTGAAGCTTCCGACGGCGACCTCGCGCCATCAACTTCATCCGCGTCATTGGTCCCATCCGTCACTTGCTCAACAGTCTCCATCAGGTCCTCGGTAGGCTTAGGGAAGCCCTTCTGCGGGCTGGCAGCGGCCGGCTTTTGAGGCGAGGAAGACAACTTCTGGGTTGCATGCCGGATTGGAGAAGGCGTATTCTTGGGCGACGGTGAGCGCGGAGACATGATAGGTAACCGGGTACGGCTGGCGAATGGACTGCTGCCTTGGAACACGGCGGAAGTCGGGGTGGGAGCGACGCTGGCCGTCACTTGGGCTGCCGCTGGCCGCGCTGGGCTCTCGCTCGCTTGCTGGAATGCTTCTTCAACAGGCGCCATCGATAAGCTCCTCTGCTCTGCTGGCACAGTCGGCCGCGGGAGAACGGGGTCTGGAGACCTGAGGTCACGCTGGGGACTATCGGACATCTCGATATCTTTGTCGAAGTCGTCAGAAGGCATCGTATCTTGGCTTTGACTCCCATGGTAGCCCGAGTCTGCAAGGGAAATTGGGGGACGGGACTCCACCCGATGCGGAGGGTGCACCACAGCAGGCTTGGCTGGGCTCTCGGGGCGAGAAGCTGGAAGCTCGGCTTTGTCCTCGGCGACGTGAATCTTTGGGCTTTGCGGCTGCGGGAGGTTCGAGATAGCAGACGGGTTCGGCGCACCCTCCTGCGCAGCAGAGAACACATCGGATAGTGGCTGCAGTGAGTTGATCAGTATATGGCGTGCCCTCTCGGCGTCTCTTGGGATGCGTACTACTCGAAAGGGGCTGTTCTGTGCCTTCCTCGCTGTCCGAGGTGTCTTCCCGCGCAACTTCCCAGGGGTCTTGAAGAGCTCAGCAACGTTCCTATCCAGCTCTGTCAGCAATGCGCCTCGGCTCTCTGCTGATGGTCCCACACGCACACCTGGTTCTCGGAGAAGATCTCTGCCATGTGCTCATTGAGCCAGTCTATTTCGTTGCGCGCGGCGAACGAGAACTCGTCAATCTCGGACTGCGCGATGCTCAGAGCCGAGTCCCTCTCCTCCGCAATCCAGGAGGCCGAGCCGACCTGGAGACGCGGGCCTCCTCGTAACGCCATTGTTGTCGCAGCTAGGGTCGAGTCGCGGGACGAAAGTAAACAATGGGGGGAGAGAGAGCGACGGGGAAGCGAAGAGCGGTGATAGAAATTGCGCGATGTCAAACTAGCATGCCATGGAGGAAATAAGGAAGAATGGGCGATCTCGATCAAAAGCTTGTGTTCCAGAACGGGAGGAGCAGCTGGCCCTGTTTGCGAAGCGAAGTCGAGTTGTGGGTTGTTGAGCGGGCCGCCTGGATGCGGTTAGGCTTTGTTTTGATTCTCTCCAAAAAAGGAATGGTCCAGCCTGGAGCGCCTGAGTGGGTTCTGGCCCCTCTGTTCTCAGTCCCTGACGCCAATTCACGTGGTTTCGAAATCCTGAGAGCCCCACACAGTCAAATGGAATGTGCACTGAGAAAATCCGTGAGCGAGACAGTGTGTTTGGCCTGTCAGCACTGTGGCTCTTCATGTTCGCAAGTCGCGGTCTGAGAGGAAAGTCGCGTCCACTTCGCAGCCTGCCAAGGCAGAACCAGCTTTCTCGAGTACCCTCCATACCCGCAAAGGGACCGGTGCAAGGGAGCGAGGAAACTCCTGCATGGAATTTTCATTTGCAATTTGATACCCCCATTACGATCGCCACCTGTACCTGTCGCCATCATATCATGATGGAGCCCTTCACCGGTGACGCCTTCGATGTGCCCGACTCGACCGACTGGCTCGGAACGCCGCTTGCAGGGCTCATGCACGTCGAGCAGGCCTTCCGCTGCCACGTCTGCAAGGACTTCTACAACTCGCCCATGATTACCTCATGCAACCACACTTTCTGCTCAATATGCATCCGGCGCTGTCTGTCGGTCGACGGCAAATGCCCCCTCTGTCGGGCGCTCGACCAAGAATCCAAGCTGCGGGGGAACTGGGCACTTAGGGAAGCGGTGGATGCGTTTGTCAAGAGTCGCGACGCGATGTTGCGGTATGCGAAGACGCCGGTTGCCGTTGCCACGCCGAAATCACCGAAGAGAAAAGCCGCGGACATCGACGAGCCGGGGCAAGAACAACAGGAGAACAAGAGGCCAAGGATGACGACCAGATCGAGCAAGGCGAAAGCGTTGGAGATGTCTGCTGCGATGATGCGCGAAGAGGTTGAGGTGCCGGACAGCGAGGATACGCCTGACTATGAACCCGAATCAGAACCAGGCATGGCGGTTCCCACCCTGGATCAGATCGCAAGGGCTAACCTGATCTTCGCAGACGACGGCCTTGCGGCATGCCCGATATGTTGGACACGGATGAAGCCCTGGCAAGTAGACCGACACATCGACACTTCATGTCCGGGATCCCCACAACCACAGAAAGCCGCCTCATCCACGACAAACAATCGCGGCGGGAACAGCTTCGGCTCGGTTCGCAGCCCCTTCAACCCGCCGACACCAACAAAACAGCCCGAGCGACTCCCGGCTCTCGCATACTCCATGCTCAAGGACACCGCCCTGCGAAAGAAGATGGCCGAACTGGGACTCTCTGTGAGTGGTTCGCGGCAGATGCTCGAGAAAAGACACCAAGAGTGGGTCACAATATGGAACGCCAACTGCGATTCGGCAAAGCCTAAAAAGCGATCGGAGTTATTGCACGACTTAGAGGTATGGGAGCGGACAATTGGCAGTCGCGCGCCGACCATGTCGAGGGCGGCAAACATGGGCGGACAAATCAAGGATAAGGAGTTTGACGGAGCAGCTTGGGCCGCGAAGCACGACACCTCGTTCAAGGACTTAATTGCCAAGGCGCGCAGCTCGCGGAATAAGGCCCTGCCGAAAGCGGATGAGGCTAGCAAACCTGACGAGACCACGAATTGATAGGAGAAGAAGACGGAGACGGCAGGTTTAGCTAGCTGCTAATCTAGGTGTCGATACTAATGCTATCAATAGACGGGCAGCACTAGGTAGTAAGTTATATTATCAGATTTGTTATTCTATTTGCTGACCTAGATTATAGCGAGGGCCCTCAGGGAAATCCGGCGATTGCAAAGGCATGTCGACCTCTTAATCCCAGTATACCTTTTGCCTAGCTTGTCAAGGAGATTATATAAGTGAATGAATGGTTGGATGGCTGGGCGGCTGGGCGGTTGGATGTACGGATGGGCAGATAGGCAGATGAGTGTGTGGGCGGATGGGCGGATGGGCGGATGGGCAGTTCACACCTGAGCTACTCGAGGCAGTTCGCGTCTCTGCGTGACGCGATGCTCCCTTACCTGCAGCATGCGCACAGGCAAACCACGGGGCTGGATTATGCACAAGGCAGTTGGGCCCAACGTAACTCGCATCATCAACGTACCATCCCGCAACTAGTTGGGGTGTAGTACGGAGCGACATGGATGCTACGTCACGGAAGCCGGTCCGCGCCACTCCGCCCAGCTTGAGGACAAAGAGTCGCGTTTTTGCGCAGAAGCTGCGTATTACTTCGCTGACTGGCTTGCAAGTAAGGCGGTTCGTAACCAATCGATTTACCTCGCTCGCTCTCCATAATCCCCGTCTGGTGGTAATGGATCTTCTTGCCAGAGATTTGCTAGGGGGTATCCGTATAATACAGGCCAGTGACACGGTGGCTATCTAGGCGGGCAGCGGATACCCTTGCATTTCCGCCCTCCTCGCGGCAAGGCACGCTTAGTCCAAGCGGCAAATTGCGTGTGCCCCCTACACTTGCGCTCGTGGCATCACAAGCATCTATACCGAATTATAGTTGCGGTAACAAATGCGCTTTCACCGTAGGATCCACTTTTGCTGTTCGTTGACGTCTCGTGAAGGGGTGTATGGCGGTTGCGACTTGCGAGTAGTCTCGGGCTTCGTCGCATGTCTGCCGACACGCTACTACAAGGTGCTGCGGGCCGGCGAGACGTACACCCCGCCGTACCTCGGGGGAAAGCTGGCCATCTGGGCCTAGGATATTATTCAGGAGCATCTTGGCCGGGAAATGAAGGGGCAGCATCTGACATTGTTGGCTGAGGACGAGAAGAGGATCCCGAGCTTCCCGGAGGAGCGCGTGTCTCCTTCACGGCGCAAACAAGGAGCTCAAATGGCCGGGGCGCACGGCGTATGAGGCTTAGAATGATTTTGAAACGGCAAATTTGGCCGAACAGCAGTGACGGCACGAGTTGGCGCGGAAGAACATGCAGATTGTTGAAGGTTTCGCTGCGCCTCTTGGGCCCGATGAAGGAGTGTATTGTCCCATTTCCTGTCAAGCATCATCCGGTGTTTGATCTGAGCAATCTGTAGCCAACAGATCGAACAGCCACCTTTAGGTGCGGTTTCCGCTTAGAGATGCATGCATACCACCGCATCTTATATTACATCAGAAATAGATGAATTTGAGGCTTCTGCTGCCTCTAGCAAGTACGTACATGGTTGCTAGGCTTGCCATATACACCACTGCAACAAACTTTCCTAGAGACCACACCGACGCCTCTCTCAGCATGGTATCCATACTGTATTCTGCCACAGAAACACACGGTTAAGTAACGGGGTACAAGTAGCTTGGTTATAGATAGAGCAATGCATCTCGGACATATCCGCCCATGGCCTTGGATGCTTGAATGGTTATTTGAACTAGCTCAATGAGATGGGTCCCGACTTCGCCCAGGCATCGTCAGGGAAATACTCAGGGCTCAGAACTGTGACTGAAATTCCTAGGATTTTCTACGTAACTTAAGAGACACGCAATATGGCACCTCTATACAAATGGATCAGGAACAGAAAAAGAAAAGAAAAGAAAGGGGGGGAAAAAACACCACTAAAGGCTGAGAACTTCATTGGCGCAGGCAACCTTCCAAGTTGTATCCTGGTCACCCCATTCATCCAATTCAAGATGTTCAGTCTGATCTTATATCCCTATTTCACTCCTGGCCGGAAGGCAGACGCGATATTGATCTTGCACTTCTTCCTGACCCGACCATCGTATATTGCGTAGCCTTGCCAATGTTAGCTACTTGCCGGCACGTCATCCCATACAATCCTTTACTTCAATAGAGAGAGACTCACATTGCAGGTCACGATCCACAACCTTTATCACCATGGTGTAAGTCACCCTGTAGTGCCTCTTCCCCACACGTTTGCCCCGGTCGTTCACTCCTCCGTCCACGGGCTGTATCAAGCCCTCCTTGCGCAGAAAGGTAAAGTCAACAACAATCTCTCCGACCTTTTCAGCTCCAGCATTTTTGGGATGGCTCAGCTGGTAGTGCGAATCCTTGGATCGATCGGATACAAACAAAACCTCTCTGCATATCAAGGGTTGCACCGGCCAGCAGTCAAACGTGTGAGTGCACAGAAACGGGCTGCATGTCCAGACAGGCTCCACTTCTTGGCCCTTTTGCTCGTGCTGTTGATTAGCTCAAGAACCCCGGGGGGGGAAGGGGAGGAGAGCTGAAGAGGATAAATTACCAGTTTGAGTACCCAGTCTATAGTGTCAACCGCGTAAGGCAGGCCATCATGACGATCATAAGACTTTTTGGCCTCTCGATGTTCAGGGAATTCGTCCCAGATTTCGGTTCGCAGAATTCCGTAGCTGGACTTTGCGTATCTCCGTGGGCCCTGCTCCTTGTTGAAGGCACGGAGAACAGCACCACGAGCAACCGCAGTGGCGCTAGGATGCGTCAGTATGGCCTGGATATCCCTGACCGTGCAATTGCGACGGTGACTAGACGTACGTTTTGGGGGGGTGTAGAAGCGTCGGCACAGGGCAATTCTTTTGGTGACAAAAGTTCTTGAGACGGTCGCTGAGATACCTCCGCAGTGAGACTGATTCAGCAAATCCACCAATAAGAAGAACTTTCTGGACCGCATTTTAGCTTCCGCTCAGGAAACGGGTAAAGACGGCATAACACACCTCAACTTTGGTATCCTTTTCTAGGGCCTTGTCGATTTGTTCTTCCATGATAGACCCAATGCCGTCCAGGCGCTCGAGGAAGATCTCTTGGATCTTATTCCTGAAAGGCGGTCAATGGACGAGATCATTGGTTTTGGAACATGGTGTGCTGCGGCCGAGAACCTACACGGGAATCTGGAGGCTGCCCTTTCTAAACTACCCCTTTTCGGGGTCGGCACGGAGGCCTGGAATATCGAATTGCTTATTGCCCCTCGCCGAATAGCAGTTGAAAGTTCGCTTGAGTTTGTACTCGAAATCATTGATCATGATCTTCTCGATGAAACCGTTGATAGTGCTATCCTCGCTCTCGAGATACGTTTCGTCGGCAAGGAGATCTCGAAGAAGAGTGCGGAAACTCTCGTTGATGTAGCTGGATCCGTGAAGACCGCCTATTTTTCATTAGCCTTCCTAGGTATTGGATGATGATCGAGCTTAATGCTTACCACCCGGCGGAACTACTTCTCGAGTCAGCCGCAGTGGCGTTGTCGCGCTTACGGTGTAAGTGTTGGCGTCAAAGTTCCGCCTCCTAGACGGGTGTTAGTACCTATGTGGATAACACAAATGGTTGGTCAGAAGTCCACATCTTACCCGCATCCAACAGGACAAATGTTCGCCTGGCTGATGTCCACTCCGTCAGCACACTTCGTATTATTATTTGGTCACTTGTGGACCAGGAGACAGGTACGGTACCGAGATATCGCGCGACTCGGCCAGCACAAATGCTGCAGCTGCTTCTCTGGCTCGGAACAATGAAGAGATTCTCGATGCTGTTATTCTGAACATCGACGCCTTGAAATCCTGCCTGTCCCATGGCTTTGGCCATGGCTGTCTGCATATCCCTGCAAGCCTTCTGACTCCAAATGGCCGGGACGCAGAGGACCGTCTCCAATTTATAGCTGTCATCAAATCCAGCGCTTTCCAATTCTGATTTCGCGTGCCGCAAGAGACAAGTCAGGAAATCGGTGATAACATCGCGGGGGTCTTTGATGATTCTTTTCGCTTGAGCTCGTGCAAGGTCACGTTCAACTCGTCCCGAATCGCTCTCGTTCTTGGGCTGCTGTCGAGAAGCAGCTTGAAACGAGCGAGGGGTTTGTTCTTCGGATCGGCGTGGTTGCGGACATACCCCAGGCTTCGTGAGCTCCGTATCCCCAGCGGAACGAGGTGGTCTCGTCGATGGACATTTGATCCGGATCGTAGTTGTTTTGCCCGCCAAATATGGCCAGACGATTGCCAGGATCGGCCCGCGCTTCGAATTCGCTAATGCCAGTAGTCGGAACATTTTCTTGTTGATCCTCCCTCACTGCGCCGTTCAAGCCCTCCCTCTTGCGAAAGTCTCGATCTAACGGATAAATCACTTCGGTCGGCACCTCGCTTCTCATTTCGTCGTCCAAGCTCCCAAAGGTTGCGTCGTCTGGATAATTATGTATTGTACGAATGCGCGTGGGATCGAGGTAGCCGGCCGATTCTCCCTCTTCAAGGGCGACGTATGCAATTGCTGAGTAAGTAGTTCCAAAGTCGACGGCCATGATCAGGCGTTTGGAAAGATCGGGCACCTCTGGGTCGTCCAGCAGGCGATCTGGGACTTGCTCGGGTAAAACGTTGTCCACGTCGCTTGGGAAATGACAGACAACGTTAACATCCTCCCCCAAGGTCACTGTAGACTCTCTCGAGCTGTCCATGGTGATATGATGGAGTTGTGGGAAACCCATGGAGAAAAGAAGAGATCTATGGAGCTGTCAAGCCATGATCAATCTCTGGCCCTCGTTTATGTGGCGGCCGCCTCAGAGCTCCCTCCCCTCCCTTTCCCCATTACCCTCGGCCTCCACCACCTCCTCCTCCCCAAAAAAAAAATGCCTTACCGCAGCTTGGAACAGACCACGTCCGCCCGGCCCTTTGCAATATTGAGTAGGCACACCAGTAGCCAATGGATGAGGGGCAACCGAGGTCTTCCTTGACATCCCCCAGCCTAACGATGATGGTAGCCAATCATAGAAGGGACCAGATGCAGTTGGCGATGCTGAACGCAGGAGACGCATGAGCAACGCCACACTGGGACCCGCAAGGCTTGAATCCAGTCCTCGCACTCTTCCGCATCGCCCCCAGTTTCCCGGGCCAAGCGACTTCACGCAGTCTCTGTCTTCGATGCATTACGCACCTGTTGAACAGCCTCGACGACTGTAATTAAGACCATGGCTAAGAGACCGAATCGCCGCCGCGAACTCCGGCCGCCGAGATTCGTTTGGAAGAGGAGCGATTGCATTAAGCTCATTGCATGCCTGGATTATTCCCTGGAGCAAAAAGCCGACTTTGACAACACAGCAATTGGCCATATAGCGAGAAGGACGGGGAAGGAAGTAACAGCAAAGTTGATTCGACAGGCCCTGCGGAAGGAATACAAGACGTACGGGCGCTCGGGGGGGGACGACACATTCGAAGACTTTCTCTCCGAAGGATCTACTTTTCTGGTTGGCTACAGTGACAGCGATCGTGAAAACATCCGTGAGGAGATAAGCCATATCCAACCTCCCCAGAGCCGCTACTGGAGAAGCACTCCTCTGGAGTCACCATCCCCTCGCACGCTATCATCAAATTATTGTCAGGATTCAGAGACATCGACTTTTTCTGTTCTTGCTACACTAGAGTTTGAAGGAGTTGGCGAGTGCGTTGACCAGGTTGATGATGCGGGGAAGAGGACGAATGGAAAGGTGGTTCGTATTCCTCGAAATCCAGAACGCCCTGATATGATGTGAACTAAGAATAAAATCTTCCAGGAAAATCGAACAAAACCTCAAGTCCTAGTCTCTAAACGGAGCAGCAGCGAACGAGGTCAGGCCAGAACCAGGACTGCGTCTCTACCGCCAAGGGTCAAAAGAGAACACGGCCAAGGACCATCTGCAGAGGACCACCGTAATGCTTCGCGAACGCCACCCCTGGCAGCAAACCACGACACTCGGATGAGAGCGCTTGAGCAAAAGCTTGCGGCCAAAGATGAAGAGCTGCAGATGATTCTGAGGGAGAATATGGAACAAAAGCACTACATCTTCACACTATCCAACCGGCTCTCCGCAGCCGAGTACGAATGCGGACAAATCCGGGAGAGTGCGAACAAGGCGGCTGAATATAGCGACGACGTTCTCATGCAACGAGAGCTTCGATACGAGAATTCTCTACTAAAAGGCCAACTCGAACAGATGACTAGCCAACGACAGGTCATCGCCCAGGTGGAAACAAACTCACTCAAACCATCGGACCGAACTATTTGGCAGGAATTTGAGTTGATCGCCACGGATCTCAAAGATGCGTGCTCATCAGTAGAGATTACGATTCCTACAAGCTCAATCAGCACCCATGACGAGACAGACTCCTGGGCGCAGAAAGTGGCCCGGTGTAACTTCCATCAACTTCTGTCTTCGGCCATAGACACTGATGTCTCAGATTTCCACATCGCCAGGGCCCTTGCTGCCGCGGGGATCGGCGTCCTGGTATTCGAGTCCAGGTTCCCGGACTTCCTCGCTAGGGAGTCACCAATCCTCGACCAATATCGAAACCATATTTTGGCCAAAGGTAGCTATCTACATTTGTTCGCAATTCACTATATCGAATCAGCCCAGCTAACCTACATCACCTCAGCCGGACCACAGACGCTCTACCAGTTCGATATCCTGGCCTGCAAGTCCGTCATGTCAGAAGCATACTACAAATCCCACATCCTCCAGGCCACCGCAAAGATGCTCTCCTCCAAGTTCTCTAGCGCCCTAGCACACCTCATTTCGCCTAACGATCAAACAATGGTCGGCGCAGAGCTAGACGGCCTGTTCCCAGCAGAGGCCCACTCCTCCCACACCGAAAACCCCGTAGCCAAGATTTTCACCGATGCCTTTGTTCGGGCCTTGAAGCTCAAGCAAAGCTTGGTGCTATCGAGGAGCAAGTACAAGCTTGTGTTTTTCAGCCCGGGCGATGTGTTTCGATTCGGATACTATGCGATGGGTGGTGAAGGTTCGCGCCTTTGCCCCGCAAGGGCACTGGGAAAGAACTTGAAGGATGGCCGAGGCAGCGTCAAGCGGAGGAGAATTCGACGATCAAGCACTGTCTGTTCCCCGCGCTGTACTCGAGACCGGAGGGGATCTGACAGGGGACTATGGTATTGGGGTCAGTGTTAGAAACTGTCTGGTTGATTGTGATAACTTCGTCACGGATGACACTAATGTGGGGAAGAGATGTTTTCTTTGGTGGTCCAAAGGCGTTGTTTTAGTATAGACTTGTCAGGAGTTATTTGTTCTGAGCTTCGGCGCTGCCGCCAGGTCAATCAAGTCAAATATAGATTTGGTGCGTAGCACCTCGAATCCACACATATCACACCCTACCACTGGCCGCAGCAGTCTGGCGATATTGATGCTGTGAATTGGGGGAGGAACGAAGACTTCAACAAGTCATGGCTCAAGGTAGCTCCGAAGCCTCTACAGGGCACGCTCCTCAAACGGACGGCTCTGGCCCTCCGGTCAGAGCTCCACCCTCCGCAAACACTCGGGAACCTCCTCCGAGGTCTCAACGATGAGAAGGGAAAGTCGATTGTTGTTGTCGTACTGTCCTGCCTGTCTGCCTAGGAGCCCCTGAGTGAGGGCGCTCCTGGCAGGTTTACATACATGACCCAGCTTACACGTGAGGAACTTCACCAAAAATAAGAGCAACGCCAATCCTCCACGGCCTTCCCCCTATATAGCAGTGGACCTGCAAACCCCTGAAACCCAGTTGTTTCCGCCCCAGTTCGTAACGCCATTTATTTATAAGATATCTCGCACTCCTACTAATCCTTAGTATTCAGCCGATGCCGCCTACCCCTCTGCTATTGCCCTACCAGCACTATAAGCATCTAGCATTACAAAGGCGATTTGCTCCGCGGCTTCCCAACCCGCCCTTGGAAGGCCGGCGGGGAGTTATTATGCCTATGAAGAGTACCTACCTTCTTTAACCGCGAAACGCCTTCTATTAAGCTGAGATATCTGTGCTTTTTTTTTTCTGTTTCCAGGCGTCTCCAACGATGGTGGCTGCCGAAGTGGTGGCTGTGATCCTCTTGATGGCGCCACTGAACTCGGCTGGTTTGATTACGCCGCGTTTCTTGAACTCGACCACGGCAAACGGACGATGGCCGTTCCCGGCGTCTAAGTCTCGAGGTTTATGAAGAGGTTGAGTGGACTAGAGCCTAGAGGTATCCAGGTTCAAGCCCATCCTCCAGGGAACCGGGCGATGTGACTTGTTGACACGTCGCCGGGCCGCGGCCGGTTGCGGGCCAAGCTCTGCCACTCTGGCCGATCCCATGTTACCCTAAAATTGTTTGAACTCAGAAACTGGGGGCGGCGTGGCCGGCGGCGTTGGCCAGCATGCCACGCATGCCTACTCCATCAGCTCGTGACCAGCGGCTCGGTTGATGGTTGGTGGTTGGTTGGTTCAAAAGTTGAAACTTCAGGGCAGCTCTAACATTACTCGTCAATCGATATAGCAGCACAGATTAGCTAAGCCACTTCTTTCATATAACATTGCTGGGTGACGCAGTACGGGGAAGACCCAGGGAACGTATTCCGAATTTCCCTTTCAACTTTCAAGGGCTAAATTCCATTAATGAACCCTCCCGCCCACTCTACGAAGTTGTAGTCAGACACTAGATACTCACCCATCATATCTCTTCAATCTTTGTCTTTGCTCCTCTCGTAATCCACTAGTTATCCCCATTTGGTATCTTTCATTTACTCTACGAAGTTTCGGTCATGTCCTCGTGCACTCGCTTTCAACGCCTTGCTCTACCACTTCACTCTAATCTCTGGTTCTGTACTCCGCCTCCCGACCCAGAAAAACCTGCCTGTCCCTACCGGATCGATTTTCAGGTGGAAATCAAGCCACACACCCCTCCTCCGCCCTTTGGCGATCCCCAACACGGCCCAGGGGCATGGCGGCAACGAAGTGACGTGGACCTTTACTCGGCGACCCAGACCGAGCTTGTCATGGCATATCCCCCTCTTGAGCGCGAAAACGCCTTGCCGTCGTCTGCCAGGCCCAGCGCCACTCTTACCATTACCGGGACACTGGCTGTGGGTGACGAGCGGTGCGCCCAGCTGGTGGTCTCCTCTGTCGCCCCCAACACCTCTCAACCCCCCTTCGAGGCTGTCGCAAAGATCTTCGATGCGCTTTACTATGCCTTCGAGAGCCGGGACGCGGCTCACGTGCCTAGCAATACCTCCAAGCAGGCTGATGTCGACTATAGCTGTCGTATTCGAGCTGTCTCGCCGTGGCAAGGCTCCATGCCAGCTTGCCAAACTACCGGAGAATCCGATGCAATTCTTCTGGACATGAGCTTTGCCGAGTTCGCGGGCTGGACGCCGTCGGAGTGGGAGAACAATCTTCGACATAGCCAGAGTGGTTGAAGGAGCGTTTCGGCGGGAAGGAGGCGTCGAATTATGCGCCCGTGGGTGTCAAGCTGGAGTTTGCGGAATATTAATTACCTGTAGTTACTTCATGCTGGCAAAAGGAGGCAAGACTATGATTTGCCCGCGGATTTCCGCGGCGTTAGATTGATTTTGATCTCCATCGAACTGGACTGAACGAGCACTTTGCTCACGAATCTGGGGAGTCTATGGGTAGCAGGAGGGCGCCAACCGTACCGCAGAAACCCTCAGCCGCTAGGCCATTCACGGTGCCAGCGCCATAATCGTTCGGGCCCAAAAAGTCGGGTCTGACCCGGCCACACCGGCCTTGCTGGACGCTGGAACAGAGATGTGGTGCCTGTACTCGTGCGACCTATTGGCGTATGTGATCATCAAAGCGGCCGTAACCGGTCGTGCTGCACCGAGAGCGGCGTGATTCCTGGCAGCGTCACCGTCCTTCTGCGCCGCCCCAGGATTATGTCGTGGAGTCCAACTCGGTTCACGAAACGGACCGGCTCAAATGACGGTCGAAGACGGCTCGCCTGATGTTGGCAGCCATGGCCCGCGGATCGTGGCCGGCGCTAGGGCTAACGGATCTACATCCCAGTACAGAGAAAATATCCATATTCTGATGACACCGGGCGGAGGCGGCGGCGGTGAGCGTTCCAACGCCTTGATGCGGGATAACGTGGCCGTCAACCACGCCTCTGTTGCGCTTCAACCGCATATGTTGACTTGAGGTGTGTATGGGCCTTCTTTTAATATTGATATCGCCCTTAACCTTAGCTAACCTATTAAGTTCAACTATATGTGTCTTATAGATATCGAGAAAGGCCTATTATATTCTTAAGCTATAACCCTTAATAAGAATAGCTTCATCTAGGAGTCGAGTGGTCAACTTCTAAAAGGAAACTCCTAAAGGTATATAGCGTTAATAGGCTAAGATTCGGTAAACCCAAACAGTTTACAACAAGTATATAAGCAAATATCTTACACAGTAGTTACTGGCCGATGTTGAACGATTAGGCGGCGCAAGGCGAGGGTGAGGAGAATGGCTCGAAGGCTGCAACACCGGCGCAGGTGCCGTCAGAGGCAGCATTTATTGACCTCACAGATCCACCAGCATCGAGCCAGCCTCAGTCGCCAGAGTCGCCGTCCAGGGACGGGCATAGGCTCGCAAAAGCGACAATTCTTGGGAACGGGACGCCGTCTCTCCCATACGCGGAGGGTGCTCAGTTACAGCCCGTCCACTGGAGCAAGCGGCGCCCCCTTTATAATGTTATGGGTTCGCGGTAGACAGAAGATGACGCTCAAACCCACCGTCCGTCCATCAAACAACGCATGTCTCCAATTCGGTAACTCCGGAACACCAACCAACCCTAGAGACCGACTCCGTAGCCTTGCCGCATCCCGGCCTCGTCGATCTCTAAACCTGTCGCATCCTTGACGACTACACATCTGTCTCCAGATCCAAGGGATTTCGGTGTTGCTTCTCATTGTACTAGACATGAAATTAGAATTAGCCTCTATATCACCGTCCACAGGAAACACAGGAAAGGATCTCCATCGGGCTCTTGCGCCCTACTGGTTTCCTTCAGGCCATCCTACTCATCAAATCCTCCAGATCCTTCTTCTCCCTTCTCCCCTTTCTCCTGCACCGGCTCACCAACCGGCACCTCCCCAACCCGCTCCAGCCTCCTCGCCACCTCCTCGGCCTCCCTTCTCTCCCTCTCCTCCCTCTCCTTTCTTTCCACCTCCTCCGCCTTCCTCCTCTCCTCGCCCTCCATCTTCTCCAACTCCTCATCAACCTCGGCCTCATCCACCACCTCCGCTCCCGCAGCGTCGGCCAGAATCCTCCCCACCTCATCCGCGTCCGCCATCTGCTCCCTCAACCGCCCCACCACCTCCTCCACCCTCTCGACGCGCCGCCCGCCTGCGCCGTCAGGCTCTGCAGCGCGTCGCCGCTCGCCTCCATCACCCGCACGAGCTGCACGTTGTCCGAGGCCTGCTCAATCTTCGCCGCAACCTCCTCGAGCTGGTTGAGCGTCGCAAAGCGGCGTTCAAGGGTCTGCTCGGCGAGCTTCTTGGAGCGGAGTGCCGCGAGGGCGGCGAGGCGGTTGGAGTTGCCAACGGCTTGCTTGGCTTGGGCATTGAGGTGGTCGATGCGGGCGGAGAGGAGAGAGGTCTGGTGGGCGAGCGAGGCGAGGAGTTCTTTGAGCTGGGCGATGGAGGCGTCTTCGGGGTGAGTACGGATTCGGCTTCGCCGCCGGGGATTTGATCTTGATGGTCGCGCCGTCGTAGAGGATGGCAGGTTTGTCGCGGAGAGGAAGCGCAGGAGGATGTCCATGTCGGTTTCGGAGAGGCGTGCGCCGGCGATGAGCTGGTCGTTGAAGGCACGGTAGAAATGGGATTTGGTGAAGCAGCGGTCGAAGCGGGTTTGGGAGGGGGAGGTGCAGGCGCTCAGCGAGCCGAAGGTCTGGCCCGCTTCTTCGACGTTGGAGACGACTACGAATTGGCCTGGCGGCAGGGTGTCGCGCTTTAGCATGTCTGATACGCCGAGCTGCTTCATCGTCCAGGACGCTAGATTCCACACAGACCATGGCCGGTGATAGATGCTCTCCTTGGCGTCGAGGAATTCCCTTAGCGGGATGAGGTCCTTCGCGGCCAGCGCCTCGCGCACGACAGCGCCCAAGGCAAGTGGCCTCCCATACTGCTTCGACTCTAGCGCGCGCAAGAGCTGTTCATCGGAGTGGAGGACAAACAGGTTCGGGGCGGATGCGCGGCCGGCGGGGGCTAGACCGGAGCGGACGATGTGGGCGAGAGCCTTGCGCCATGCTGAGACGTTGGCTTGGTAGCCCTCTGGGTTGAGGGTTCGCCGGGTCTGGAAGTCAGAATAGAGGCGGGTAGGCGAGCCCTGCATGAAGGGTCCTCCTGTCAGTCGCCCGGCAACGGCGCAGCAGATTGGGTGTAAACATACTTCCGGAAGGCGGGCTCGTTTTCCACGAGGTATTCGAGGAGTGTTTGGCTCATGACTTCGGACTATAAGGGCTGTCTGATGCTGGTGGCCGACGCTGTTGTCCCCGGACCACACCGACGATCGCAAAAAAGGACTGGGGGGTCTGCGTGCTGCTGGGCTGAAAACGTCGCAACAACAACAAAGGTCATGTGGCCTCCGGGCCCTGGGTTCATGAAAGACAAAAATGCACAAACAGGACCCTTGATCACCACCCCGGCGCGAAACAGGCAGCAGGAGCACGGTCCCAGGTCAACACGCCCAACGCACTTGTTCAGAGGTGGGCGGAGGAATGCCCCCGGCAGTCAGTGAAGCGGTGCAAACAATGACGTCCAGGAGGACAGTAACACCGATAAGGGTTGTTATCTTATTGGCGTCTTCCGGCAGGCACTCCAAAGGTGGGGAATCACAGCCGGGTCAGAAGGCTTGCTCAGGAGTCGATGCTCTCTACATGCCTTGGATCGCGAATCATCCCGTTCGGAACGTGTCCTGTTTCCAGAAGACACCAGGTATGAATCATATAATATAACGCCAGCCCATGCATCCCAGCCCCATCATGACACCCGTCTACCTCTATCAGACCAGTCTAAGGCCACTTCTGGTTCAGCCAAACCCATCATTGGGTGCCGCGCCCCGTTCGTCCTCCGGCTTCATATCATTCAGCGGCGCCGTCGCCAGGCCAGCACCACCACCCGCGGACCCAATCAGGCTGGCCCTCCTCGACCTCCTATTCCCCAATGTCTCGCTCTCCTCGTCCACCACCAACAATTCCGGCTCGTCATGCTCACCTTCCAAATAACCCCCCTCCCCGGCCACATCCATCCTCAACCGCATCTTGAGCTGGTCATTTAGGTGTGCCAGGAAATCACTCGCCACGGCAAAGTTCTGCACGCCGCACTCGCCCGGCAGCAGGGCGTACATCCTCCTCGCGTCGTGCAGGCACTTCTGCGCCTGGATGTACTTGCCCTGGGCGATCCACGCCTCGGCGCTCAGCACGCTCCACAGCGCAGACTTGCGCCTCCTGCTCCCCCAGGCCTGCGACCCCGCGCCCAGCTTCGAGGCATAGCAGATCGCCATGCGCTCTTTGAGGAGTGCGTCCCCCACCGTGCCCATCAGCCTGGACTCGAGCACCCGGATGCCCCACCGGACGGACTCGTCTATTCCGGAGCCGCCTCTCAAGCGTAACAATTCTAATGCGAGGATGGTGCAGCGGACGGCGCCGTATTGTGAGTTGCAGCGGATGTGGTACGAGTAGAACGCCTGCTCGAGCATCTGGTTGATGGTCTCGATGCGGGTCTTGGAACGACATGTTCTGCGGCATGATGAGGAGTGCGAGGGCAGCCATCTCGTTGGCGGATGCGTGGTACTTCCAGGCCTTGTCGTTCTGAAAATCGCTGCGCAGGAGCTCGTAGGTGGACATGGCCAGCTTCCAGTCCGCAACATGAAGGCGAAGTCGGCGAGTCGTCGCATGATAGCCTCGGGCTGTCGCGCGGTAGAAGCCCAGGGCGTCGTAGTTGGTTGACGAGCCGGAGCCGCCTGCTGAGGTGCGGCTGGAGTTGCCAAACGCCCACCGTTTTGATAAACTCATGAAGCGCCCGCTGATACCACGTCGTCGTGATGCCACCTGGTCGTTCCAGACCGAGACATTCCGTTCCATTGTGGGAATCACTGATTGCGTGACCATCTCTCGGACAAACGTCCGTATTGCTGTGGCGTCGGATTCGAATATGTACCTCGTGGGGTCTTCGAAATCTTCCCGCGTCTCACTCGCCTGAATGTCTGCGAGCTCCTCGGCCGCCGTCATCCAGTCGCTCCTCGGGAGTGCAGAGTGTCATCGTCTGTCTCGGCGCTCTGTGTGCTCCTTAGCCTCAGCAGATGGCAGTGCAGTCCGAAATTGCGCTTCATCTGCTCGAACAGTGCCATTGACTTTGTTATGTCGCCATTCTCTTCGTCATGCACCAGGATGTAGTACCGCAAGTAGTCCCCATCAACCCACGGTGGTAGCCTGCGTTCGCCCTGACTCGTCTCCTTGTACAGCTTTGCAGCTCCTCAATCGGCGACGTATTCCTCGAACTTATCGCCATCACGCACGCCACTGGATGCGCAAACGACTCGTGACACGCCAGCGGCATCCCCGACAGCAACCTCCTCAAATACAGTGCATAATACGGCGACGTGGCATCCACATCCACCCCTCCTTCCCTCGTGGGCGTCATCTCGGGCGACACCGCCGCCCCTCCGTACGCCTCCTCCGCAAACCTCAGATGCCGCTCCACAACCGCCTCAACCTGCGCGATCTGATCCGCCCTCCCTCCCGTTTTTCTTCCCCCTTGCCCGTTTACCCCCTCCGGCTCCTCAATCCCCTCCCCAAACCGGATAAACCGCACCGCAAAATCCTCCCATCCCTTCGCCGCCCCGTTGCTGTCCCGTATCGTCACCCTCCCCTGCACGCGCTCCCCAAACGCCGCAGCAGCTCCCACAGCCCGCCCGAAAATCCCTTGTCTTTCACCAGCCTGTCCGCGTCGGAGGACGCATGGATGGCCACGTGCGGCACAAAGCTCCGTAGCAGCAGGTTGAGCGGGTCTCCCGGGGTGTCGGCCGCGGCGGTATCGAGGAGGGACTGCTGCTTCATTGCCGGATTTCCGATCCCTGCTCCGAAGACGGAGCCCGACATGGTTGTGGCGGTGGTCATGGTTGTCCTGCTGGAGGGGAGCGCGCAAGGGTCGTGCTGCTGTTTGCGGCCGGTGAGGCGGAGCGCGAGCCGGGCGGGGTGAGGGTCGAGCGGAAGAGGGAAGCGGCGCGAACGGACGAGGGAGTGGAGCGGCGGTCGCGGAGGGGGAGGGACGGGAGGGAAGACTCGGATTGCGCGAGAGGGTGTGAGTGGTCGGAGGGGAGTGATTGGGGGTTTTGGGGAGCCTCATGGCGGAGGCGGCCATGGGCAGGGGCTTGACAGGTGGATGTGTTGGGGAGAGGTGGGCATCGTCGGGGCGCTGCATGAAGGGTGTTTGTTGAGCGGCCGATGTTGTTGTTCGGGACGGCAGGGGGATGTAGCTTCCCGTGGAGTGACGTCGTCGTGGCGTTGGGACTGCCCGGGTCGGGTCGGCGCTCTTCGAGGTGATTATGTCACCACGACTATCAGAAGAAGGAGCACAACTATGTAGTATAAGCCAGACTCAAAAGATTTGAAGGTATCGCAGTGGAATGCGCTGTGCTCAGACAAGGTTGTCTCCGGTATGGTGGGTTCTTCAGCATGTCTTGGTGTTCCAGTCCCGACAACCCCAAGTCCCACAATGAGCTGGAGTGGGGACCCTTCTACTTTGCCCAATCACGACTCCATCACGTGGAGCATCGGAGCTCAGAGCACTACCTTAAACGACCAGCAAGCCTAGAAGTTTACGTGCTGGTGTAGGGAAGCTTCCAAGTTCTTTCAAAACGTACAAGGAAGTCGGCAGAGAGAAGGTACAGATACTTTGAATGGTAGGCCCGTTTAACGCGATTCTTCCGATACGAGCTGACACGGGTGCTCTCCAAGATGCGGCCGCTACAGTTGTTACCCTGCAACCGCCTGTTATGTCAGGGCCGTCAGGTCCTGGCGCCGCTACCCCACAAGCCGGTAACGTTATTGGCTACGATGGTCACAGCCGCGTCGCGCCGTGTCTTAGTCCCACCGCTGGCAGCTTTGCAGTGTACCACCTCGGCTCGGCAGTCCCCCTTGCAAACCGTCAAGTCATGAGCTTTTCTAAGAATGACCCAACTTAGTACCTAAAGGGTTTGTAGATATTTAATAGGGCATATCACTAAAGAAATCAAATTTGTTGCAGGGTTAGGGTTTGGCCTGGTGTCAGCCAGCCACCCGCAGCCCATCTTGCAGACCGCCTCGACTTCGTTTGATCGCCCTGCCTGCGTTTGATCGCCCGCGGTGGCTATTAAGCAGCCATCGCGCCACCTCTTCAACCTTAGTCTAACACAGAATTCATCACCAGTTTCTCCATCCACATAACAAAATTCGATTCCTTTTCAAGAGGTACCTAACAACAGGCCGCGAAATAAATGGTCATTGAAAACGAAAACACGGCCCGCTAAGCTACAAGGGAGTCTCAGCACGCGAGGACGCAGCCCGTTCTTGAAGAACGGGCTGCATAGACATCCCGCGCTATGGCGAGTGGCAAGCCGAAAAGGGACAGCCGCCATAAGAGGAAAAGACGCCGCTCAGATGTTTCGCATGGGGTGAAGGTTGACAGCTCGCAGCAGACAATGACACTCCAGTTGCAGGGATGCTGGCCAAGACGGGAGGCTTGGCCTGGCTGCGGGCCATCTTGTCGGGAAGCCGACCCGACCGCAGGTCCAGATGCCGGCTGGGCGCCGAATGTATTTACTGCGTATAAAATCGTTAGGGATCTCGACTATCAGTCCCCGCCCTAGCCCTCTACTACCAATAGATCGAGCAAGACTTGTTCTACTCGGGACTCGGCATCTTCTTAGACAAGGTGTTGATACCTAGACTTGCCCCATTATCAACACCATGTCACGTCTTGGTGTGTGGTTGGTTGGCAAAGCCATCCGAGTGAACCAGATGAAGCCATCATTGGGCATCTCGCCACCCTGGGAATGCGGGGTGCATGAGGCAGGAAGGAATGTTAGTGTTTGGAACTTTTATTCAAATGGAAGGTGTCATTGGTTTTTGCATTCGGACGGAGAGCAAGACCGCCCGTCTTACTGACGAGATCTTCGACTCTCCCGCGCGATGTAACAGACCGCCTTCAAGGTCTCGAGTGTTGGCCGGACATAAATACGAAGCCTCACCCGGCCTTGATCAGATGTTGAAGGCGCAATCAAGCGCATCGGACAGAAACCGGTATCATCATGCGTCTCCTGACCGCGCTCGCTGCCCTGGCGGCTACGGTTGTGGCGATGCCGATCGAGGCGGAACAGAGCGATGTGAGCTTTGTAAAACGTGCCAGCTGCGCCGTCGAGTTTCCTGGTGAGCTATCCACCTGGCCTATATAGTCGTCAGCAAACGTTGTCTAACATGCAACAGAGGGCTGTGTGAAGATCTGCTGCAAGCAAGCTGGAGGATGTCTTGCTCTCAGCTGTGCCAAGTCATATGTAGGTTTGACGTTTGCTTTTCACTATGACTCTCTGAAAGTGATGCTAAAAGATACAGTGCCATTATTTCAACGTCGGCCAGCCGGAATGCATTTGCAAGTGTAGCTATGGTTAAACCTTAACAGCCGTGGTGTGAAATATTCTGTATCCTGGGGAGGCAAAGGCTCGGAGATGACAATCATTGGATCAGAGTTTCTTTTGGTCCGCTTCTTCGCCTACATCAGCGCAGAGGATCATAAACACAAGCAACAGTTTTTGTCTCCATCCTGCTGTCGCTCCATGGAACAAGCCATGAGGCTGGTGATTTTATCCGAGACCCCCAAAGGCATGCTGAACAATCTGACACTCGCGCTCATGTTCAACGTTGAGCTTCGCCTCAACTGTACCGATTCTTCGCAGCCCAGTTGCACATGACAGCTTCTATACAGTTTGCAGCATTTGCAGATCTAGGCAATATTTTGGCATTCAAACATCTCCACTCGTCTTTCCCATATACCTATTGCTTCTTCACTACGTCGCTTGCTGGGCCATTCTCAGCGTCATTGTGCTTTTATCTGCGCTGTCAGAGGTGGATGATGCTAATGTAACTACAGGACTGAAAGCGCTGCCGGGTGGAAACGCTATTTTCTGAGGTAAGGTATTGGATGAAGCTGCCTTGGTGCGAATGATACTTTCTTGGATAATTATGATCGTATGGAATCCACTGGCTAGGTAGCGTAATGAAACCTAAAAGCTCCTAATCCTTCCTAGATCCTCCATCTTCTACCCCCACACATTCAATCATCTGCTCAAACGAATCTCCCTCAAACCATATCATCAGCTCCCCTATGAGCGGGCGGGACGGGTGCCACATGATGCCCACCACCATTGTGATATCCATTGTGCACCCCATTGTGCGCCCCGCCGTGCAGCCCATCGTGATACCCGTTCTTCGCTCCAGGCACACTACCAACATTGCCCCACCCGGCACGCCTGGTAAATGTGGCACCCTCCAGCTCGGCGCCCCCGCCGTACATGAACGGCGTTAGCCTATTCAGCGGGATATGATTCCATCGCCAGTCCCAGATGGCGGCATACACCATGCGGTACGACGAAAACGCCATCACCGTCCCGATGGCTGCGCCGGCAAGGAGATCGTACCAGTGGTGGAACTCGTCGATTGTCAGCGCACCGGCAATCAGGCAGGCGCCGAGGATGGGCGCGTAGACGGCAGCCAGCTTCCACATGGATGGATGATAGTTCGAAAACACCTTGAGCTTGGCGTTGAGATAAAGATAGAGGAAGACGAAGCCCGCGAAAGCGGCCGTCGAGTGGCCGGAGGGCATGCTTTCCAGGGAATCGTCGATCTCATCCGGATCCCCGGTGCAAATTTCTCTGGTGAAATAGAGAGCGTTGAAACCCTTGGCATTGAGCCCAGCACCCACCACCCCGGGGCGTTGCTCAGCCGGCTCAGATCTGGTCTGCAGACGTCGAGGAAATGCGGCCGCAGCCCGCCGATCAACCACTTGATGAAAACCTGAAACACGGCGGCTGTGATCAGAGAGTAAAGCAGGCCGATGATAGCGTTGTTGACGTCCCAAAAGCTGCGGATGCGGATCTGCATGACGAGGATGATGAAGATGGGGATGATGGACGCGAGGAATGCGGCCAGCCAGATGGGGACAATCTCCTTGCGCATCGGATACGCGAACTGGGGGAAACGACCTCGCCATCCTGAAACTGCACAGCGAAAGAGCGAGTCGGAGCGGGCTTCGCGTAGTACACCCCGAGACCGACGGCGCCGAGGATGACCATAGTCAGGATGTCGAGCCAAGTCGCTTTGAGCCATTGGCCAAAGGAAGGGCGAGCAGCCATCGAATAGGGCTCTAGGCCACGGCGGGCATGGGTTCCATTGGCGGTTGTGGTTGGGGTGGAAGCGTCGCGCGGGCGGCGGTTGAAGAAGCCCATCTTGAGTTTGGTTGAGCAGAGCTCAACTCCGGGTGCTGTGCGAAGACTAGGGGCGAAGGATGTCCGTTATCTGTTGAGTCGTTGCAGAAAAGGTGACAAACGGTTAACCCAGAAAAGTGCTGCCATGACGGGGCTTTTGAAGCTGGCAGCTGTGGTTTGTGTAGTGCCATGGTTTGATGTGCAACTGACGTCACTCGTGTCGCTGTTGTTTTGACAACCAGCAGGACGTGCAGTTGCAGCCCTGAAGTAGTACCTGGAAATCAAGTATCCCTTGGCACTGGCGTGACGTCTTGACGGAATCGCGGTATGACAACATCACTTATGCAGGCTAGGCAAACTAGGGCCTGAGACAAAGTGCGAAGTTTGCTTATCAAGTTGCTCGAAGACTTGGGAAGTTGCAGGCTTAGGTGAATGACGTTCGGGTTCCAGGTTGTTGCCAAGCCCATTATCTAATCCATTCCATTTTCTTTCGGTACTGCCGCTTCCACTCCGACATGTACCCGCCTGTCTCCCTTTGCGCTCCAGGTGCTTGACTGGAACTTTTTATCATACCGGCTCGAAGACTTAAGGTCCAAGTTGCGTTGGTTGAAGGGCCGGAGGTCCCGAAACCTTCCCTGCATTCGAAAAGAACACTGATCAACCAGACTTCGTCAGGGCTCCTAGTTCACGAGTGTTGTTCGGCGAGAATCTTGGCGAAACCCCAGCTCGTAGGATTATGAAATCGGTTTCAAGGCGATTGACGTGAGATGAGATCTGAGCGCTGGCTACTTGTAAGGGTATTAAGCCAAAGACCAAGCATTCCTACGGGCACTAAGGAACGTTGAGTCCACAGAGGGTAGCGGCTAGGCTAAATTTGAACCTTGGAAAGCCCTTCAAAGCGGGGTGGCCTGGTTTGTGAGGATGTGATTATGTCTACTCCGGCCGCTGAGAAGGAGCTGCACAAGGCCGTGGCGGAGTTGATGAGGGGATCCCAGCCGATGGTCATGTGGGTAACGCGGATGATATTGCAGATGTCGTGGCAATTTTGGCTTCGGAGGCTGCAAGGCCACGGTGGGTTAGTGGGAACGATGTTCCTATGAACGGTGGATTGATGAAGATGTAGGAACTGCAGGACGTAATACGAGACTAGGACCCACTGAGAAAATATAGCGGCGAAGACGCTGAAACGAGCGCAATATCGAATCGTAATGCACAGTCAAATTACCGTGTCTATTAGCTCAATTTCTGTTGGGAAAATTTCATATGGCTATCGTGGTATCGGGAGGCAGTTCTGCGTCCAGGCGCGAAACTGGCAACCTACTGACATTTCCATCAAAGACAGATAGGCAAGGCAACAGCTTCTGCGGCTCCGAACAACCACTCCATCTTAATCTGGAAGCCAGCCAATACTCCAGAGGTGGATCTAGGTTTCCTCACACCGCCAGCCGTTTCTGTTACCAGGATTGAGCAAGCGGATATTTCTGATCGGTCTGGCAGCGGATATCGATGGGTCAAAGATTTGGAAGAACCCGAACTAAGACGCCTGAACTAGGGCGACGGAGCAATCGTACCTACCTACCTTGGATGCGGGGTTCAACAGGCGGACAGGACGATTTAAGTCGCGTCACCCACTTGCTTTTCTGGCCGCTCCAATCCTTCCTACTTCAAAGAAAGAAGGGAAAGAACAAGAAATGGTGTTTTATATTCTCATCAGCATCACAGTTGGCGAACTCTATCTCGATTGCAATTTGGAGCCGGTGAACCAGCATGAGCTCCTCTCAATCGTACCATGTTCCCAGCGCCGAAGATCTCAGCAGCCGATCCGTCGAAGTCTGTACCCTAGGCAGTTCAGATCCCATCTACATATGGCAGGCCGAACATGATCTCCGTGTCTCCTTCCGACTCGAGCCGGGCGCCGAGCTCGAGGGCTTTGCAAGCAAAGGCGGCGTGTACGTTCACTGGGCGTCCGCGATCGAGCTCGACTGGCTCGACCTGGACCGTTTCGAAACCGTGCCTCGATCGTCGGACCCGGCCGAGGAGTATGCGTTCGCGCCAATCTGCAGCTCCTGGGTGCCAGCTGGTGGCCGACTATACATGACAATCTGGTCGCGGACTTCTGGACCTGGATGGAGGACGGAGGCCAAGCTGGCCAGCGGGAGGAGCTACGCTTTATTGGGGTTACACCTGAAGGAGATGATTGGGTGCTAGCGGATACGGGTGACAGTTTGCTAAAGGGCGCAGGGAGGATCGAGAATGTTGCGAATATGGCGAAGAATTGTAGGGCGATAGGGAAGTTCGGCGAGGTTTTCTATCCCCATCGAAGCAGTGTTCTTTCCTTGACCTCTGGAGGCAGTCCCTGAGCACGGGAGCAAGCACCCAACAAATTCATCTGAAGTGCCATCAAGCCGTCTGTCGCCCAACTTCCCAACTGAGACAGCCACTTGAAGTGAATTGCAGCTCCTGTACGAGAAGCATCCGAAGCCACATCCCCACGCTACCCCTCCTCTTGAGACTCGTGCGGCGTGTGTAAGCAAGGGACTCACAATCAAACACGGATGACCAAGTCGCGGGACGGGAGTATGCCTGTATTTTGATTCCCCGAAGTTTGAACCACCCAATGCCTCCACCCCGGTAATGAGGTGTCAACAACTTCACCCACGAAAATCATCATCGGAACGGTGTCCATCATCCAGGCTTCCCTGCGCCGGTCTGCCATGTGTGCCGGTATCGTTAAGCGCGATGCAGCTAGCGCACCTTAATTCCAGAACCCGGACCCTACAGAGACACCAAAACTACCACGCTCAAGGTCAAGATGCGAACAAGGAGACCCTCCTCTCTCGATTCCAACGACACACCGGAATCTTCTTTTTCTTTCTAATCCCAAGAGCAGCTCTGGCCCTGCGAGAGGTGGAGCGACAATATCCTCTACAATCTTCGTGCGGATTATCAAGGCTTCGCGTCCTTTACCAATGCGCCCTCTCCAGGATTAAAGTCCCGGCGTGAGGGGCCCGTCTGCCGATTTCACCAAGAACGGAAAGTTACTCAAGGCAGCCTCCCTGACCAGAGTGGCAGTCAACATCACCCAACTCGGCTCAATACTTATCTCCTTGGCCATTAGCATGGAATAACGCTTAAGCAGCGGCGAAAAGTCACGGAAGGTACACGACAATCGTCGTGGGGTGAGCTCGTTACCACCCTGAAGACCAGAGTTGCCATGCCAGCTTCGGCCTAGCATAACTGCTCTGGGTAATGGAGCATCTACCGGCGGATTTTGGCGGGATGCCCAATTTTGCTTCACTGGGCCAACCTATTTAGAGGGAGGCTGAAACTAATAGTTAAAAGGAAGCTCAACCGAGAAAGGCAGCCATCAAAGACACTGGCCAGCTCAATGGGTGAACGAGACCTGTTACGATGGTGGGTTCAAAAGTAGGGAGAATTGGGGATGTGTATTGTCTATGGAAGTGTTGTGTTGAGTTGAAGTTGTGGAAGAAGTGGAAGATGGGCGCAATGGCTACTTAATAACCAATGCGGGCAACAAACGCAGGCAAAGCAAACGTAGGCGAGGCGGTCTGCAAACGCAGGAGGTCAACGACCCCGTTTGCAACAAGACCAGAGCCTCGAAGCAAGTGACCCACCGCAGCCACAGAACCCCAGTTCTTGGCAGGCGGGAGCTGGGGGCCAAGCTTCGGCCCTGATTGCCGAGCCTTGCCCCCCTGTTCGGGTGTTGGTCAAGGGAGCCAGCTACCCCCTGGATTTATCCTTTCTTCCATCCACTGCCGTTAATTGCGTCCTGCACGGCAGGAACTCCGCGTGTCGTAATACCTATGAACCGAGCTGAATCCAGTGTTCCATCTCGTATCAATGGCCAAAGGGGACTTGCCAGCTCCTCTGCTGCTGCCGGAAGCTTCCCTACTTCCCGCCATTAAACACGGAACAATCTCAACATAGCAGTGGTAATTACGATGGCATGCATACAATATATGCTACCAACCGAGCTGCCAACTACCGAGCCCCCTGCCGTGCGAATTCGGGATCTGATTATATAGACCTGTCACAGCCACTAGGCTTTTGGGTTGGGCTGAAAACCCCCAAGCTGTTCCAGAATCTTCCTACCCGTGATGTATGCTGACCGCTGCCTGGTGGCCGGCCTGGCTGGCCTTGTGGCTTCCAGGGCTAAGGCCGCCTGTACATCTAATCTCCTCATTGACGACTTCACGCAGTGGACCAGCGGTATCAACAACCTGGATTGGCAAAACGGAGGTAGGTTAGGTTTACACGCTCCGATCAGAACCCTCCCTGACAGCCCCCGCCAGATGATGGAACCATGACCGCTATCGCCGCTTCTGCCGGCCAGGTTGTCTTCATTCCTAAAGACGGTAGCTCATACTTCTACGAGTCTTTGACTGCCAGCAGGCCGTCACCAACGGTTACGGCGGCATCGAGTTTACCGTCCAGGGGCCAGCCGGCGGGTCGTTTGCCTTTGAATTGCAAACCATTGGCAGCTGTACCAACAACACCGCGCCTACAAGAGCTCCTACAACATAGTCATTGATTTGACGGGTCAACGTCAAACTGTCAAGCTTCCGTTTGAGGGATTTGACAATGAGCCAAATTACGATGCCGTCGTCGGCATGGTGTGGTCCGTCTTCTTCCAGAGCGGGATCGAATGGTCCGTCGGCAATATCTCGCTGGTCTGCGGAACAGCGGCTCCTCCGCAAACCACATGTACGGCGTCCATTAGTGTGAGGGTTGCCACCGGGCTAACATGGAGTAGCCGTGCCAATGAGGTCGACGATCCCACCCACGACCCGGGTCACCACTCTACCGCCAATCATCAGTACCCAGCCAGCAACGTGCTCCAACCTGCTCATTGATGACTGGGAGTCTCAGTCGCGGCTGACCTTCCTTGGCTACAACGCCATGGGTCAAGCGTCCAGCGACGACGGAACGATGGCCTCGATTGTCCTCAGCGGCCACCGGGTGATGCTGAGCCCCAAGAACTCCGAGTCCTACTTCTACAGCCAGTTCGGTTGTCTAAATGCGAACAACAGGTATGGTGGCATCTCGATGCGCATCAGGGCAGCGCGAGGCACCAGCTTTGCCGTGACGCTAGCATACGCCACCACCTGCGGCTCAGGCAGCGTCAAGACAGTCACTCTGACAACGACCCAGCTGAAGTGGGCGTTTGACGGGACCGAGAAGCTCTACTCGTTCCCGTTTTCCGTCTTCGGTGGCGTCGACACCACCAAGCTCAACATGATCTACTTTGGCAACTTCAACACTGCGGCCATCTTCGGGCCCATGTCCTTCTACTGCGGCTCGACCGTGTCCGAGTACACCATACCAGCAGGGTCAGCAACCTCTCCGCCCGTTACTCGGCCGACCACTGCAGCTCCGGTGCCTACCAAGGGGTTCGTTATTGACACCTTTGCAAACGCTGACACCAACGCCTTAGGGCAGTGGCACGGCGCCGATGAGGACGGCATGACGCTTACCTTTGGCAACAACGTTATGACCATCCGCACCAACGACTCCGACCTGGCATGGAACACGCAGCTCGCCGCCAACTGCGCCGACCTGCGCGGCTACGCCGGCGGCTATCTCCACATCGCCTACTCCGGCAGCAACAAGTTCAGCGTCGCCCTGCAGCAGCACAACGCCCAGTGCGACTCCAACATCAAGCCCTACCCGGAGACCTGGGACTCCCTCGAGGCCGCGCGCTACGCCACCGCCACGGACATCTACATGCCGCTGAACCACTTCAACGTCAACCTGACCCGGGCTATCGGCTTCAGTCTCAAAGGCTTCTACACCACCGAGCCCACGACGCTCTCCAAGATCGAAATCGTCAGCTCCCTCCCGCGAGGCTTCGCCGTCCCTCCCAAGCTCGCCTCAGGCCGCCTCATCTTCTCCTGCACGCGCCCCAACTCCTTCGCCTTCGCCATCGACGACGGCGACCCCAAGCACGCCAAGCGCGTCGCCGAGATCATCAAGCAAGCCGACATCCCCGTGACCTTCTTCACCGTCGGCCTGCCGCTCCTCGACCCAACCAACGGCCTCGCCGCCCTGTACAAAGACATGGCCGCGCGCGGCCACCAGGTCGCGCTGCACAGCTACACCCACCCCAAGATGGAAGGCCTGCCCGACGTCGCGTCCATCGACTGGGAGTAAACCAACGACATCGGCGCCGTCATCCAGACCTTCGGCAGCACCGCCGTGCACACCAACTACTTCCGGCCGCCGTTCGGCACCGAGGGCGCGCGCATGCGGCAGCGGCTGGCGGCGGTGCTGCAGGACCCGGCGCCGTACGTGGTGCAGTGGAGCGTGGACGTCGAGGACTGGCGGTGGGCGGAGAGCGCGACGCCGGGGCGGCAGCTGGAGGCGTTCCAGCGCGACGTGGACATGGGCGGCAACCTAGTGGTGATGCACTACCTGTACAACTCGACGGTGGAGCTGCTGCCCGAGTTTATTCGGCTGGCCAAGGCGACGGGGAAGAGGCTTATGAGGGTTGATCAGTGTGTGGAGGATCCGAGGGCGCCACCTTTATCGTAGGGTCGGGCAATGGCGGAGTGACATGCGTTGGGGTGAGTTGGGTGGGAAGGTTGGAAAAAGGGGTATGGAGGGGTGGGGTGGTTGAGACCTATATACATGATGATTAATGATGATTGCGGACTTGGACACTAGTCCACGCATTATGTACGACATGTCGGGGCAATGAGGACGTCAAGTGGTCAGGCCCGATTGTCTGCAGATTATCATCCTTGTCCTCACTTCTCAGCTCTGTTTCAACCCTCACAGCAACCCCATTGACACCCCTCGACAACACCCAGTCCTTATTATTCCATTGCCAACTGGCTCTCTCAGATGGGGCACGCTTTCACGGACAAGACACTTAGCCAGAGTACATGGGTCACAGAACGACCCCAGGAATCTCTCACCAACTCATATCTTCTGTTGACGCATTAGACGTGCCTACTACAGCTGATAGCTGATGAAGACAGCAACAACGTCAACGCAGACAGCGGACTCAATAGGATAATTACGCACGCCCATACAACATCCATCAATCATCCAAACCTTCTCTCTTTCCCTCTCTTCCTTTCCCCTTTACTGACGAGTATCTTCCATGTCCGTCTGCCTGTCTCTCCCGGACATCCTCGGACACACATCCATAACACGCCCTCAACCCATCCCAGGATTCCCACCCACCAGCGCACCAACAATCCATTCCGCTAATTCTCTCTAGCCAAAGCTCTTGTTCTCCAGACCTTCAACAAGGGCTCTTTTCTACTCTCTTTGCCTCCCACTTCTTTGGAAGCATCACCTTCCCGATCTTGGTCTTCCATCATATCTGTTTTATTCCCTCTCTTCCTCCGCCTCTTTCTGCTGCGGAATCTTGTAGTAGTGAAAATGAGAAACACCGTCCCTTTCTTCCTAACGCCAGTGTGCAAAGTGTTCATGTCGCTATCAATCTTTCGTCGGTTTACGGTACGCCGCGACCTCATTGACCAAGGTACTGCTGGTGCTGGTCGTCCATTTGGCTGACGCTGGCGGCCTCGACGTTGTGGTAGTCCAGGATCTCAGAGTACCTTTGCAAAACCTGGTGAGCAACACATGTTAAGATCCATTTGGTAGGGCTCCTGTCGCTCACATCATAATCTTCCATGTGTCCACGGGCAGGTCGGCATCGTTGAAGCTCCAGTCGAACTTCTCCTCAGCAACAGGCTCGTCGGTGGGGTCGTGGTAGGGGGCCAGGTACTCGTGGGCGAGCGCCTCGGTGGCCGTTATCCGCTTCTTGGGATCGAAGACGAGCATGCGTTCGAGGAGGTCGATGGCTGTGCGAAGTTAGCGCATGTGTCGCGGGGCAAACTGGCCAAGGAAACATACCAGGAGCGTCAGCGTTCTTGAACTTGTTCTTGAGCGGTTGCCTCTCGCGCCTGGGCAGGGACTTGACGAATCGGAGGGTCTGGGACAATTGTCAGCATTTCCCATGTTGGGGCGCATTTTGAGTCACTGCAGGCACGCACATTCTCACTCGCGATGGTGTTGATCACGTCATCAGGCGGCGTGCCGAGCAGCTCCGTGATGATGGAGAACTGGTTGACGTGGTCCTTTCCGGGGAAGAGCGGCTTGCCCTCGAGCATCTCGGCAAAAATGCAGCCGGCGCTCCAGATGTCAACCTCGACGTCGTACTTCTGCCATGTGAGCATGATCTCGGGGCCCGATAGTACCGGGTCGAGACGTAGCCCGTCATCTGGGGGTCCTGGATGCGGGCCAGGCCGAAGTCGCAGATTTTCAAGTCGCAGTTCTCATTGACCAGGATGTTGCTGGGCTTCAGATCGCGGTGGACGACGCCCGCGGAGTGGACGTATTTCAGGCCGCGCTGCAGGGGGTGATCAGTTGTTTGTTTTACCAGGTTCAATGGCCGTGACGCACCATGATCTGGTAGAGGAAGTACTGGATGAACTGCTTCTCCAGCGGCCTCGAGGTGAGTAACCTGTGGAGATCGGTGCCCAACAGCTCTGTGACGAAGTAGCTGGGATGGTCAGCGCTTGCCGGGACTCGCCGCCGGGTACCACCTACATATCCTCGAGCGGCGAGATAAAGATGTCGCTGAGCGAGATGACGTTCTCGTGCTTCAGGTGCTTGAGCAGCTTCAGCTCGCGGTATGTCCGCTTGGCGAGCACGGGTGTGCTGAAGGGCTTCATAATCTTCTTGATGGCGACATTGGTTTGTGAGCTGGTCCTTCGCGGAGCTGTGCATCACCGGCCGTCAGTCATTGTCCCATGTATCTATCCATCCCGGAGAGGGGCAGTTCGCGTACCAGACCAAGCCGAACGCTCCCATGCCGACCGGCTGGAGGTCGGAATACCTCGACGTGATTTCAAAGGTGGTCCCAAAGATCTGGGCGCGCACGAATTCGGCCATGGTGGGCAAATTTGGGCGTTGTGCTCGGAAAGTGACGCGGCGGGGCAAGTGTCAAGGCCGTGGCGGGTATGTCGCGCTGGAGGTTTGCGATCGTGTACTAGGCCGTCGTTCGAAGATGGCACGCCGTAATGGGCTGGCAGTGGTCGGAATCACAAACGATGGGGAAACAGCACGAGATGTCTCGGGAATACTGGTTTGCCTCTCAGGGGGGGTGTGATCGCAATTGCGATGGGGACCGGAGTAACAGCGGGGCGGGTGCTTCAGAACCGGGTCCTGGAGGCGAAATGACAAAGTTTAGCTCCCCTTCAACACTCCCCAAAACTGGGGTGCGCTGCGCTGGAGACGGCGAATGGCGGGTGTTGAAGGGATGTTTTGGTGGGTTTGGGCTGCTTACCCTTGGCGTTCACAAGCAGCTCGTCGTCGCGCAAAGTCGTCTCCAGCAATCTCGCTTTCGCGTGTGTGTGGTGGGGAAAGGATGGGATTCACCTGCGCGTGCTGGAAGGGCAAGCACGATTCGTTGATCGCGAGTCGCAGGCTGAGGTGGGGGACGACTGCAGGAGCACCCACTTTGGCACTGGGGCTCAAGATTGCTGTCTGCAGACCGTTGAGGAATGTAAGACCCTTTCGGCGACTCGAAAAACGGCTTACGGCGACTTTTAGGCTTCTGGTGATGCTGCGCGGGACGCGGTCCAGGGAATCGACGGCGGCGCTGTTCCAGGCTAAGCTTCGGCGGTGGTCAGTACTGGCTTGATCCTTGCGTGCTGGAGCCGGTGTCATTGGCGATCGCTTACTCACAGAGCTCGAGTCAAGTCGAGGCAGAGTCGAGGGACGACAGAGTACCGTACAAGGGAAACGGGCGGGGCGTAGTGCGGTCGCTTTGCTCCGGATTGAAGAGGTGAGAGGGGAAGGGAAAGCACAAGCAGCGGCAGGGAATATTATGAGGGCCAGGAGGCCATCGGAAGATCAGGTCTTGGGATGCATGGTCTGCCACAAGCTGGGATGCTGCAGCTGGTTTGATGGGGTCTTCGAATTTCCATGGCACTCCTGCTTTCCCGTCTGTCCCGATTTGGTATCCAATCCTACCACAGCACAGTGCAGCACAGAGCTCCTTGGCCTGCCGCTTTGCGAGCTGTTCATGGGTGTGCTTATGTGCTTCGATTCGGATGGACATTTTCAGTTGTGCCTTCAGTCTGAGCAAAATGTGCTAAAGTTACCGTGACTTGTCGAGCCGGCAATCGTCGCGTGGCCTACTGGGTGCTTCCGCTCGTCGAACTCCGGCTAGGTGTCTTGAAGTGTAGTTTCTCCATTCCAGCAACGGTAGCCGCAATTTCCCAACCTACCCCTGCCCAAGGTTGGTTCTTTGCAGGCCAGCAGCTAGCGCGAGGGTCGCCGACATGTCCTATTGCGGGAGGGGTTGGACTTGTCGGAGCAGCACGATGACGTCGTGGCAGTGGTGGGGTTGGCCCAACCGCTGTCGTCGCACGGGCCAATCGCAAGTCGCCGATTGCCCCCCTCCTAACTTGGCCCGAACATCGAGGACGGGCAAGTAGTGAACTGTTCCCCTGCAGCCCGTTGGTGGCTCATGCTTCGAGCTGGTCACGCGTTCTTCTGCTGTGAGACTCCCCAGGGTTTCCTATTATGGGAGTAGCAATTGACTCGGACGAAATGCTCCGCCTGGGAATACACACTCCGGCTTAGACCCTGACGGTTCAAGCATTGGAAAAAGGGGCCAATCTCCTGCTCGGGAACCTCTCACCGATGGTATGGTCCGCTGGCTCCATCTGGCTGGCTCCATCAGACTGTCTGTAAGCCATGAGTCGCATCTTGTCGTTGTTTCCACGACGCACAGTCGATGCCCATCCTGACCCGTTCCTAGCATTCCCTCGGCCGCCGTCATCATACGCAATCAGATTCATTGTCGCATCCAGGGGTTCTCGCGCCAAGGTCGCAACATCCTGAGGCCAGACCCTTGGATCATCAGGGGAGCGGCAACAGGAGGCAAATGCGTCTCACCGGAGCAGATCAGTCGATAAAAATAAATAAGCTTCATTCCCTGCGCTGTAGCACATCAACAGGCGTCCTCGTACGCTCGGCTTAGGCGCTTTCGGACATGTGCTGGCCATCGGAACTGCCCGAAGAGCTCAAACTACCCAAAGGACCTTTTTTGCCCCTAGGACCCTGACGTTGGGCAGGTCCCGGTACCCATGTACCAAATGACGACACAGCGCAGCTGCTGGAAAGCAGAAGCAAAGGCCGTCTCAGCAGGAAAATGACCAACATCGATCGCTGCCCCGTGCCAAAGCGGCGGGGACGAGATGCCCCTCCGAGTGGGGCCAGCTTCCAGACAGCCCATGGCACGATGACGTCAACTGACCAAGGCTCTTACCCCACCCTCGAGCGCCGTCATTCCTCGCTCATTCGAGATGGGACCCATCGAATCGCACCAGGAAATAGCCAATTGAGTAATGAGGCTCAAGAATGAATCTAAGCTATAGCTATCTTATACGAGTTAGATGACGAGAAAGACAAGCACTGCTCCTCATCGATCCATGAGCTGTTCAACTCGACAGAACCCGACTCCTAATCTCACCCCCACCTGGCTCCACTCAACAGCGCGCTAGCCAGCCGAGACCCCTGGCTTCAATCGCTAGTGGGCCCAAGACGAAACTAACCCCCTGGAACTCAGGTCAGAAGAGCCAGCAGACAGCAACTCCAACTCTGGGTCCTCCGCTGAGGGAGACAACTGGAATCCTGCGGTGTTCGAACGATAGAAAAAAAAATACAAAAAAAAAATAAACAAGGAAAAACAAGGAGAGAAACATTGGCCATTGCTTGCTGCTGACCAGAGCTTACAAGTTTATATTTTGACTTAACTATACTGACATTCTCGGTGGGTGGTATAAGATCTTGTTACTTGTGTTACGACTCCGAGAACTAGCACAGATGCTATGATCGGTGCCGGGCGAAGAGGCTTCCTCCCAGACAAAGAGAGTCTATATGCCCCCGGGCTAGAGGATGGAAGGAGTCCCCAACAAACACCCCACGGTCAAGCAGACCATCGCTTTTCTTTGACATCCTACTCTCAGCTGTATGTACTATGCTTGACCATCGGGAGCACCCATCCCGATTCTAACAATGGTGCATGATCTTCAGCACTGCAAGCCAGGCGCTCTCTCTCTCTACACGACGCACACAACACTCATCAGATTTGACCTTACTTTCCACAACTTCAGCATACCTCTTTTTTCCTTGTCCGTAGCCTTCAGGTTTCAAGCGTTAAAAGTATTCTTTAGCTGGGAATTGAATCCCAGAAATGCAAGTCTCCTTCTCCAATGACGCCAGCTTAACAATGGGTGAGTGTCCTCAATGCCATGACCGTCGAGGTTCAATGACTCTCAGGGCTAAGGCATTGCAGTAATAACGCATGAAGGCATCACCAAGCACAAGGCACAGTTTGTGGACTGGTGTGGTCGAAAATGCCAGGAAATTGCTGTGCAACACCACCAACAACAAGTCATCACCACGCTCCCAAAGTCATTGCCATCAGTATCGAAGATCAGACACACTACGCTGTTGGTACTTCATTAATGCCCTACAAACAAACTAGCAACCAGAAGCCAAAAGACAAATCACAAACCACAAAGCAGAACAAAAGCAACGCTAACACCCATACCATCGCCGCCTCTCCCTCACACTTCCGCCTCTCCCTGCAGCATCGACACCGTCCTCCGCCCCTCCGCAGCCGCCTCCGTCGCGACCTCCTCCGCCCTCTCCCACACCTGCTCGAGCTCCAACCTGATCTGCTCCCCCAGAGTATATTCCACCCTCTGAGCATCCGCCTCTCCCTCAGCAGCCACAGCACTCCCTGCCCAAGCCTGTCCACCGGCCTATTGACCGCGACCGCCACCCTCCAAATCCTCCGACACACTCCCACCATCGCCCGCCAAGCCCTCACCAGCCACTCCCACAAAACGCCCACACCACCACGTTCTTCTCCCCAAGCACACACCACGCCCACCTGAGCACGCCGCCAATCACGTTCCACATCCACGCCAGCACCCCGCCAGCAAATCCAGACGGCCACACGCGCCGCGGCCGCTACACCACCCACACGCGCGGCAGCGGCAGCGGCAGCGGCAGCCGCAGCACCCGGGCCGCTACAAACCAGGTGAGCAGCGCGGCGACGAGGGCGAGGGGGAGGGAGCCGAGACGGCATAAACGCGCCGCTTCCACTGCCGGGCACCCTGATCCTCCTCCTCCACGTCTTGAAGCTGGTCATCCTCCTCCCATCCTCTCCCTCTCCCTGTTCACCCTGGCGGCGGAGGCCGTCGTCTTGGAGGAGTGGTTCGTCTTCCTGTTCTTGTTCCTTTCGGAGGAGGAGGAAGAAGAGGGGATGAGGCAGTTGTTTTTTCCCTTGCTGGACGGCACTTGCGGGTTCACGCCGGCTAGAAGCCTAGCGTTTCTTGCTCGGGCGCGTTCTTGGCCGGTAGGGCCGGATGGGACGGCAGTTAGCCGGGTGACGGCGGCTTGGAATGGGTCGGGTGAGGAGGATGAGGAGGGGAGAGTTAGTTTGCCGGGTGGCAGCTGAGGCTCGGCGGAGAAGAGACGTCTGCTTCCCTCGACCGCCCGCGTTCTGGTGGCTCTTCAGGGTCGGATGGGGCGGCGGTTAGTTCCCCGGGAGGAATTGAGATTTGTCAGGCTCTGAAGAGGCGGCAGTGCCTTCGCCGGACGGCGTGTGAACGTCGTTGGAGCGGGAAGAGGCTGCGGTTCCTTCGCCGGACGGCATGTGAGATTGGACTGCAGATTCGTTTGTCCTGGTCTTAGCCCCTGGCTTGTCCACCGCCAGGTCGCGGGCATCACGGGAGGACTGATTCTGGTTCTCCGTGCCCAGCCAGTTCCTAACCTTTTCGTTGACGGCGCCCCGTTGGGGGGAGTCTAGCAAAAGAGTCGTCTGCGTCGGCCCCGTCCGTATCGTCTGCATCTCTGCTTTGGCCGCCACCAAGCTGTCCATGCCCATCGCCTCCGTTGTCATCATCTCCCTCACTACCGCTACGGCCGTCTCCATCTTTATCATTTTCCTCGCTCCTGTTCCCTCACCCGAACCAGCACCGTCGCCGTCTCTCACATCACCACCTCCATTCCAACCCTCATCACTCATCCCACCATGCGCATCACCTCCATTCGCATTCTCGTCACCAGTATCCATATTACTATCGCCCTTGCTATCGCCTTGATTTCCCTCCCAATTCCCACCATCTCCTGAGCTCCCATACCCATCCCGACCACCATTCTTCCCTTTCCCTTCGCCTTCTCACTCTCCCCATCATCCTCCTAAGACTGCTCACCATCCTCTCCCTCAACACTCTCCACCTCCACCCTCAGCGGCTCGACATTCAAATCCCATCCGCATACTCATTGATGCAACGATCGGAGCTAAAGAAACCCATCCTCGCCACGCTCGTGATGCACTTCGTCACCCACTCCTCCTGGTTACGGTACGCCTCGTCCACCAGCGCGTGCGTCTCAACATAGCTCCGGAAGTCGTCCGAGACGAGGTAGTAGTCGCCGTGCTCGCGCACCGCAGAGATCATGCCCGCAAAATCCTGCGGGTTGCCAAACGTGCCCTTTTCGATTTCATCAAAGACGCGGGCGAGATCCGGGTCGATCGTGTGGCCCCCGTAGAGGTGTGCGTGGCGGAGTTCCTCGACGTCTTCGGCGAGGTTGCCAAAGAGGAAGATGTTGGACTCGCCGATTTCGCGTGTTATTTCGATCTGTTGTGACCGCGTTAGCAGACTGGTTTCCCGTGTGTAAAAGGGATACGTAAGGCTTACGTTGGCGCCGTCGCATGTTCCTATGATGAGGCCGCCATTGAGAACGAACTTCATGTTGCTCGTGCCAGACGCCCTGCAGATGTCAGCTCTCAATCTCACCCGTGCCACTCCTCATTCATAACAAAAACTTACTCAGTCCCCGCAGTCGAGATATGCTCGCTGATATCCGACGCAGGGATGATCATCTCGGCCTTGCTGACATTGTAGTCCTCCAAAAACACCACCTTGAGCAGATCGCCAATGTCCTTGTCATTGTTGACAACGGCACCGACGCTATTGATGAGATGGATAATCTGCTTCGCCATCCAGTAACCCGGCGCGGCCTTCCCGCCAAAGATGGACACGCGCGGTTGTTGCTTGGCGCGCTTCTCGGGCGTCATGGCCTTGAGGGCTAGGTAGCGGTGGATGACGCCAAAGATGTTCATCTGCTGGCGCTTGTACTCGTGGATGCGCTTGACCTGCACGTCAAACAGGGCAGCCGGGTTGACCGTGACGCCCGTCGTCGTCTTGATGTGCTTGGCCAGGCGCAGCTTGTTGGTGTACTTGATCTCGGCCCACTCCTTGCGGAACTCCTTGTCGTTGACATACAGCTCGAGCTTGCCGAGCTGCGTCAGGTTCTTGAGGAAGCCGTAGCCGCCCGTCTTGCTGGCTATCAGCTCCGAGAGGCGCGGGTTGGCCTGGTGCAGCCAGCGGCGCGGCGTGATGCCGTTGGTCACGTTGGTGAACTTGTCTGGGCCGTAAATCTCGACAAAGTCCTTGAAGATGGTCGTCTTGATGAGGTCCGAGTGCAGTCGGCGACGCCGTTCACCTTGTGGGAGCCGACGATGGCGAGGTAGGCCATGCGCACCATCTTGGGCTGCGACTCCTCGATGATGGAGACGTCGCGCAGCAGCTCGCGGTTGTTGGGGAACTTGCGCTCGACCGACTGCAAAAAGAACAGGTTGATGTCATAGATGATCTGGAGGTGGCGGGGAAGCAGATGCTGGATCAGCGGGACCGACCACTTCTCGAGGGCCTCCGGGAGAACCGTGTGGTTGGTGTAGCCGAAAGTGTTGACCACGATGTTCCACGCCTCGTCCCACTCGAGGCCCTCGAGGTCGACCAGGATGCGCTGCAGCTCGACGATGGCCAGCGTCGGGTGCGTGTCGTTAAGCTGGATGGCGACCTGGTCGGGGAACTCCTTCCAGGGGCGCTTCGACTTCTTGAACCGGCGGACAATGTCGTACAGTGAAGCAGCAACCCAAAAGTACTGCTGCTTCAGGCGGAGTTCCTTGCCCCGGTCGAGGTTGTCGTTCGGGTAAAGCACCGCGCTGATAGTCTCGGCACGTTGCTGGTCGGCGACCGAGCTTTCGTAGTCGCCGCTGTTGAACTTTTGGAAGTCGAACTCGCCGCTGGCCGCCTTGCTGGACCAAAGTCTCAGGTTGTTGGTGGTCGGCGTGCCGTAGCCGGGGATGGGCACGTCGTAAGCGACGGCCTTGACCATCTCGCCGCCCTCCCAGCGGCAGATGGTGCGGCCTGCGTCGTCGGTGGTCTTAACAACGTTGCCATAGAATTGGATCTGCAAGCGTCAGCGGAATGTACGCGCATCTGCCCTTGACGACACTCACATCGACAGTCACATCATGCCGGGGAAACTCCCATGGGTTGAAGTCAAGCCAGTAGTCCGGTACCTCCACCTGGTAGCCGTCGATAATCTCTTGCTTGAAGATACCATAGCGGTACCGCAGGCCGTAACCCAAGCGGGGTAGTTCAAACTGGCCAGACTGTCGAGGAAGCAGGCAGCGAGGCGTCCCAAGCCGCCATTGCCCAGGGCGGCATCGTGCTCCTGCTCAATGACGTCCTCAATGCGAAAGCCGAGGTCTGCCAGGCCCGACTTGGCCAGGTCCTTCTGGCCGACGTTGAGCATGGCATTGTCGAGAGCGCGGCCCATCAGGAATTCAAGGCTGAGGTAGTAGACGCGCTTGCTGTCGGCGAAGGTCTGGCGCTGCTGGGTGCGGTTCCACTCGAGAATCAGGCGGTCGCGGAAGGCGAGGGCGCAGGCCGCGTAGGCGGCCGACTCGTCGCAGTTGTACAAGCTGCGGGCCAGCGTCGTCTCGACGTGGCGCACCACCTCGCGCTCGAAGCCATCCTTATCCTTGAAGCCGCTGGTCTGGTGCTTGAGCCAGGCCTCGCGCTGGGGCTCGGGGATGGATGCTGGAGGTGTGTCAACCTTCTGTCTGATGCGTAGACTGCGAACGTAGGAGCCAACGCAGCTTCACCCCGCACAGCTTGGGGGACCGTGAGGGGTAACCGCAGCAGCATCGGCGAGGGGGAGGGGGGGAGCTTGAGAGCTTCCCCTCAGTCCGCAGACCTAGCAGAGGAAAGAGAGAGAGAGGCGCACCTTCAACAGTCTTTATCTCTCCAGCACCAAAGCCCGTAAACGTGCGCTTGTGCTTGGGCCTGGAGATGCCGTGGGGTCCCACGCTGCCCTGGATGTCGACGATGGGGGCTCCCATCGAGGGTCGCCGCTCTCTATGAGGGAGCGATCTCTCCGACGACGACGACGCCATTTTGTGCGGCAGCAAGTCGATTGGATGGTTTTTCTTCAGCTGCTTCGGACGAGTGCTGGAAGAGGCAGAAGACGGTTAGATCTGTTGGCAGAATGAAAGCAGTGAAAACGCCGAAGCAGGGCCGCCCGTCCAGATGGCTTCGTATCTGGTGATGATGAGCTCAGCGGGGAAGTGGGGTAGCTAGCTACCCTGCTGGCGCGCTGCGGTGGCTATCTCGTCCGAGTTCAGATAAGGCTCGACGGGACGGTGAGCACGCGAGAGGGCAGCCCTGTCCGCAGAGCGTATCTGTGGCAAGGGATTGGGGGCTGGTTCCTCACTTGTTCCTTGTGAGGTTGGTGAGTTTGGCGAGAATTAGAATTGGAACGGACGTGATTGAGAACGCAGCAACGGGAAGACAGAAAGAAAGACGACGCCGGCGAGCAAGCCAGAGCTGGAATTCTCGACACGGCCCAGCGATCTTCAAGGTTGACCTTCCGAGAGGCGGGACCAGACCAGGGAAAGAAGCGAGCAAGGCCTTGAAAAGGAGAGGGTAGGGGCCGCCATTTGCCCAACAGATATACCCTGACCTGTAGTGTACCTACCTAGGTAGCTCCTTGCTGCCCTCGTGTAAGCAGCGAACCACTCCATGGATCCCCATCCGGAGGGGCCTGGCCCAAACTTAGCAGCTGAGAGCAGGTCTGGAATCCTGCCTGGGTCACCTCGACCTCCACCGGAGGATGCTGAGCCTGTCGATCGCCCTGCAACTTCCGGAGTCTGGACACAGCACGGCATGGATGGCAGAGAGTGGCCGCCCCCCCCGTCCCTGACTGGCTGGCGCATGTCGTGAATCAAATCGCGTGCATATGCACTTTGAGGAAGCTTTTCCATCGCTCATCGCGAGCTCCCTCAGCGGTTCGGTCTCACTTGCTGCTGCTGCTGCTGCTGCTGCTGCTGCTGCATCCTGCAGCTCCCGCTGCTGCTGCAACGCAACCGTTGGTGTTCCCCGCCCGTTGGACGGCATGGGGAGTGCCATCGTGGCTGCCACCAGAGACCACCCAGGAAGAAGCGTCGGCTGTCGGCCGCTTCCAGCCCGCGGTGAAAGTTGAGACAGGCGGGACCCAACATGCCTTCCACGTTCCTGCTGCTACACCAACCGATTCCCCGAAGCGGCGTGGACATTCTCGTTCGTCGGAGGCGGCGCTGTTTGCAGCGCCAGTCTGAAGTGCCGCTGGCTTTTGCGGCGCAGGAACAGGCACCTGGCACCTGGCAGGCCTGGCAAGGAAGCCGCCTTGATTCGGCGCCTTGGTTGCAGTGGTCTGGCCAGCTGAAGCCCCGCCATTGTGGGCTTTCGATGGAGAGTGCAACGCTGTCCCCACCGCGTTGACATCATCGCCGGCTCGCTGCGACATGCAACCGATTCCTCATTGGGAGCGCCTGCAGGTGTGGCCACCACCCTCTTTATTGTTGTTGCCATTGACACCCGCACTCTGTGTAGCGCCAGCTGGATTGTTGTCTGCGGCAACAGCGATAACGCCCGGGATAAGGTTCCGGCTTGACTGGCTGCGGTACTCGGAATACTCGGACGATAGCGTGAGATGGCGTCTTCGTGGAGGAAAGAATGGAAAGTCTCGTTCAAGCGCTAAATAACGAGCTTAGCAGGTGGTTTACTGATCAGTTGCATTGAATATGCAGTCTCATTGCCTCTCAGTAAGCGGCGGCGTGCCACACGCGGGCTACAACTAACTCCTCGTCCAGACGGGCAAGCAGGGGAGTATAAAGTGGGAGAGCGTAGCTAGGCAGGCCCAAATAAGGGTGTTCTTCCAAGCCTTAACGTAGGCAACCAATCCACCCCCCTGTGCCAGAACATAAAGTCGTGGACCCTCGGCTGCCGGCTCCCTTCCGTCCGGCGCGGACAATCCCAACCGCAACAAACCCGCCAATGTCCGTGATCATCTCCTTTCAAATATCCCATGCCCGGTTTGTCGAGTTGCCTCACCAAGACCTGCGTTACGTATAGATCCACTTCAAAAGCCAGCGACAAGCAAGTCCCGAACGCTATCCGATCCCAGCAGTGCCGTCAATGATGCGCCTTCGCCAAACTAGAATGACAACCCACACATGCGAACAGATTAAGTGCAGAATCGCAGAGTTCGCCGGTGATTGTTTTGGTGTTACCGCCTGTCCCGGGTGGTTGGCGGCAGAAGGATGAGACTGTAGACGAACGTCGTCGCAATCGCTCCCGAGCAGCATCATAAAAAAGATGAAGGAACTGTCGCCTCCAACGCCGTATCATGCATGAGTCGCCAGCCGGAAAAAAAAAACAGATCCTCGCTCTAAAACAGGAAATAAAAGTCGCTATAATGGTATGTCGAGTGGGGTATAGGGGGAAATCGAGCGCCGAATTGGTCGATGCGGCGTCAGAGAATGCCGAGTCCTTAAGCGCGTTGTTGATGAGGATCGTCTCCTTGACGGCCGCAAACACAAGGCGGATATTCGACGTATCCGTGGCTTGCGTCAAGCTGACGGAGGTCAGTACAAGGCAGCAATGGAAGGGGGGGAGTGAAGCTTACTGCGGATAGAGGTTCAGGTGGGCTCGGTTGACCTGGTTGAACCTCCAGAGCAGGTACTTGGCTGCCTTGTTGACGTCGTTACCGCCCGAGAGTCAGGGAAGTAGCTGCCAGCGGCGACCGGCCGAGCTTCTGCTTGAAGATGTCGACCTTGTTGAGGAACAGGATGATGCTCGTTCGCACGAACCACCTAGAGTTCACGACTGAATCGAATAGCAGCAAGCTCTCCATCATGCGGTTCTGTAAAGGGGTCAGTAGGCCGCATGTTAACTTCGTCTGAGCCGGGCATACCTGGCTGCTCTCTTCAAGGAGGACCTGATCGTACTCGCTCAACGCGACGCAGAAGATGATGGACGTGACATTCTCGAAGCAGTGAATCCACTTCTTACGTTCGCTCCGCTGTCCGCCCACGTCGAACATGCTAGAAGGGACAAGGTTAGCCAATGCTCTGAAAGTTTAGGGGGATGGCGCCAGCTCACTGTATGCTCAGCTGGCCCATCTTGAACCTCGTCTCGTAGATGCCCGTCGTCTTCGTTCTAGCCGGAGCACGTCCATCTCGATGGGGAGGTAGTTCGGCGACACGATCCGATTGGCCTCTTGGAAGAAGCTGTGGTTTTGTTAGCCCCAGCCAATCCCTGCAAAATGCATGTGAAAATTGGGGACTGAACTATTCGGCCGATCCATCAGGTAGAACTCGGTTTGACGTTCCATGAGCTGCTCCCTCGCTGGGTCGTTCCATAGGACTGAACCGCGATGCCAACCTTCGGGTCGATTCGTATTTGAGGGTTGCTATCGAGCGTGTAGTCGAGCAGAAAGTCGCAATACGCTTTGTTCTCCTCCAGCGCGGGTTCGATCTCGAACTGACGCATGGCGCTGCAGAGCGCTTTCGCGCATTCTAGGAGGTTCTTGTAGACTGTCGGCCGGTAGCTGGCGAGTTCTTCTGCCGAGTACCCCTTGAGATGGATGATTTTCATCTGCTTCACAATCGTCGACTTTCCGCTCTCACCCGAGCCTATTGACCGCAGGAGGGAAAAAAAATCTCAAGTCAGCCTGCGACGGACGGCAGTTGGGAATACCTCGCACAAACATACCAAGCAGCAGGATCTTGCATTCTTTCCGCAACCTCTTCGAGTCCTCCTCCAGTTCCTTGTCGATTTTGTTGCTCCGTTTCCTCGACTCCGACTCGGCGCCGCTCGTACTCATGCACAACCCCATGTCGACCATGAGCTGGCGGGCTGGCCAACTCGGTGAAACAAAGGATGACGACTCTGGTCGGTTGAGCGGGGGCGGCTGAGCTGTGTGATATCGGGCAAATCCGCGCGCGCTTGTTCGCGGAACTCTCTCTCAGAATCCCATGAGTTCGGGCAATCGGCGTGACGATGGCGGCGCGTGTCCGATGGCGAGGATGCGATGATAAACTGCGCTGGTGGTGCCTCGATCGGAAGGCTTTATGGCGGGTCGAGAGGGACTCGACTCGATTGCGGGAAGGGTTTCTGGTAGCCGGAATCGATGCAACCACGAGGAACCGCCGGTGCCGAGAATCGGAAATCGAGGACGTGCCGGGAGCGGGGAGTGCCTGATCGAGGTCGTTTTTCAGTGTCGCGTCGAATTGGCGGGGATGAATATTTTCGAGGGACGAAGTCGGATGGTGGACGAGGTTGCGAAATTGCGCGCGGTGGTGCGGTGGGCGGCGGGCGACTGTCTCGGCCGCCAAGCAACGTTGACGTGGAAGCTGACACGAGCAATTGGCGGATGGGCAGCAGTTGGCGGAGCCGCAGACTGTCAGGTCCCTCAAATCTGTCACGGGCAACAGAAACGGGGCAAATTTGGTTCGTGACAGCTGCGGGTCCGGGCACAGTCCGATGTGCAGCGCAGGCTGTGTGAGATATTGAAGCCCGGTTGACGGATGCCAGGAGGGAATTGGCAGGAGGAAAGGCGGTGGCTCGTTTGCTTCCTTCTTAGTCAGGCAAGGGCTTAGGTTCCAGGTTTGCACGCAAAACGGGGTCAACCCGGCCTCCCGAAGCTGGGGGCGGGAGACTCGGACAGGGGCCAGGGCTTCTCTCGACTCCCACTGCATGCTCCGCAGGGAATTGAGTATCCGTGCCTATGAACTGCGAGGGTGCGACGACGTTGCGTTGGACCCAGACCCTGGAGGCAAGTATCGCATGCACGCACTGACCGTCATGCACACCGAAGCAGAGCAGGACTGCCCTGCATCAGCTTTTCCTGGCTCGATGGCCGTCATCAACCCGCAGATCTTGCTCCACTCAACGTGGAAGCTCTCATGACATGGCAACCTCAGCCTTCGTTTACGCGACTGGTCATCATTAGTGCATTCGTGAGTGGCATTCATCAAATCCTGCGATTGGGGAACATGGACGACAACGGCTGTCAAAGATTTCTTCAGGCTTCTCCACGCGCTAGCTTGCCAAAACCCCCGCAGTAACATACTCTGGTAGGCTCTCAGCCGCGACGCCCGGTAGCGGAGTTGCAGTTGACGGGTTCGTTTTGATGGGGTGTGGGGACGTGGTGGGTTGGGGCCCCTCGCCAAGGCGCGCGCGGCGTTGGCTCCAGGATGGAGTTATCCACCACGCTACCTATGAGATACCTCACGGAACGCGAGTGTGGCTTGCTGCCACGACGGCACGTGGGGAGCCCTTGAGACTCCTCGGTGCCGCAAATTGTAAGCGTGACACCTCGCACATTCCTGACAGCCCTGGAGATAATTGCTGGCCTGGTTGGAACCGCCAAACAGGTGTTGGGTTTCACAGCACTGAGCCATTCCCGCCTTGCTCTGTGGCCTGGATCCCAACAACCACGTGGATTCAGCCCCTCAATACTCCGTTACTATCCGGAAATGTCAACATGATCGGCGCCAGGGTAAACTTACTGAAGTGCCGGCGGCGATTGTCGGCCAAGGGGATAATTATAATATCGCCGTCGGTGTCCAGGCAGGAGCATTCTCCAGTGCAGCAGGTTAACTTATGTACAGAGAGAGTCCAACACAATGCACACGGATAACTCGGGCCGACAGTCTCGGTCTCAGGGCTCAAGCTGCAGGACTCGAGACTCGGCCCAAGACATGCAGTGTGCTCGTCTCGCAGCTTTTCCCGAGAACAAGCCTGGCCTCAGCCGATCATCTCAGCCGACCCGACCCGGTCGAGACATGCGTAGCGGTTGAACAGATCAGCACAAAAGCAAAACACCAAGATGTCTGCCCCCTGAAAATGGATGTCATGACTGGCAGGCAGTTGACCCCGAAAAGGGACAGGGTCCTACGGTGCAGACTGATTGGACGGCACACGAACACCAGCTGCGGCTCCCGGCAGGCAACGTCTCGACTGAGAGCCAATCAAAGCCCCCTTCCGATGCTCTCAGCTCGGTTCGAGGATGGATATCGACCGCGAGGCTCAGGCCAACACACATTCGTCCCAACTTGACACATGCGAGACGAGGTGAATCCGTAGAAATGGCATGAAACAAACCGTCAGCCTGAAAGGAACAAAAAAAAGTCACCAAACCGCAACCAAACTGGGCATTCACCAGCACAACCCCAAGGAAGCTAGGCGGCGCGCCAACTGGGTATGGCGGGCGCTAGCTCGGATTCGATCGGCGAACGGCGCCAACGTCCTTCCCCAAAACGCCCACCTGCATGAGGCTCATCAGCAGGGGGCGGGAGTCCACTTCGGCTCCCTTTTCTCCTCGGGAAGAGAGCGGAGAGAGAGAGAGGGGAGCCACAAAAACAGCGAGGCCGAAACATAACAACGCAACGACGCTGCAGGGCTGGCGAAGAAGAGGGGATGAAGTTCATGATTATCATCAGCTCGACGAAGGAGCTGCAGCAATTATGACAATCACCAACAAAACAACCTCTCTGTCTTCTGAAGGACCTTGTGTTGACGAACGTTCAAATGGTTCCGGGGCTTGCTGCCTCCCTCGCCCCGGCCAGGCCACTCAAGCCTCGAAATCCGGGCTTAAAAAAAAAAAAAAAGATGAGGTAGGATGAGAAAGATCCCCAAGGAGAACGAAGACGCAACCACCCGACAACCACCCACCTTGTTTGTTGTCACTCACCACCGTGCTGTTCTGCCTACAGCGTCCCAGGACCCTGTCCCGATCAGGCCACCAAGTTCGCTCCCAGAAGAGACTATCTTCATGTGAGACCAAGGTCCATCACCGTCTTCGCGGAGAAGCAGGTACCTGTGAAAGAGTAGTACTGTACCGAATAGTGAATGATGTTTTCGAAGAGCGCAAGAATAATCCTGAGACCGTTCAGAGTACACCGTTGGGTGATTAATGGAAAGAGAAGACCTCGGATGCCGACGACACGACTCCATCTTGGGAAACTCCAGTAAATATTCAACAATTGAGAGAGCGCTTACTGGGCAAACAAGTGTGATGAACGCCCGAAAACATGCGCTCAAACCGCTGCTTTGTTGTTTATTACCAATGGATATTATCTCGAAGTCTACAGGGATGACCATCACCCCCATCCCATGCATCCCATTCCGCCTGAAACCAGACCGACATGCAAACCACACCCTTCCTGCTTCGTAGAATACCGCAACACAGAGAATCAAGTCAAGAGGCATCAAGCCAGCCATAAATATGGGGACTCTCAGTGGTCCATCCGTTATTGTACTCATACACAGTTCATCAATGTTGTGTGTGCGTGTCCGTCTGTTTGCCGCCTTTGCGTCGTACCGCAGAGCCTCCCAGGCCGCCTCTTAACAGGCCCCCTCCGCCCTTCCAAGAGAATTCCCCGTAACCACTCCGTCCCTCCTCAGCAGAACAGACCCGCGCTCAAACGAGAGCCTCTTCTCCCATCTTGGTAAGGGGCCCAGAACCAATCCCTCCCTCCCTGCCATGTCCCAGAAACGAACAAAAGAACAAGAAGCCATCCCTTTTAAGCCAGATACCCGATATCATCATCCTCCAGCCGCTCGAGGTACCCTTGTCCAGGAGAATTTCGATGCACTTCTTGATGTCGCTGACCTTGGGCACGAAGCGGGCGCGGATCTGATTGATGGTCTCGCTGACGAGCTGCTGGTGCTTCATGCGCTTGCGGGCCTTCATGATGCGGACGATGCGGACTACACACATATACCCATCAGTACACTGGAAACGGCAAAAGAAAAGGAGTGAAATACTCACCTGCAGCAGCAGCTTCCGATCCTCCTCAATCGTCTTGTTCGTCTCGGCCTCTTCCTGCTTGGTCTCCGACTTCATGCCGACGTTGAGGTTCACCCGGTACTTCTTGTTCTTGAAGTCATAGTTGAGCGCAAAGACGGCGCCCGGGCCAACCTTGCTCGCGCCGGCCCCGGTGTCCAGGTTCAGCACCTTGGCCTTGAGAAGGATCCCCAGCGGGGGTCGAGCGCGTCCGAGTTGAGCTGCGTCGTCGACGCGATCTCCTCGTACGTGTTCCTGTCCTTCTCGTTGAACAGCAGTAGAATGGCCATCTGGTATATCGAGACCTGGAACGTGTACGGCATCTTGGCGTTCTTGACGTAGTTCGCCTTGACCTCGCCCTTGCATAGCTGCCACAGCCAAGTCAGCTTGCGGCCCTCGTGCTTGTTCTTGTAGAAGCGGCTGAAGCGCTCGCAGTCGGCGGCCACCTCCTCGGGCGGGTTGAAGTTGGTGCCCGGCGCTGTGAGCGGCCAGAAGCCGGTGCCGAGGATCGAGTACGACGAGTCGAGGCCCTTGGTGCCGAGCGTTTGGATGTGCTCCCGGAAGCCGGCGTTGAGGTCCTTGGAGATCTGCATGTCCTGGAACATGCGCTGCAGCTTGTTGGTGTATTCGAAGCCGCACGCCTCCTTGAGCTTGCTGATCATGCTCGTCTCGGCGTCATCCGACGAGGAGTTGCTATGCACCAGGCGGCGCGCCAGCATGCGCGAGTAGAACTTCTGGAAGACGTCCTTGTCTTCGATGTACTTGAACACCGTCATGATCTGGGTGAGGGTGTTCTCCAGCTCGGCATCCTCGAACCGGTGCTGCTCTTGGCAGGAGCACGTCGGTGTACTTGGCCAGCAGCTCGGGCGACTTGTTGGACCCTGACTTGCAGACCTCGTTCCTATTGACAAACTCCCTGCATGCGTTGTCGAGCGACCTCGTAAACTCCGGCTCGTCCTTGAAGGCGCGCTTAACGAGACCTTGGTACTGAGTGTGGATTTCGAGCAGCGCGTCGACATAGACCTTGGGCTCCAGCTTGTCGGCATCGGACGCAACCTTAGCGACGGCCGCCAGCCCCGCGTTGCGGACATGAGTCTCAAACTTGCCCCTCAGCGGCTCCAGACCGTCCTGGATCCGTGACAGCAGGTTGTACATGCGTGCCATGTCCTCCTCCCGGTCGTTGTCCAGGAGAACCTGGAACTCGTCGCGAAGAATGTTGGAGTGGTCGGCAATCAGAGCCTGGTTGCACGTCTTCTTGAGCGGAATTGCGATGTCTGGGTGGAGGTAGAGCTTGACGCGCTCCTCCTCCTCGAGCAGGCGAGCCTCGGCCTTCTTCATGTACTCGACCACGCTGTTCTCGGCCACGAACTGCTTGCTCTCGTTCTCGTAGAAGACCTTAGTAGCCTCGAGAAACGGCTTCTCAAAGTTGAAGCGGTAAACATCCAGAGTGGACTTATACGTGTCCCCGTCATCGAGGCCCAGCGACACGAATGAGTCAACCACCTGCTTGATCTGGCTGTGCTCGATCGTCTCGCCATTCCGTTGCTTCTCGACCAGCTTCAGCACCGCGTCCATGACTTTGGGATGCACCTTGTCGAAGAGGACGTCGCGCCATTGGACAAGATGCAGAGTGTTCACATCGTACACGCCCTTCTTTCCCTCGTCAATCTCGCGCTTGACCCAGTGGCGGTTGAGGTAGCGGAACAAGTGGTGGATGTACTTGGCGGCATCGGTGTAGCGTTGCCATTCCCGGATGTAGAATGCCAGGAGCGCTTCGTCCGTGTGTGCCTTCGACTCTGCGGCCAGCTCCTTAAGATGGATCGAGAGATATTCGGTCAATTTCTTGTAGAGGTCCTCGCCAAGAAGATGGGCTGCGAAATACGTCAGAAGTGTTGTTATCTGAAAACGCGGAGAAGAACGACGAACCGCCCCGCTGATTCGTGCCTACGCTGGGCACTAGGGTAAAGCCAACGGCTTTTTGGGATGTGCAGAAGTTGTGGACGGCACTGCAACATTGTAAGCTCCTGCAGCGCGTTGCAAAGATCTGGGGATGCGGACTGACGTGTAGATGCCCATGTACTGGTTTGAACATCAGCGAAATGCGGCGTTGCAAGCTTCAGCGGGAACACATACAGTATTCATGTCAATGCCGTCCTGGAGGTTCGTCATAATCCTCGAAATCCCGTACTGTAGGTAGTTCCAGCTATCTGGCGTCAGCGCATTTCCCCCCTCACCAAGCGGTCAGTGGACACCGGCTACGTACGTGGTGTCGATATCCTCCTTGATGGGCTGCATGGGCATGCCCGGCAGCGTGACGGAAGGCATGTTGGGCGACACGATCGGGTTGGGGCTCGAGATCTCGGGGAAGAGTGGTCGCCGATGGGCGACGGAGTCGTTGGGAGAGAGACGGGGTCGTGGTCGGTCAGGTCGCTGGACCGGTCAGATCAGGTCAGTTGTGGCTCTTGAAGCTGCCTATGAAACTGTCGTTCCTGGTCTGCGAGGAACCGGGAAGAAAGTGTTGCAACGGTTGGAGCGGAGAGAAGATAACGTACTCTCGACCGCCGGGGGGTGGGGGGGCGGGACAGACAGGTCTTCAGGCACCCTCGTGCAGATGCACCGAAGTGTGGGGAATCGAGTGGCGGGGACGCTTTTGGCAGGGCGGCAGGCAACGAAAATACCGGCAGCACGGTGGAATCCGGTATTTCTGCTGCAGTCAACTTTCAAGTGCTTGCGAGTGTCGGGTGGAAGTCCCAGGCAAGCGACGGGCGCATGGAGAGAGAGGTGGAAGGAGTTGTTGTGCAAGGCAACTTCGCAGTCAGCCCGTCCACTTTTGGTTTGCTTTGGTCTGGGATTCGAGGTCCAGGCAGTCAGGCTCCACACATGGCCGGGACCCATTTTGCCTGCGCTAACAACCTGCCTGGGAAAGTCCAGCATTAAGCGACAAGCGCCAACAGACGCGCGCATTGTAATTATTAATAACTCTGGGCGTGTCCTGCAGCCTGTTCCCACGCGCATCCTGGCAAGTCGCGTGCACCCATTCGCGGCATCTCTCGTCAGATAGGACCATTTGATGGAATTGTCCACATTTGATCAGAAAAAATTCATCGCATTTTCTCAAAAGACATTTTCCCATTCATATCATACAGATTGCCAGTGCACTATACGAAGTAAATCGTGCTGTCTAAGTAGGCACGCTGTGGGTATACACTTTGAGGGAAATGCTGCTAAATATACAAGACGCAACTTGAACTCCAGCGAAGCCAGAAGCCTATCCCTGATGACCTGATCTACCATCATTCTACCCCCAAGCGCTAGACTTGTCGTCGTCATCCCCGCCGCCAAGCTTCTGCACCAAGCGGAAGACATTCACCGACAAAGTAAAGCTCCATGATATCAAGCCGATTATCTGAAAGGCGGCTAGGGCCCGACTGTACTCCCTCGTCTGCCGGTCGCCCAAGTTGTGGTAGACGAGGGCCTCGAACGCCAGAGCGGTGCTCGCCGATTTGAAGATAATGAAGAAAAGATCCATCAGGACAAGCGCGATCTTCTGGTTTGCTCGCCGCAGGCCGAGCGGCTTGCCGGTGTACTCGTCCCAGGTCATGTAGCCGATGTACGGAATCGCAACCGTGTCAATGACGATCGCCACAATAGCCTGTGTCAGCTCCGACGCGCGGGGTGTCTGGGCGGTGCTCGATCTCGAAAATCCTCACGGCGAGAGCCAGCGCGACGATGGAGGTGAGCAGGATAGTGAGGCGGAAAGCGAGCGGGACCAGCGGGTGCCGCAGGATGACCAGCCATAACCTCTTATAGAGTCTCTTAGTGCGCGTCGGTTTCCTCCCGTTGGTGTCGTTTATCCCAGGCACCTCGACGGGGCCGTTGAAGCCAGGCTGGAGCCTATCCAGCTCCTCGGGGTCGACAATCTGGGCCTCCTCGTCCGGCAGGCGACCGTAGCGCGACGACAGGACAAAGCTCCGCCATGGCGATCCCGAGGCCGTCCGGCTGTAGCGCTGCACGATGACGGGCTCGGCGGAGCGCAGGTGGTCCATTTCCTACCCCTTTCCGTCCCGTCCTTGCGTGTCAGGAACGTGCGCAACCTAGCCCTTGATGTCCGCGCGCCCCTCGAGCCCCAATACCGCCGGGTTCTCGTAGATGTATCCATCCTTCGATACCCTCCTCTGCAAGTTGCTCGGCGAGTGGTTGTGCTGGGCGGGAAGGGCGCGCGGCGGCGGCGAGCTTAGGGCCCGTAGTTGCTCTTCGGATGGTCTGCCGTATCGTGTTTCGTAGGAGTCAATCCATGCTGCAAGGGGGACGTCAGTCGCAACACGGGGAAGACAAGGGGCAAGGAGCAAGGCGGGACCCGTACGGGGAAGAGTGCGCGTCGCTCCGCGCCGGGTGGAGGTGGAACGGCCAGCAGTGCTCAACGATCTGGTGGATGGTCGTGGTTCGGGATGGTGAGATTCCGGCGACGGATGACCCGGAGCTGACATTGCGGTAATGAGAGGCGCCCGGTGATACCAAGGAGGCTGCTTCGGCAGGGATAGCACGCGGCATCAAGACCAGGGCCGGCGCATTCGATCAGTGAAAGAGGTCTCGGGGGTGCGTTTTGGAAAGGGGAAGACCCTGCTATGGCGCTGCATGGTGTAGCCGTCGGTGGCGGGAATTTTTAACTCGACAGCATCGCGACCTGACTGTGCCGGGGACTCGGTTTTGAGTTGGTCGCCTTGGTTGGGGCACGCGCCGGCGGTTGGAAGGAGGTTGGCCCGGTGGATCATGGTCTGCTTTTGTGATGGGCTGGCCCAGACTTGGCGGCACCGGCAACTGGATTGAGCCCTGTTAACAGCCCATCCAGCCCCACGAGATTAGCGAAGGCTGCAACGACGGTATGACGACAGACCCGATTGTTTCATGCATCCTGTTAAAGTGCTGCGCCGCTCGAGTGCCTCATCCAGTGAGCGCAGTGTCGTCGCAGGCCATCACATGCTGAAGTGGATGTCTACCTTGGGCATCTTACAATAACTGGCAAGCCGAAAGACAGCCTCCTCCCATGCCCAGGGACGGGAAAGGCATCCTGTTAACTAGTGGAAGGGGCTGGGGGTTGGGGCTGGGTAGGGCTATGGACTGGATAACGCCAACGCCAGAGAGCCTGGGTCCCATTACTCAAAAAAGAAAAATTGAATAAATAAATATATAAATAAATAATAAATAAGTAAAGAAGAAGAGAAAAGTGGGGGAAAGGATAAAAAGAAAAAGAAAAAGAAACCCGGGCAGGAACTATCCCAGTTGCAAGCCCGCTGTGCGCGGATCAGGACTCGCCTGTTATCAGTTTTAACAATGTCTTTGCGGGCTGGCCTCCTACCAGGCCATCGGGCCCAGCAGGGGTTGAAATAGAGCTGCTGGACAAGGGCCTTGGCGTTGCGTGCCTGGTTCTCCATACATCACCCCATCCAACCAATGGAAGCGAACAAATCGCGAACAACTGCGTCACCGATGCTGACCGCAAACTCCAAAATCCCATCAAGCTCATTTTTGCGAGAAGCTGGGTGAACGCGCGGCTGCTTGCCACCGGAAGGCAGCATCGAGGGCCAGACCACCGCGAAACTGAGATACAATACGAACTGTCGCCGGCTCTGTCTCTGGACATAGTTAAACACCGCGGGATTTCTTTCTTTCATCCCTCCTCGCGCGCGGCGACAGCTTGCTGGTGTCTGCGACAGAACGACAACGGCAACCCCAACCAAACCGAAAAAACCCCCCTCCCCCGGGCAAAACTCTTTGTCCCCCCTACGCCCGCTTGACGAACGGTGAAGAGGCAGCCGAGGCCTCCTGACGCGACGCCATGCGCCTCTATCTCCTGCCCATCTCCACGAGGCGCACGCTTCTGTACTGCCAGAAACTCCATGCACCAGCCTCAGAGAAGCAGACTTGGGGGGACTGGCTCCAGGCAAAGGCCGCGCGCACATGGTCCGGGTGGGAACAGAAGGAGAAGGGCTGGCAGAAGTCGGTCGTTAACTACGGCAACCAGGTTCTCCGCCGCATCCCTTACGAAGAATGGGGACTTAAGTCGGTGCCGCCGCTGTCGCAGCGCCGGAGGCAGGTCGAGCTGAAGGGCACCGAGAAGGTGGAGGTTGTGTACCCTAAGAGCCTGTTGGCCATGGACAATGTGCCCAAGATCTTGTACAAGCTGGCGACGGAGAGGGAGGCACTGCATAAGAGGAGGCTGATCTGGTGTTTCGTCGGCATGCCCCTCACGATTCCAGTTGCCCTGCTCCCTGTGTAGGTCCACCAACTCACCCCGCAAGTCTACCTGGCTGACACAACCACTTCTTTGAGCGTTCCCAACCTGCCATTCTTCTACCTGGTCTACCGCGCCTGGTCGCATTGGCGAGCTCTATCCGGCGGGAAACACATCCAGTTCCTCCTCAACAACCACCTCCTCGCCCTGACACCATCCCCCGTCGTCGACGAGGTGTACGCCGAGCAAAAAGACCCTCTGCCCTCCACACCCGAACCGACCACAGATTCCGCCGAGAAGGTCATAAGCCCTTCCGACCCGTCCGTGCTCCCGAACGGCTCTCAAAACCCAGACGGCGAAACCATGTTGCTGTCGCAAGCCAAAGCCAAGAAGATGACGCAAGCTCTCGACCTGCCCCAGCTTGAGGTCGAACTCGAGCGGGCAATTTGGCAGGTCGAGACAGCTATCAAAAAGCGCAGCGCCGAGGTGGCCGCAAAAGCCTCCCAACGCGAAAACGAGAAGAAAGCTCAATGAGTGTAGTGGAATACCACACCTCAAAGCCAATGACCGAACGATGTATGATAACGTGCTCCGGTGGGCATAGGTGGCAGGGAGTCAGGGATAAAGTAGACGGAGTTATTTCTGCGCGGCTCAGGGAAGTAGGCGGTTCTGACCCTCTCGACTCGATGCAGCTGGGCTCGGCTCCCGCAGTCCGGAAAACGCGATCTCCCATATCAAGCCCTTCATCTCCCAGCCATTGTGAGCCGCTCTGCCACTGGATCGATCAACAACCACTCCTCAGTTCCCGGGCCGGAAGCCGGCCCCCTTTAACCCCCCGCACCAACACTCCCAAGCGCGCTCAACAACCCGTGGATCAGCCCGAACCCAAGAAACACCGCCACAACCAGCAGCGCGCGTCGCAGCGCGACGCCACCCGCTCGCACTCCGCCACGTCTCCTCCTTTGCTCCAACACTCAACCAGGTCCCCCTCCCGGTCGCTGCCACAGCGGTGGAGAGGAAGCGCTGCTTCCACGCGAGAAGTCGTGCGCCCCTCCTCCACCGCTGGGAAGAAGAAGAAGGGCAAGGGCCGCAGGAACCGGTCGCTGGCCCGCCGCTGGTCCGCTTCTCCGTCCTCGCCGGCGGCGGCGGAATTTGGCTCGGCAGTCGTCGCTGCTACGCGTTTGGCGATGCTGACCAGGCAGATGGCTCTGTCCGACTTGGGGGTCGTGGTGGTGGTGGTGGTGGTGGTGGTGTCTGCTGCGGGGTTGGAGGCTGTGTCGGTTGGCCATCGCCTCCACCAGCACCCGCTCCGCTCATTCTCGTCTTTTGCGTCGCCTTTGTTGAAGCTGTCGGGGATGGAGGCCGTTGACTGGGGTAGTTGATGTCGAGCTTGGCGGCGGTCTGGGTGGGAAGGTGGGCAGGGGAGGACTGGGAAAGGACGTGGTGCCGCAGCGTCTCGGAGCGCCATGCCGCGGCGGCTTTTTGGCGGAGCAGGCGCTCGGTTGGGCTGGCTTGGTTGAGGTTGGGGGGTCGATGCGGAGTCGGGGGTGCTGTCCATGCGGTTGGGGGTGGAGGTTTGGTTTCGTGGATGAGGATGTCAGTGGTCTGCTGCCTTGGTGAGGCTGTGAGGGTGGATGTTGTCAAGATAGGTGTTTGGATTAAGCGGAGAGGGTTTTAGCGGGCGTATTGGTGCTTCTCGTGTGGGGTAAAAAGTTGGATGGGGCCATCTTTGTCTGTGTTGTATCTTGGATGGGTAGAGGGGTATATCTTCGAACTAGAGGCGAGACCTGTACTGAGTTTCTTACGTCCTGCTAGGGAGAGAGAGAGAAGACGACGCGGTCTTGCTCGAAACGGTTCCCTTGAAGAGGCCCAATTGAGTTGGTGTCAGACAGCAACCCGGGGTGAGACGGGCACAGCTGTGAACCGCGCGCCACTTCAGGTTTGGGATTGAGGAATGGAGATGTTCCCGCATTCAGCCAGACTTCAACCAGGAGTTTCAAATCTGCCACCGACCGTGGCTTTGAGTATTTCATGTTTCCCCCGCATCAATACCCAAGCGTGCATCCGAGCGGCCGCTGGGAACAAACTACATTACATCAACCATCCGTCCGTGATGAGCTTTTTCCACGTCCATGCCCGTGTCCAGGACATAAAGCTGGGTCCCAGCAGAGTGCCCGAGTCCTGTTTTGGTCTGACAACCAGTCCCACCAATCTCACAGAGCACCAAACAGTCCGTACCTGTGTCTTGTTGGCAATGACAACGTCTCTGTCCCTCTTGTGGAGTATGGAGTAGTCCATGAGCATTACCCTCTGCAATATGATTTCCGCCATCATCCATGCCTCTTCAAGTTTTGAAGTCCTTGTGAAAAATGAAGAACTCAACGAGGGGTACCGCAATCCCTGGGCAAGGCTTGCAGCTAGCGCTACAACGGCTGCAATCCCGCCTGTGGGGGCTTGCTGCAAGTGATCTCTTAGCGAGTGAGACGACTCTGCGTGATCACGGCTGATCCCCAACACTCGTCCTGCATTCCTGGATCTCAAACTCGAGGTGAAAAGTGGCACGGGACACCAGAAGTTCAGATTGGTTCACGTAGAGGGTGGTCTATGAAACAAGGGACGACTTACGTCAGCCAAAGACCACCTGTTTGACCCTCTGCCCAGGATATATAAAAACCCGCCACACATCGTCCAACACTCTGCCCATTAAGAATATCGAGGTATCGCCACTCAACAACACGACTTTTTGTTCGCCCATCCTGTATGCCGCCCAGGTGTTATGACCCCGTCATATATGCCACCAATGCCTTTCCTACTCCAACAACTCCACGTCCAATCCGTCTTTTAACCCAGCAAGCCCCCATCTCCGTCCGCCGATACGGGGTCCTGATCTCTCTAGGTTCTCTGGAGATCTCCAAAGCGGTGCGCCTGATCGAGGCTCCTTTGATTGAAGTAGGCGCCACTGAACAAGCAGGAGATGTCCGCAGGGACACTGCAAGGAGGAATCCAGCGGAAGACTAAAAAAAACCAGGTAAGAAAAATAAGCTCCCATCATAGAGAGCAACCTAGTGTATAGTAAGAGAGAAACCCGTGAAACGCTCATCCCAGCCACGTAGTGAGTGGCTCATGAGGCCAGCTCCTTACCCGGAGCTTGGTAAAAGTACAAAACCATTGTCAACAAAGTCGGCGAAGAGGTCAGGTTTCCGATCTGCCATAGATCGTATGCTCGAAATCTCAATGTCGACCGAGCCGGAAGAACACTAGGTTGCCGACTGGGGTGTCGATGCCGGCTCGTCGGTATTCGGGGGCATCATCGACCCGGGCTTTTTGTGGCGGCCGTTGTCTTGGGTTTCGAGGGCTTCTTTGGCCTCCTTAAGCTCGACCTCGAGTTCATCCAGACGCCGTTTGAGCATATTCTCCCTGCGGTGGCTCTCGTCAAGCTCTTTCTGGAGCTGGGCATGTGCTTCGTTCATGGCGTCCAGCTGAGCGCGAAGCTGCACCTCTGCCTCGGACTTGCTCTTCTCTTGCGCCTGCCTGTTCATGTCCTCCTGCTCGAGCTGTTGGATCCTTCCGCGGTACAGCTCCTGGATGACCTCGAGCTCGCTGACCCGCGTCTTCAAGCTGGCGTTGGTGGCAAGCAGCTGTTCGTGGGTCTGCGGCATATCGAGCCGGTCACCGCTCATGGGCGAGGGAGCGCGGCCGTCGGGTCCAGCAAAGCCGGAAAGCTGCTGCGCCTGGAACTGGTCGTCGAGGTTCTGATAAATGGGCATGTGCGAGGCGTAGAGGCTCGGGGTCCCGGTGCGGGAAATGGGGGAGTTCGTGTCGTCCATGACCCCGTTAACGGATTTTTGCGAAGGCCTACGAGCGCCGGTTGCTCCATTTCCATTCCCGAGATCTGCTCCGTTGAGGTCGCCCGACTGGGCAAGGTTCGGGTGTTGCTGTGCCTGTATCAGGAAGCAAGTATTAGGCGCCGGTCAGGCTGACAGAAATTGAGCGGACAATGCATACCTTTTTCTGCTTGGCAAGATCTGGCCTCATCGTCTTGACGCGGTTCCGGCTCTTGATCACATCTGTCTTTAGCGAAATGGGCCGCGGCCGGTTGTGAAGCTTGAGGAAGAGGCCACAGGCATTGCAGAGCACTGCACCGGTCTCGTCACGTCGCCATAGCGGGGTCGTCGATGTGCCACAGTTCTGGCAGGTTGGCTGTGTGGTCGCACGGTCATGATTAGCCATTGTTGCCATGATGATCGAGCTTGTGATGCCAGCAGAGAGTGGCGTGTCCAAAGGTGTTAATGGGATCGAGAGATTAGATGTGACGATAAGACAAGATAAAGTGCGGATGGGGAATAGATAACTGACGGGCTGCATTGCGATGATAAGGCAGTGATAAGGAAATTTTTGACCATGGACATGAGTGGGGCGTGATCCGATAGTGCTCGAGTGCACGACGCAATCGGTATGGATAAGAGGGCCCACATGCGATGCCCGCTGCCGCACCAGCCAGTGGGCCAATGAGACGCAGCGCCTGGGATGGCTTCGAGGGTCGATATGTACATGGAAGGGGGGCGGGAATGGGAGAAGCGGGTTGGGACTTACAAGATTCCCGCCGGGACCAGGCGCTGTGCTGGCTGGGGATGTGCCTGAAGGATACATGGCAGGTGCAATTGCGACAGGCCTGAAATGCATGTCAGCTCATGAAAACGGAAAACTACAAGCTGAGCGCCGAGGAGGTCGACAGCATGGGAATGCTCCTGTGCATGTGCCAACTCTGACGAGCCTTTTAATGGCTTGGCTATGATCGCAATGTGAGATGAAAGATCACCCAACAGTGCCTAGCCATCAAGTTCATTGCCTCCTTCTCCCATCATTGCGGAATGCCACTGACCTTGGTTGTGGCGAGTCGGTGGTTGCGCTGCTGTCAGGAAGCACATGCGGGCCGGGAAGGACATGTGGAATGGGTTGTGCGTGGGTGCCGGTGCCGATACGAGGCATGTCTCGAGATCGACTCGCCATCGAGCGGGGCGGGCATCGACATGACCTGTGTGTCGTCCTCCATCTTGGGATCCGCAGCGGCAAAGTCGAAGTCGGCGTGCAGCGTCATGGCTGCATCCGCCTGAGGATCAGCAGACGATGTCGAAGCCAGCTTGACGGTGTTGCGGGGGTGTGAATTATCAGGGATGGTGATGATAGGGGTGCTTGGAAGACGCGTCGGTCTCGCAGTCGCCGAAGCCGTGCAGCAATGCGCCAAACGAGAAATACTCAGGAAGTTCGAATCGTGTCGACAATCGGTCCAAACACGGGTTGTCGCGGGGTTCTGCAGAGAGTTGGGCTGCGATGTCGACGCAATTGACCGCGACGGCGGGAAACAATTGGGAATGTTAGGTTCAGGAGGGGGATGGGCGCTGCGAGACAGAGGGACAAGACAAAGAGCGGCAGGATCGTTGCCTCGTTAGGGTTTAGCAATGGCAGATGTCGGTCTGTGAGCTGATCCGCAGACACGACGGAGACGAAATGCCTCTGACGCTGAAGAGAGAAGTCGATAGAGGGTGTTCTTGCGCGTTCCAGTTCGCGGTTGATGGAATGGTTGATTGCAGATTCAAAAGATTCCGGGACCTTGAGAAGCATGCGCCGGAAGCCATTCGGGTCCTGGCTTTATTTCAACGCTCTGATATCGCCAAACCAAGTGGCGTCGCATGCCTCAGCCTTACCCGCAAGTGTCCGCCAGCTGTCACAGCTTATCGGAGCTATTGCCCCACTCCAATCGGCCTGCAAGGTGCTGGGCCCAAAAATTTCCAGAAGCATCGCATTTGACCCGACAAGCGAGTTGCAGAAGCCACAGTCCCTCGGACGGCATCAGTCACGAGCACACGGATCCAAACAGCACAGCCCAACACCGGATACAGTCGACTTCACCACGCCAACTCAAAATGCCGTCCACACACAAGAAGGACAAGCCCTGGGACACGGACGACATCGACAAATGGAAGATTGAACCCTTCAAGAAAGAGGAGTCGTCCGGGCCGTTTCTCGAGGAGTCTTCCTTCATGACTCTGTTTCCAAAGTACCGCGAGCGCTACCTCAAGGATTCGTGGCCCCTCGTTACCAAGGCTCTCGACAAACACGGCATTAGTGCCACACTAGATCTCGTCGAGGGGTCCATGACAGTCAAGACAACAGGAAGGCAAGGACGATGCCGCATCTGCATCTACAAATGATGTGCTGACTTTTACGCCTAGACATTTGATCCCGCAGCGATTCTTAATGCCAGAGACCTCATCAAGCTCCTGGCGCGTTCAGTACCGGCGCCCCAAGCCATCAAGATCCTGGAGGATGGGATGGCCTGCGACATCATCAAGATCCGGAGTATGGTGCGGAACAAGGAGCGGTTCGTCAAAAGGCGCCAGCGGATATTGGGGCAGAACGGCACAAGTGAGTGGCTTAGCTCCCTCCTCTCCTAAACCGATCGCTGACAACGAGCAGCCCTGAAAGCGTTGGAGCTGCTGACCCAGACCTACATCTTGGTTCACGGTAACACGGTTTCAGTGATGGGGCCATTTAAGGGGCTGAAGGAGGTCAGGAGAGTGGTCGAAGATACGATGCAGAACATCCACCCGATCTACCTGATCAAGGAGTTGATGTGAGTATTCAGGTTAACCTTTCTCAGCAGGCCCCTAATCGCACAACAGGATCAAGCGAGAACTGGCCAAGGATCCGGCGCTGGCGCACGAAGACTGGAGCCGGTACCTGCCCAACTTCAAGAAGCGGACGCTGTCCAAGCGCCGGACGCCGTACAAGGTCACGGACAAGAGCAAGAAGACGTACACCCCGTTCCCACCGGCGCCCGAGAAGAGCAAGGTCGACATGCAGATCGAGAGCGGCGAGTACTTCCTGGGCAAGGAGGCGAAGCAGCGGGCGGCCGAGGCGGAGCGCGCCGAGAAGGCCAAGCAGAAGAAGGAGGAGAAGAAGCGGGAGCGCGAGCGCGAGTTCGTACCGCCAGAGGAGAGCGCGGGCAAGGCCAAGAAGAGAAAGACGACGCACGACTGAGCGGGTTGCAGTGGTACTGGTGGAGGATGAAGGCGGCCTGTCAGCTTCGGTCTTTGAATCTCGTGATACCCACGGCGGACATATTGTTGGTCTGGATCAGGTGCAGCTGTCAACTTTGTGGACGTTGGAGCACGGCCTCGGCAGCAGGTCACGTCCCGGTGCTGAGCGAGGGGACGCGGGGCAGGGATGGTATTATCCCGGAGCGGGTCGGTGGATTAATAATGGGAAATTGGCCGACCGCAGCGCTCGGCAGGAGGGCCGAGGCACGCGCGTCATCGGCATCCGCTTGTGCGGGGGAGTGGGGACGACGACTCCGGTGACCGCCGCTCAGTGATATAAAACGCGCCCATCCCGGCCATCCAGGAATGGTCATAGAGTCAGGCAGTCGCCATCTCAACAGATTGTACGACAGATACCAAATCTACACAGTCAAGTACTAGCCAATTCAGGACCACTCCCTCCACCATGCCGTACTCGCTCACCGTGAAGAAGACCGAGGGGAAGCCGGGGCAGGTCTACTATCCGTGAGCCCCCATTCCTATCTCGCGCATCCCCCTTGTCTATTGACAATTTCCAGCCTCCAACTAAACGAAATCCCCAAACCCTCACCCGGCCCAAGACAACTCCTCATCAAACTCTCCGCCGCCGCCCTCAACCACCGCGACCTCTTCATCCGCCAGCACCTCTACCCCGGCATCTCCTTCACCCATCCGCTCCTCGCCGACGGCTACGGCACTGTCGCCGACCTCGGGCCGGACTGTTCCCCTTCTGCCCGCGCCCTCCTCGGCAAGCCTGTGCTTCTCGTCCCCACCCGCGGCTGGGATTCCGCCCCGAGGGCCCTGAGGACCTTGCCAAGGGGTTTGCAATCCTCGGCGCGGCGGTTGCGACCGAGGTGGGGACCGCACAGGAGTGGGTTGTTGTGGGCGAGGAGGATGTGGTGGCTGCCCCGGAGCATCTGACGCCGGCCGAGGGCGCCGCGCTGCCGCTTGTGGGGGTGACGGGGTGGCGGGCGCTGGTGACGAAGAGCGGTAATGCCGAGAGGGGGAGGAATATCCTCGTGACCGGCATCGGGGGAGGGGTGGCGCTTCAGGTGCTGCAATTTGCGGTTGCGAAGGGGTGTAACGTATTTGTGACGAGCGGGGATGAGGGGAAAATTAAGAGGGCGAAGGAGATGGGGGCGAAAGGGGGCGTAAATTATAGGGAGAGGGATTGGGAGAAGAAGTTGGCGGGGATGTTGCCGAGGGATAGGCCCTACCTGGATGCGGTGGTGGACGGGGCGGGGGGGGATGTGGTCGGGGAAAACAGTCAAATTGCTGAAGCGGGCGGCATAATTTCGTGCTACGGCATGACGGTTGGGCCGAAGATGGATTGGCTGATGCAGGCGACGCTGAAGCAGGTTGAGCTCAGGGGGTCGACAATGGGATCCAAGGCGGAGTTTCAAGCCATGGTGGACTTTGTGCGGGAGCACAAGATCAGGCCGGTCGTGAGCAGGGTTGTGAAGGGGCTGGATAACATCGAGGAATTGACAGTCTGTTTGAGGACATGAAGGCGGGGAGGCAGTTTGGCAAACTGGTGATCCAGATCGATACCGAGGCGGACTCATCCAAGCTGTGAGGACGTGTTGAGACACTTCACTTGCGGAATACATATGTTCGTCTCAAGAGGTTAGCGGGTCGCGATTCAGGAAGGTGCGGTCCCCCATAAGACCCGAGAATGTGTTTTTTAAGGCGGACCTCTGGGCCTATTTGAGGAAATTGGGAGCAGGAACTTCTCAGGTTCTGTCACTCGGATCGATGCCTTTAAGTTCTGAAAGCCCCCGGAGCTCTCAGAGCCCAGCCGACCAATACCACCAGTGATACCATCAGTACCAGCAGCCGGCTTACCTAATGCCAAAGCACCCCTCCAACTCCCAAGGTGATCAGTGACCGTGAGACGCATTCGGCTCTCCTCGCGATTTGAGAACTGGCACATCGCGGCAACCTGTTTGGGAGTGCGGACATGGATCAAGTCATGGCAGCCCGCGCCCCCTGAGCCATGTTGCGTGCATAGTGCTACAAGCGGGAAACCATATGCGCTATGTCTCTCCTAGCCCCCCAGCGTCAGTGCCTCATCGCCCTACTGGACCTCCTTCGGAGGGAGTCACTTGTCTGCGTCTCACAAGTGGGGAAGGCCATGGAGCCCAGGTGCTGGTCTCCGTCGAGGGGAGCCCAGCTTCACTGGTGATTGGCTTGAAAAAGTGCAGGACCCGGAGTCTGAGCCGGTGTTTACAAAGCCGGAGACGCAGGAAACACTGCCTTCCATCAGTGATCTGTGATGCTGTGCAGCTGGGTCATGGACCCGGCTACCCGTACAGAGATGGGATCGGGCACTACTTCTAACGTGGTGATTGCATGACTGGTACTGAGCCAGGGCTCTGCTAGGTTGTGGTGGATGGGGTGGACGGAGAAAGGGTTAGCTGGGGTGGGAGGAACAGCAGAGCATAAAGCACACACACACACACACACATATATATATATATATATATATATCTCCAAGAAATAACACAGAACAAGTTGAGGGACAGTTTTTCGTAACACATGCTTTTACTCCTGTAAAAAGCAAATAAGATGGCTAACCACAACAAAGAAACCGAAACGATTCGCTTTCGCGAGATCGAGATCATCCCGCCGCACCAAACTGACCATCCTTCTGACCTTCAGCGAGACCTCACACCGCGGGCGGCTATGGAGACGAGATGCCCGTTCTGCTCATCCTGGGTATGCCTCCCGTTTTGTTGGCTTCAAGGTAGCTGCTCACTCTCGGTATCCTGTTTGTCAGTTGTTCAGTTTCACAGTTTCACAGTTTCTCATGGAACAATCACTTATTCGTAGGTTGTTATCGCCTGTAAAACACCCATTGTTTTGGTCCCGTGCGCCTAACCTCTTTGCCTCCCTGTGCGAACTCAACACCTCGCTCTTTCAACTTCCCACTCCTCAAGCATCTCATCCCTCTTGTTAACGTGGAACTCCCATCAACTCCTTCTATCCATCTCCTCCCCGTCGGCCTCCTCATCCCCTCAAAATGCCCCACGCCCCCGCTCAAAGACCACCCATCATTATACACCCACACCCTCACAATGCCCTCCCCATTCTCCTCCGCCGTCTCAATCTCAGGCGTGTCCATCATAACCGGCACGCCATCATTTGCCACATACCCCATCTGGCACCTCACTCTGCCCTTCTTCCTCGTCTTCTTCGTCCTCCCCTCCCCATCATCATCTGCGATCCCCCCCTCTCCCTCTCCTTCCCCATCCTCCTCACCATCACCACCACCAACCCCCAGCATCATCCCCATTCAAATACTGCCGCCCCCACTCGGCAAAAACAGCCCCGAGCTGGTCCACCGTGAACCACGCGCGGTTATCCATCCCGGCCATCTCATTCTCCCGCGCACGACACAACCACCAAACACGGCCCTCAGCTCCCGCAGCGTCGGCGCTCTGACGCCGGGTGCTGATGCTGCATCGACAGTCGCAGCGCGTAGAGCCCGCACTCGAGGTCTATCCCCGGCGTGAGGAGGCGCGCGTACAGCCCCGCGGGGAAGGAGTCCCAGAAGCGGTGGCGCGCGTGGATGTAGGCGCGGTAGCGGGGCTGCGTGGACTTGATGGGGTCGAGGAGGAGATCGGTTGCCTGGTGGAGGGGGAGGGGTTTTGCAGGGTGGGTTGGGGCTGAAGGAAGAGGGGCGGTGGGTTGTCGTTGGGGCATTTTTTTGGCGACGGTGGCCAGGATGGGTCGGTTGGTGGTTTGTGTCCCTGGAGTGGTGATGGTAAGAGAAGTTGGGAAATTGGAGGGTGAGTTTATTTTTATTAGATAGATTGAGATTGTGCACCGCAGAAGTAAGTTGGAGCGAGACTGCCTTGTTGCGTCGGTGGAAGAAGCATCAAGTTGTGAGTTCGGGATGAGGTTTGCAGCCCGAAGCCGGTTGGGGGGTAGATCCGTCTTTCGCCGCCGCGGCCGCGGCCCGGGTCTTGATCGGCGAGGGGTGGAGACCGGCAGCTGGGTAAGATCGGACCGGCATGGAGATGTAGTCGGGCCGGACCTTGCAAGTCGGTGCCTAGTCGCTGACAGTGCACTGTAAGTCATCCAGACGCTGTGTCATGTTGCGTCATCCACCTTGCCTGATCCTTCCCGTGCCCGCTGACTGCAGATCATCCGTGCCGCTGCAGCGCTGAGATAATTACCTGGCCACATAGGCACATCGGGATGCCTAAGCTCTGCCACTGTCCGGTAGTCTTCGGGTGCGTCCGATATTCGCAGTGGAAAACGACAATACCGACGGCAATATGAGGCTTGCCTACGTGGCAACTCTCTGTGGCACAAACACTTAACGGATGAAAGGGGATGCTTGCTCACTGCTGCGTGGCTCTCCTGTGGCGTAGATCCGTAAAACCCCCCAAAAAACCCCCAAAGATATTTTGAGGAGCTGAAGAAACCCCCAAGCCACCATACAAGCTGCAGGGGAGTAGCATTCATGCCAGCCTCGTCCCAGGCATTTGGTGTGAGGATCGGAGAGCTCCAGATTGCGTTGGGGCTTCAGGTTCTGACCGTTCAGTGTTGGGAGGCTGAAAGAGGCCGAAAAGCCTTGCTCTTCGGATGGCACAAACACGGAACACTTCACCAAAACTTGGACTCCTCGAGCATGCAGCTCCCACTCATCCTGTTTGTGCCAAGTCAACCGAGGTACTTCAAACGCCAAAGACCCAAAGTTCAGAGCGAAGGAACCTTTTCAATGACAACCACGACCACTGCCTGCCTCAAGAGAGCGAGAGAGAGAAAAGAAAGAATTACAAAGAAGTCTGAGAGCAACCGTAGCGAACCGAACCCATGTTTAGTTCAACAACTCCCAAAGAGAAGAAGCCCACAACAAAGACGCGGGCACCTTAGAAAACAGTCCAGTGCAGTGGGCAACAGTCATTATACCACCCTACCCATTTGCGGTTCCCATCATGTGCTGAAAAAAAAGGATGACGAATCGCATGCTTGCTGCCCCGAGAGCAACCCTGTTGTTAACGACTGTCCCAGGACCTCTTCCAGAGGAAATCCAGGCAACCGAACCAGGTCTCGGATATTGCAAACTCAACTCCCGGCCCAATGCAAGATGTTCCGCTGTACTCGCTCGTGTGCGTGCCCGCACACCATTGCCCGAAACTAGGCCTTTGCACGAGCATGCCATCCACCGCCATGTACACACATCCACATCTCATTCCTCATTCATCCCGGTGACGATGCATCATAGAGCTGCAGAAACCGGGCCGCTCACATCAGCACGCACTTGGAGCAGCAGCCGGCCTGGGTGTCCTCGTCGGCCATGTCCATCTTGCCCATCCCCGCACCGTTGTGTGAGAGCCCGCTGCCGGGTGACGGCCCGCCCTGCATATCGCGGTTGTACCTCCTGATCGCCCGGACGACCTCGAAGAAGGCCTGCTCGACATTGGTGTTGGTCTTGGCCGACGTCTCGAGGAACTTGCACTTGAACTCGTCCGCCAGCATCTTGCCCTCTATGCAGAAAAGTCAGTATTTATATCCACCTCTCCCGTAATTCTCTGTTTAACGCACCTCGACCGACACCTTACGCTCGCTCGCAAGATCGAGTTTGTTGCCGACAACCACCATGGGGAACACGTCCTTGTCCTTGACGCGCAGGATCTGCTGCTGGAAGGTCCTGATCTCTTCAAAGCTCTCGCGCGACGTGATCGAGTACACAAGCAGGAAGCCCTCGCCTGTGCGCATGTACTGCTCCCGCATGGCTGAGTACTCCTCCTGGCCGGCGGTATCTAGGACGTCGAGCAGCGCCACCTCATCGTCGACGATGCACTGCTTGCGGTACGAGTCTGTGGTGGGGTCAGTCAGTCAATCGATCGGTGCTCCGCGCGGTATCGGGAACGGGTTGCGCACCCTCAATGGTCGGGTCATACTCGTCGACGAAGTGTGACTGGATCAACTGAATCGTCAGGCACGACTTGCCGACACCACCCCCACCGACCACCACCAACTTGTATTCTCTCGTGAACTGCAGCCATCGGTTCACAAAGTGTCAGCCAAAAGAAAAAAAATCCATCAGCAGAGAAAAAGGGAGGCGCCCGAGCGCAAAAGACAGCAGCAACCAGAAAATTGCGACTACGAACCTTGGAGGCCATCTCTGTGGCTGGGTCTGAAAGATTGAAAAAGGAAGGGCGACTGTCGGTCCGCGACTATCAATCGGACTGCAATCGATGCTGTGGCCTCCTTTCTGACAAACGAGGACAGCTTCTCGGGATGACGAATTATGGGTCGCTCGGCAACCGCTGGACGCAAAGGAGCTTGTCGCTTGGTGTCGGTGTTCGGGGGGCTGGTAGAAGGTTGATCCCGGAGGGGACTTTCGTGGTTAAAGAAAGCAGTTGTCTGGACGTCAGAGGGAGAGGTGCGCTTGCTGAGCTCCCTGCAGTGTGGGGATCGGCAATCGAATTTCTCTGGAACCGCCTTTGAGAGAGGGTGTTGGATTGCTTGCTGTGCTTGCTTTTGCGCAAAGTCACGTCGGTCACTATCGGTGATGGGATGAAGCGACGTGCGGTGATCCCGACAGGTCAATTCGGCACGCAGGGTTGGAGAAGGAGGAACCACTGGACGGAAGACAGGCCGAGAAATACCAGAGGTTTGTGCTGGCAATCGGTCGGGAAGAGCTGCAGCAGCGTGCTGGCCAAGGGAAGGTCAAGTTCAGAGGCACGGGGCTGCAAAAGAAGAGAAGAAGCAGGCAAAGACCTGGCAGGAAAGGGGTCCGTGTGCCTTCCTGGGGGGCAACTGTGGGCTTGCCTCGCCCCCTTTCTGATTGGCAAATGGCTGCTGCGCTAGACGAAGTACCCATGTACCGATGGCCGCTTTGGGGGGACAGCTCGTCTACGACCGTGGGTCGCACTGTGACCGATGAAGTCCGATGTTTTGTCACTTTGCTGGCACTCTCGCAACGCAAAGCTGTCGTCAAGGCGACACGCGGACGCACTCCATTCAATTTCACAGATCCATGCAGAAGACATGTAGCTTCTGACCCCGAGGTGCGCTGCCAGCCCTCGACCTCTGCTCCCAAGCTTGAGCCATGTCCCCCACAGTCGCGTCGCAAGCACCCTGGTCCCTGGCTGAAGAATGGGTTGGTGTGGAGCTCGACCAGAAGCGTGCACCTCCCTGACCGTTGGAAAGCGTCGACAGCGGGTTTTCGCCATGACAGGCGAGGAAGGGCCATTGGATCAGGCCATGGCAGACCCGAATCGGCCGGAGGTCAACTTCCCACTGTGATACCGAGAACCTGATCTCCGGCGCGTTCTAGGCATGCCAGGCACGGATGCAGGAGCGGTCCTGGTCCCCGCCCTGCAGCAAAGCCATGCCCACTGTCTGCGTGGGGACCAAAGAAGTTGCAGATTCAAGGAGGCTCGGCTGTGATCAGCCTGGTGGGAGCCTTGTGGTTGGAGACCCAAGGACATCATCCTTCCTGGAGAGATGTCTTGGATTCTCTGTCTTGGGATGGTTGTGGGTTGTGGCTGATGATTCCGGACACCGTGCCGGATGACGACCTTGATCTCAAGCTCATCCCAGCGGCTTGAACTCAGCCCAGGATGCCACCAACCTCACGGCTCCCAGAAGTCTGTGCGCAGCCTCGAGTTGGAACAGGCCAGGCTCCTGTTCGATGCCGAGGACCCTGGCCTCTCGCCTACTGTTCGAGGATGCTTTCCTCCCTCCACGAGCTGAGGACGTGCCGTCAGACAATCCTTCGCGATGGTCAAGCGTGATCAGAAAATGCTCAATCACCGGCGGCTAACCAGGAGCTGAGATTGAACCCACCGATGACGCTACACCAATCCGGCAAAGTTGATCAGCGCTCAGGGTCGCAACGACCGATGAAGGGTCCGGTCTCAGCAGCACGCGTGCTCCCCCATCTGTGTGCACACTGGCTGCTTCGTCGACCATGTTCCGGGTGATCATCGACGCACTTGATCGGGGGACCTCTTTTCTCCTGATTCGCGCCCTCGAAGCCTCGTTAACGTTTATTCCCGTCCACGCCGCAGATGCGCTTGCAGTCTGCCGATGCATGAGGCAGATACAGCATCTGGCGCTGCATGGTCTAGGTCCACGCCGGGAACGATGGAGCACACGCGGGTTGGCTCCCCTGGCGACGGAGGGCAGGCGGGAAGTGGGATGTTTTGGGATTGGATATCCCCACATCTGAGATTACCCCCTGCGAGGTTCTGTGGGGCAGTTTGAACCCTCTCTCTTTCCCACTCAACTGCAAAAGGTCTGTCGAGGAGCAGGGTCAGTTCCTCAAGGATGCTCGAGTGAACACAGAACGCTCCCATCGTCTTTTGAAACCCATCCTGATAACCGGGAACTTTCAGCGAGAAGTCTCAAGCTCTGAATCAGAGCGGCATGGGTTTCGATGGCCTAGCTCCGCCAAGCCGTCCATGGCGAATGAAACAAATCGTTTCAGGGGTAACCATCGCGCTGGGCTTCTCTCCATCAATGACACTCATTTCCCCTCTCGAAGCAACAATGGAAGACCGGGGCGAAGACCCAGCCAGCAGGTAACGTTAAGCACCTCATGGCCCCTGCGGAATCTCGCGTCACTGTGGCGCCCCCTATTCCGGCAGCCCCCTTCTAGAAATGCTCTAGAACGGTAGCACCCATGCAGCTGCCCATCGCCTGCCTGCATCTGCTCTCTGATGCCGCAGGGGATTCATGGCGCGAAGAGTGGCACAGAAGCCCGTGTCATCAATAAATTGGCGCCTGACAAACCAAGACTGCTGCTCGCTCCTAACTCCCCGGAAGGCCCTAGTTGCTCCGCTGTAATCACTCGCACTGTGCTCAAGGACCCGGACTTTCAGCCAGATCGGAGATGAGGAAAAACCCTTTAACGGCCTGGGCGGTCGAGTTGGCCTCTCGTCCCGTCTGCTAGGTCCGGAATGGCGGAATCAGGGCTCCTCAGCCTCGTCGTCCTCGCCCTCGACTGTCACCAGACGGCCCTTGACGTAGTGCACCACCTCAGGCGCGATGCTCTCAAGGTACACCTTGTCTCTAAATGGAGAGTCAAATCTTCTGTCTCGGATGACACAGGCAAATAGGTACGCACCTCCCCACCAACGTCACAGTGTTGTGCTTCTTGCCCCAGCGCGGATAGCTCCCGACCTTGACGCCCTTGGGACCGACTTTCGCGGCAAGTTCCGTCAAGTACTCTGCCACGGCGCTCTCAGGCAGCGGCGTCGAGATAATAACTCGCACGATGCCCTTGCCCTCGGGGTCGGTCAGACGCGCGGCAGGATGGAGGGTGTCAGCCCGTCAAGGAGACTCTCAACTGTTCCAGGTCTCAGCATCCCTCCTGGTAACTACACGGCAAGGACGGGCAGGAGCTGAAACTTACACAACCTTGGCACGCCCGGCAAGATATGCACATTCCCGTTGACCACTGCGACTGGCACCCACAGCTTGCTGCACGGGAAGATGAACTGCTCTTCGAGAGGCCGGCTCGCGTCGGTGGGCAGCTCGACCATGCGCAGCTTGGCGCGGAGTGCCGGTGAGTCCTCGTCCCAGTTGAAGTTGGGCTGGTTTGGATGCGGTTTGGACAGCTTCTTCATGAGCGCGTAGGCTTCCTGGTGGAGTACAAGCGGGAGACCAAAGGCTTTGGCGATGGACTTGTAGGTTATGTCGTCGTGGCTAGGAGGGGGTGAGTTAGTGGCGAGACAGGATGGTGGTGGTGGTGGTGGTGAGAGAGGCCTTACGTTGGCCCGATGCCTCCGCTGGGGGGGTTGTCAGTTGAGTGCGCGAGAAGGCCTGGAAGTGGACTTGCCTGGTGACTACCATGTCGTACCGCTCGCTCATCCGGCGGACGGCCTCGATAATTTCGGCTTCATCGTCTTCGATGACCTCGATGCGTTTGAGGTTCTGCCTCGAGTAAGTACACTGACACTGGAGGTCTGGACACACGGGGCTCACAATGCCCAGGCCAAAGCACCATTTGGCGAAGTAGTGTGAGTTTGTCTGCTCTAAATGTTAGTATGTCCATGAATCTGAGTAACACGCTTGGGCTCCTCACATCCTTGGTCTATGCAATATGCAGCGTCAGTCTCAGTCCGGCAAGCTACATTCACACAACTTCCGACCTGCCTTTCCACCCAGCACTTCATCGCCAATAATAAGGCATGCTGCCGTGTTAATCTTTCTTGAGGCACGCTCACTTGCCGTGACTCCCGATGCCATTGTGCTGCTGATTGTGTTCCGGGGGGTAGCGGCACTGGGAAATTGGGCAAGGTAGGGCAGCGGGCGTGAAAAATGGCGTGCTACCTGTGAAAGACGCGAGAACATGATGTCCGCGGCAGGAAAGGGAGAGTCAACCCCAACCTGAGAGGTTCTGGGTCGGAGGCGACAGGATGAACCAACCTGAATCCGATCTCCAGGCACCGACTCCACATCTCGGGCACTCATGTGGGGCTGGCGGGCTGACACCGAGTGCGGGGCATCGCAACACCCCACCTCCATCTCACGCGCTGAGAGAGCTTGAGATCGAGCCGCGACAAGCTGGCTCCATACCCCTGGTATCCCATCAGCCTGTCTTGGAAACCTTGATCTTACCCCTTTCAGCAATTTGTCACCATGGTAAGCAGCACGCTTCTCCAAGCTGGGCCCTCCCAGCAGCGAACTAACCACACCCAGAGCTCCGAACCAGGCTCTACACCTTCTCGCAAGAGACCAAGAACCACCTGCGCAAGTTCCGTCTCGGGACGTCGCGGGCTAATGAACCCCAAGCCGTCATTTGTATGTATGTCTTTACAGCCCCGGATCCCAATCACCATTCTCTCCCACACACCCTCCTCAAAGGCTCACACCAACCAGCCAGCTAACCCCAATCTCTCAATGACCAGACATGATCGATAAGCAGACCAAGGAGATCCGCCAGGATGAAGACAGACGGTGTACAAGTCCCTCGACGAGCTGGCCGACGACCTGCCGGACCACTCGCCGCGGTTTGTGTTGCTGAGCTATCCGCTGACGCTGGTCTGTCAACCGCTTACCCCACCCCTCGCCTATCTCTTTCGTATTGCTGGATGCATTGGAGGGACGATACTGACAAGATGGTTATGCGTGTGTAGCCTTCCGGCCGTCTCTCCGTTCCCTACGTGATGCTCTACTACATGCCGACGACGTGCAACAGCGAGCTGCGCATGTTGTACGCCGGCGCCAAGGAGCTGATGCGCAACACGAGCGAGGTCCAAGATCATTGATATCGAGAGCGCCGAGGAGCTGGAGGAAATCCCCGAGAAGTTGGGGCTGCTTAATCGCAGCGGGGCGGCTTGGGTAGTCCGGGGGTGGCTAGGCAGGAGCTCCTGAGAGCAAGGACGGCGGGGGTTGGTTTCTGGGGCGAGGAAGGGAAGCCACAGAGCAGGGATAAGGTCAGTGCCGTGGACATTACGAGTTATGACTCTTCATCTATATACCATCATATAGTCTTATCCCTCCGGCACAACCGCCCGGATCTACCCTATCTGCCCCGCCAGCCCCCTGACAACCTGCTTCAACGCTACACACGCCGGACTGTCCGGGAACGAGTCAAAGAAGCTCACCCCATAATCACATGCCATGCCTATCCTCGGATCCAGCGGAACCGCACCCAAAAACGGAATCCCCATCTCCTCCGCCAGCGCCCTCCCGCCTCCCGTCGTAGCCTGGAATATCTGTGTCGCATGCGTGCACTTGGGACAGACAAACAACGACATGTTCTCCACCAGCCCCAACACTTTGATGCCCGCCTTCCGGCAGAAATCAATCTCCTTCCTCACATCCAGCAGCGACACCTCCTGCGGCGTGGTGACCACCACGGCCCCTTCAATCTTGTCTCTCTCAGGAAAGTGTTCACGCTCAAATGCTCATCGCTCGTGCCCGGGGGGTGTCCACCAACAAGAAATCCAAATCCCCCCACTCCACATCCTTCAAAAACTGCTTGATCAGCCCGTTCTTCTTCGGCCCGCGCCAGATGATCGCGTCGTCCCGGTTCGGCAGCATGAACTGGATCGACATGACGGCCAGGTTGTCCATGGCCCAGACGGGCGACCAGCCCGTCGAGCTGACATGGATCGTCTCCGCCTCCACCCAAGCATCTTGGGGATGCTCGGCCCGCAGATGTCCGTGTCCATGACGCCGACGGTCGTGTCTGGGTTGGTGGCGAATGCGTGCGCGAGCTGCGCGGTGAGCGTGCTCTTCCCGACGCCGCCCTTTCCGCTGAGCACGAGGATCTTGTGCTTGACGCCGGCGAGGCGGGCGGTAATGATCGGGATGTCCGGTCGGGCCCTTCGGCGCGGAGGCGCATATTTTTCTGGTTGGGGCAGCCGCGCACGAGTCGGCGGTGCCGCTGTTCTGATTCGGGACCAGGGCAGCTCTGGTTCGGGGGCGACAAGTTGAGGTTTTTGTTTGAGCGGTTCGCGAGGACGTCCTCGACGGGTTCGGGGGCTTCTAGCGACGGCGCCATGTGAGCCCGGCAATGCGACGCAGGAGTTCCAGGTTTGTAGATGGTGAGGAAGTGAAGTTGCTGTTTGGCTTAGAAATCGCCCCCTAAGATGACCCCGCAGCTCATGGTGGGGCTTATCTTATCGGACGTGGGTACAGCTCGGCTGCCGATCCCGGATACCCCACGTCCCGGCCCAGCGGTCGACCCAGCAAGGTGATGGCTTGGGCCGGAGCTACCTTACAGAGAGGGACACAAGCTGTGTTGAGGTCAACGTTCAGGGAGCGGTGAAGCAGCTACGAGTCGATTCACCCGCTCGTACTTCCGGTGTCTCTCGCTTTCCGGAGAGCTTCGTCGTCAGACCAAGACCATACTGTGCGATCACAGGGGCAGGAGTGCACAAGCTATGTGCTCGCCCAACATCGCACTTGCTCGACACTGATAGAAGGGAATTGCTGGAAGAGTAAGGGTGGCCGTAAGAGAGGACCCTTTGTTCTCCTGTCTCACACAGGCAAGTAGAATCGTCATATCGCTTGGGGCTGTCCCAACGAGGGATTCTGATGACCTTGTCCGGGGGGGGGGGGAAAGAAGTAGGGCTGCTGGTGGGAACAGGGGGACGAACGGCGAAGGGCGTCCGACGTCGTCTGTACCACACATGATCCTCCTGGGAGTTCATGCCCTAGATCGAGAGCGCGTGTTGGTGAAGTCCACTCGTGGGTCATGAACGCAGCCGTCCCTCGAGTGCGAGGCGGCGACATCCCGCCACGGACCCCTGACTCCTCGGCATGCTCTTGACTCGAGGGATACCACGGTGTTTGCGCTCCCATTGTGATTGGGCATCGATGATACTCCGGCCAACCAGAGGTTCGGATATCTCGACTCGGGGTGGGATCATCGTCGGGCGTCTATGGCGTCTTCGACTGCGGGGGGACATTGGGTATTCATCGGTGCGTAGGGTGCGGGTCGCGGCTTGGACGCAACGCCTCCGTGCCGCTCGCGCATTCGCCAATTGTCGGGGCGCAAATCCGGGGGAGACATGCTTGTCCAATCCTCCGGCCTGCAGGCGGGAGCAGAACAGGGCAGCCTGTCAGGAGCGGCGATGGCTGCCGAAGGAAGAAATTGATCAAGGAGAGTTTCAGCGGTCGGCGAACCCTGCATCAAGGGCTCACCTGACAGCGTGTGGGAGAAAGAAATTTAGCGCGTCGAGCTAGCGGGTCACCCCTGCAGGTCCCTCCCAAAGAGTCGTCGGCCGCTGCCATTGGAACCACGCACCTCGACGCTGCCGGATTCCCACGATGGGACGAGGGCCAGAACGCTTCGGCTTCCACACCCACTGCTGCACCGTTGCCCCCAATCCTCCGGTCTCGTCGAATCGCGGGCGCAAGCCCAACTTTGTTCGGAGCAGATTATAACCCAAATCTGCGGCTCACCCGCGCGAGTTTGCGGCTTGTCGTCCGAACATCTGTCGCGCTGCATGCCAGTCATGCTCGACCTTCTTCCGTGGACGCGCTGTCGTACATACCTCCCTCCTGCCCACACGTAAACAAGTAAACAATCACAACCTGGCGCTCTTCACCAGTCGTTTCCATCCAAGTCGCTGCGTCTCAGCGCCGCCGCGACCGTGTCAATGCGATTGATTATGATGCCGACAACGAGGAAGAAGCTGGGGTCGATCGGCTTGTTTACGCGGCACGCCGACGGCAGCATGAGTGGTCCTTCCAAGGGATCCTCGGTGGGCCTGTCCCCAGCGCCTGCACCGCCTGCTTTGTCAGGACATGGGTCAGACCACGCGACTCCAACACGTCAAACGCAACTGCCGCAGCTGCAGCCCCCACCAGAAATTGTGTCGTCGCGGCAGGAACGACAGCAACCCGACACGCCCAGTCCCGCAACTGCCAGGTCAATACCCGCACCACGGGCTGGCCGATACGCGGCCGCTTCCCAGCCAACCGCGACCACCATGAGCCTGCCTCCTCCACAGCATCTGCACCCGATGCAGCGCACTCTGACGTCGGCCTCTGACACGGCGCGCGAACGCCAGCGCGGCCACAACGCGTGGGAGGACTCGACCGTGGCATCTATGTTTGGCGACAACGAGAGCAGGGCTGCGTCGGAGAGACTTCGTGCGCACCAGGGAGGCCACAGCCGCCACTACAGCGACGCTCCACCCCAGAGGGCCCTGCCGGCCGTCCCCACGCAGTCGTCCACGCGGGCTCAGCCGAAACACGACGAGAACCTGCCGTTCGTTATTGGCGAGGGCGGCATCCTCAAAGTCATCCCGCCACCCAGTGCTCAGAAGGTGGTCGATGCTGTGCCAGCTCCTCTAGCCATCAATTCCACGCCGGGTGGCATCTTCGACAACCAAAGTGTCAAGCAGGGCGACGTATATCAGGATGCCCGGCAAGTGTACGAGACGCCCACAAAGGCCAACGGGCTCAGGCGGACGAGACTAGCATATCGGGACAACCGCGACTTGAAGAGCAACGCATCCTCGGAGCGAGCTGGTCCAGCCTACTCGCCAAAATCACAGAGTTTGAACCTGTCCCCAGAGAGGTCGTCCGAAGCTGGGGACGGCATCCACAAGATCAGACTGCAGGAGCGGCTTGCGCGGGACCGCGAGCGCCAGCGCGAGAGGGAAAAGGAGCGGGAGAGGGAGCGACAGCGCGAGGTGGAAAGAGAGCTCCTGCACAAGCGGTCTACGGTATTCGAGAACCTGACGCCCCTCGACCTCGACGACCCGGACTTCAACGACACCAAGGCGGCCGTCGCCGCACCGAGCACCGGTGTCGACCCTGAGGCTCTCAAAGAAGCCCTTGAGACCACACCGCGAGCAAGTCGCAAGCCAGCCAAGACCCTCTTTCCCCCGTCGAACATCCTCCTCAACGAATCCCCCCCAAAACCTCTCGGTCGCAACACCAGCCGCCGCCTCAAAGAACCCGCCAAGATGGAGCTCACCTCGACCACGACCACCACAAGCTCCACCTCCACCTCCCGCAAACGCCGCAGTAGCCTCGACTACAACGATGCGGAGCTCCACGCAATGAACTTCTCCGACCTGCGCTCACAACCCTTCGACTTTGACCCGCAGGCCGCCGCCCTGCAACAAACCGCACTTCCCCCGCAGGGAGGCAGCGTCGAGTCCCGGCTCGACCACTTCAAGACCAAGGGGAGCATGGAGCAGCACGAGTTTTTCAGCCGGCTGTCGGTGGACGAGTGGGACGAGGCGGGGGATTGGTTCCTCGCGCAGTTCGGCGCTGTTATGCAGCGGTTGAGGGAGGCGCGGAAGACCAAGAGGCAGATGGTGCAGCGGTTTGAGGGGGAGATTGCGAGTAGGGAGGAGGCGGTGAGGGGGAAGATCGAGGGGATTGAGAGGACGTTGGAGGACTTGAAGGAGGAGGCAAGGCGATGATGCAGGGGAAAGATGTGGACGTGGAGTTTTAGCGGGTGTCAAGGGGGTTGTTAGTGGGGCGGTTGGAGGAACGTTGTGGGCTGTTTGGTGGAGGAAGGTGTTGCGCATGGTAGGGATGTATACGAACTAATTCCTTTGCTGTGGTTGGAGTTGTGGCTGTTTCCTTCATTTCTATCTTCTATGCCGTATTACGATTAATGGGCTAACGACACAAGACCAACCAACCAATATTTTATGAGTTACGATCTTATGACTGACGACTTGACGACAGGACAGTGGCTAGCTGGCACTGCGCAGGAAGCAAGACTGCCGGCGTCTCTCTCATGAGGTATCAAAGACGTCTAAGTAGGGAGATAGATAGCTGGACCCAAAGCAAACGAAAACAAAAATCAACTCATCTCACCTTCCCATACCATTCATGCATCCATTCATATAACTATATGCTCTCTCACACTCCTATCCCTCCCGACAACCAGCTGTAACTGACATCCCTTCTTTCTCCCCCCAAACACCCCTTCCCTCACACCCTCCGTAAACAGCTCATACGCAGGATAATATGCGTCCACAAACCTCGCCACCTGCTCCCCGTCATCCCGCCCCCCTTTTCCCTCCGCAACTGCTCCTCCTGCTCCGCCCGCCAGGCGTATACATACTCAGTATCCTCCGCGTCGATGTGGATGAACGCATCCAACACGTCATTGATGACCTGGTCGTACCGCTGGAGCTGTTCGTTGATGAACAGGAGGTGCTCGAGCTTGTGGTTGTGCAGCGTGCGGGAGGGGGCGCGCCATTTGGCCTCGACGAGGGGAGCGGGGGGCGGACGGAAGCCGACGCACCAGCCTTCGAGGATCAGCACGGAGAGAGGAGGCGTGATGGTTTGCCAGGCTGAAGGCGGGGCGCGGTCGCCGAGGCCGGCGTAGGCGGATTTGTCGTAAGAGGGGACGGGGATGGGAGCTGGAGGGGGGGTGGTGGTGGTGGTGGTGGCGGTTGTGGGTTGGGTGAGAGCGGTGAGGAATGAGGAGAGAAGGGGAATGTCGTGGGTTCCTGGCGGTCGCTGTGTGTCAGTTTATTTTGTTGTGTGGGACGGATGGGATTGGGCATGGGAAGAGAAGGGGTTACCGACCTGGCTCCCCCGGTACTGCACCAGCGCATTGTCTGGGTGCGCCGCCGCCAGCGCAAGCTGGTCTGCATGTGTGAGGTAGAAGTCGTCGATGCTGACCACAAGGGTGGACAGTCGCTCGCGGTCTTGTAGGGTCTCGGCGAGCGCGCGGACAAGAGTGGTCTTGCCAACGCCTTGGACGCCGTTCAGCCCCACAATAAATGGTCGTGGGTTGGTATCGCCGGCATGTTGATTTTTGTATTCTGCGATGCGATCCAGTATGAAGGGGATGCAGATAGGGACTTGTCGTCGACTACGCGCGTCTGCAGCGGTGCGTCAGGTGTGGGGAGGCTGTCCATTGTGGTTTGCTCGATGAATCGGATCGTGTTCTATGGTAGGGTGCTGTCAGGGTGCTGTCTAAGTGGCCGAAGTTGGACAATCAAAGCATATTTGTCCCATCCAGTCGTTGCCGTCTCTGCGCATCTCGAGATGGTCGGGTGTTTGGGATGCGCTGACTGGGCGACAGCAGCAATGACGACAGCGGGGACGGGGCTTGGCGCTCCATTGTGGGGTGCATTTGGGGGCACTGGCGGGGAATCGAGTGTGGGGGAAGAAGGTCAGGATGAGAATGGAAGCTTGTACGAGGAGATGCGGTAGGAGACGGGTTCTGATCACCTGATGAGCTTCAAGTAGATGGAAGAAATGAAGTGACAAATTTGAGATTCTCGAAAATTGCCTGTTCAGTAATGTTAATTCCAAGTTGATGTTCACACCTCGCTTGACATCGCACAACGACTCATGTGATAACACCTCGGAGGATGCCCCTCGATGGGTGATGCTGGACACATGGCCTCGGCCCCATCAGCCCGACATTGGAGTCTGCAGCTGGAGCTCCATGTCTGGAAGGCAACTGCATCAAGGGAACACTGCAGCACGCCACCGGTATAAACGGAATGCAAAAGCAACTGCACCATAACCGATCACTGCCGAGTTGATTGTAAAGTTTGCGGTTATCAGTCCAGCGCTCGCAACGCTGACTTTGAAAGGTTGAACCGGCGACGAACGGAGGAAAAGGTCATCCGCAGGGCTGGACTTGGCTGATTGGCCAGACGACGAGCAGGGGCCGGCCAGGGCGAATTGCATGTGAAGAACCCGTTGCGTAGGGGTGGGCGCAGTCCCGGGCACGGCAGCCATCCCCGCTCTCGGCAATGCTGGCAAGCAGTGGGGATGGAAGGTGCCAGTGCCAGAGACAGCCGTATTGCCTCGGCTGAACGCGGTCGGCAGCAGAGCACTGGCACCACTTGCCGACGTCAAAGGGGCGCCCATAGCTTAGGTATAGAAGGTCGACGCTGCCGTTCCGTCACGAGTGCTGTGTTCCTTTCCCGACTTCCATCTCTTGCGACACTCTCATCCTGCCATTTTCTTCTTTATTCCTTTTCTGTCGCATTTTCCCCCAGAATACCCCCTTCAGATTCCAGAATGGCGGATCAATTGAGGTTCGACGGCCAGGTCGTTGTCGTCACCGGCGCGGGCGGCGGTCTCGGCAAGGCATATGCCACCTTCTTCGCCTCGCGCGGCGCCAGCGTGGTCGTGAACGACCTGGGCGGCTCCTTCAAGGGCGAGGGTAACGACACCAGGGTGCGTATCTCTCCCTCCTGATGGATATCATGGTGTTGACAGCACTGACAACCGCAGGCTGCCGATGTCGTCGTCAACGAGATCAAGGCCGCCGGCGGCAAGGCCGTCGCCAACTACGACAGCGTCGAGAACGGCGACAAGATCATCGACACGGCCATCAAGGCCTTTGGCCGCATCGACGTGCTCATCAACAACGCCGGCATCCTCCGCGACGTCAGCTTCAAGAACATGAAGGACGCCGACTGGGACCTGATCATGAAGGTCCACGTCAAGGGCAGCTACAAGTGCGCCCGTGCCGCCTGGCCCTACTTCCGCAAGCAGAAGTACGGCCGCATCATCAACACGGCCTCGGCCGCCGGCCTGTTTGGCAACTTCGGCCAGGCCAACTACTCGGCCGCGAAGCTCGCCATGGTCGGCTTCACCGAGACCTCGCCAAGGAGGGCATCAAGTACAACATCATCTCCAACGTCATCGCCCCCGTGGCCGCCAGCCGCATGACCGAGACCGTCATGCCGCCAGACATTCTCGCCCTCATGAAGCCCGAGTGGGTCGTGCCGCTCGTGGCCGTTCTGGTGCACAAGAACAACACGAGCGAGACCGGCTCCATTTTCGAGGTCGGCGGTGGCCACATTGCCAAGCTCCGGTGGGAGCGCTCCAGCGGTCTGCTGTGCAAGTGCGACGAGACCTACACCCCCAGCGCCATCCTCAAGAAGTGGGATCAGGTCACCGACTTCTCCAAGCCCCAGTACCCCACCGGCCCCAACGACTTCCTGACGCTCCTTGAGGAGTCGCAAAAACTGGGTCCCAACGAGCAGGGAGAGAAGATCGACTTCACCGGCCGCGTTGCCCTCGTCACCGGCGGTGGTGCTGGTATCGGCCGCGCCTACTGCCTGGCCTTCGCCAAGGCCGGCGCCGCCGTTGTTGTCAACGACCTCGTCAACCCCGACGACGTTGTCAACGAGATCAAGAAGATGGGTGGCAAGGCCGTTGGTGCCAAGTTCTCGGCTGAGGATGGCGAAGCCGTTGTCAAGGCCGCCATCGATACCTTTGGCCGCATCGATATCGTCATCAACAACGCTGGCATCCTGAGGGACAAGGCTTTCACCAACATGGATGACAACCTCTGGGACCCCGTCATGAACGTGCACGCCCGCGGCACCTACAAGGTCACCAAGGCCGCCTGGCCTTACTTCCTCAAGCAGAAGTACGGCCGCGTCGTCAACACACCCTCCACCAGCGGTATCTATGGCAACTTCGGCCAGGCCAATTATGCTGCTGCGGTAAGTACCTGGGAATCCTCGGGCACCATGACTCAAGCTGACTCGACAGAAATGCGCCATCCTTGGCTTCAGCCGCGCCCTCGCCCTTGAGGGTGCCAAGTACAACATCTACGTCAACACCATTGCCCGAACGCGGGCACTGCCATGACCAAGACCATCCTCCCTGAGGAGCTCGTCCAGGCCTTCAAGCCCGACACATTGCTCCACTGGTCCTTGCTCTTTGCAGCGACAAGGTCCCGAACCCACTGGCGGCCTGTACGAGGTCGGCAGCGGCTGGGTTGGCCAGACCAGGTGGCAGCGCTCGGGCGGCCACGGCTTCCCGGTTGACGTTCCCCTCACTCCCGAGGAGGTCGTCAAGCACTGGAAGGACATCGTCACCTTCGACAGCCGCGCCGACCACCCTGAGAAGACGCAGGACAGCATCGGGAAGATCATGGCCAACGCGGAGAACCGGAGCGGCGCGGGCAAGGTATGAGCAACTTTCTGATTTGTTCTGCGCCGCGAGGCGCGCGTTTCCATGATGTACCATAGCATTATTACGAGATATATCCCAATGTAGAATTGCATGACGTGTTAACACATTCCGTAGTCTGTCCCCGCCAGCAACCAATACCTCGACGCCATCCAGCAGGCGCTCAAGGCCGAGGGCAAGGGCACCGAGTTCAAGTACACTGAGCGCGACGTGATGCTTTACAACCTGGGCATCGGGGCCAAGCGCACCGACCTCAAGTACGTCTTCGAGGGCCACGACGACTTCCAGGTCGTCCCCACCTTCGGCGTCATCCCGCCCTTCGACGCCGAGACCCCCTACAACTTCGACGATCTCGTTCCCAACTTTTCGCCCATGATGCTCCTCCACGGCGAGCAGTACCTCGAGATCAAGAAGTACCCCATCCCCACCTCGGGCCGCCTCATCTCCAAGGCCAGGCTGCTTGAGGTCGTCGACAAGGGCAACGCCGCCGTCGTCAAGTCCGGCGTCACCACCGTCAACGCCGAGACCGGCGACGAGCTCTTCTACAACGAGATGACTGTCTTCCTGCGCGGCTGCGGCGGCTTCGGCGGGCAGAAGAAGCCTGCCGACCGCGGCGCCTCCACCGCGGCGAACAAGCCTCCCGCTCGCGCGCCCGACGTCGTCGTCGAGGAGAAGACGACCGAGGAACAGGCTGCCGTGTACCGCCTTTCGGGAGACTACAACCCCTGCACATCGATCCCGCGTTTGCCAAGATGGGCGGCTTCAAGGTGCCCATCCTGCACGGGCTGTGCTTCTTCGGCATTGCCGGCAAGGCCGTGTACGAGAAGTTTGGCAAGTTCAAGAACATCAAGGTGCGCTTCGCGGGCACCGTGCTGCCGGGCCAGACGCTGGTGACGGAGATGTGGAAGGAGGGCGGCAAGGTGGTTTTCCAGACCAAGGTCAAGGAAACGGGCAAGCTGGCGATTGGAGGGGCCGCGGCCGAGTTGGTTTAGGGAACTGACGCTGAGAATGCCGAGGGAAGAAGAGTAGGGGAGGGAAGCGGGAGGGGGTGGGAATGGGGAAAGGGGGGAGGAGGACATGGGCTTGGGGTTGTTGGAGGCGATTGTGCAGGCTGTCAGGTTTGCTTGGGGTTTGGGGGGACGGGATCGGTACTAGGTAGGGTTGTTCAGTTGTTCTATGTGCTTTTGGATGTATGATTAGCGCTGGACCTTTGGTCATGTTAACTGATGCTGCTGAATATTCTGAGATATGGTGTGGACTTTCTCTTATTCTCGTGCTGTCGATATTCCTCGTATCAAGGCTGAGGGACAGTGAGACAACGACTTGCTCCGGTCACTTGTACTCGTGGGTACTAAATTCATGTTCATGACAATAAAGCCATCTGACGTTCGGTTTGAGTGGGTATCATGTATTATGTGTTTGCGCCCCTCCGCTTCCTTCCCACTACCTCTCTTAAACAGACAGTAGGTTGAGAAACTGTATGCCTCATTAAGTGAATGCAATAGCCATGTTCCCACCCCAGTCCGCCATCCCTCCTTGCTGGGGACGAGTGATCCGATCCTTATACAACAACGCCAAGCCAACCGAAAAAGTGCCCCAGAAAAAGACCAAGGTATCAGCCATCCCTCCTCCTGCGTCACCGCGTTCTCGCTCTTGTCCATTAAAATACCGAATGCCATACGAACCCACTCATGCAAGCTTCTGGATCCCGCCATCCCGGGATATATCGGGGATGCCCGAACGCCACTCAAAACCAACACCGACAAATTCCGCCTCCACACGTCGACCATCAGCAGCTTGCCTTGGATAGTTTTAGGAAATAGTGACAGGCCCAGCACTCTCCCTCTCCCGCTCAGAGGAACTCCCGGCCGGCGAACCCGAGACAATCTTGACCTCCTGTCTCGCCTCCTTCGCAGACTTCTTAGGGACCGCGCGCTCAGACACGGTGTCGAAGTCCGTTTCGGCGGTTTGGGGCGTCGTGGGCTCTCTCTCTGACTCGTCGTCTGCTGAGGAACCTGGTTCGAGGGATTGCGGTGTGGGTGGAACGGCCGAGGTTGAAGGGGGTAGGGTTCTTTTGCGTCGAGGCTTGTCCGTGCCGCGGAATCGCCGGGAGACTGCTATGGTGGTGCAGATTGAGGATGAGTTCTTTGTGTGGCGCGGGCTGGCGGGGCATTGCGTATGTGTGTTCTCGTCCTCGGGCTTGCTGGCCGTTCCTTCAGGGGCAGTCTTTCCATCGATAGAGGCCCTCTCAGCAAACTGGACGTCATCAACGCGCGACTCGATGGAGAGGAAGGAGTTCCGGGAGGGGCTCTTAAGGGACGACAGATCGCCGCCGTACTCGCTCTTGCTTCCGCGTGAGGCGCGGGCTGGGCTACGTGCGGGAAGCGGAGGGGGTATCTCTTGGGGATGTTGACGATGCCAGCCTTGGCCTGGATAACCTGCGTGACTTGGGATTTCTGAACGGAGGCGCGTGCTGGCTGGGTCGTGGCAGTGGCGACCTCGCAGATGATTGGCTCTTCGTCCTCGTCTCCTCATCGTCTTCGTCATCGGCGTCCTCGTCCGCCCGTCGGTAACCGTGGGGCTGGGCAGTTCGTTCGGGATGGTGGGACCTGCAGCCTGATCGGCGGCCAGGGGTTGGCCCTTGTTTTCCCTGAGATTTGTTTCTGTCGTCTTGGTCTCTGTGACCTTCGTTTCCGTATCCTCCGTAATCTTAACCTCCCTGGTCTCAACTTTGACCGGTTCTGAAACTGTCGCCGCCTGACTGGGCCGCCGCTTCAAGTGCTCGATAATGCTCGTGTCGACCTGGGTGTAATCCACCTCATCGGGCTCCACCACGGTGGGCAGCCTGTCCACGCCATCCTTCCCGTCATCACTATTGGCGCGGCTGTACGTCGTGTCGGCAGTGCTCGCCACATCTGTCTGTGTGCATGCATCAGTCATCACCGTGTTTTGCGTCTTCGCCGAGACGCAGCTGCCCCGGTTGCTCCTCGAGACGAACGTCTCCATGCTCTGGCGGCTGAACCGGCCAAAGACGGGGCTCGCGGGGTTGGGGTGGTAGTCAAACTGCGAGCTGCTCGGTCGCAGCTTGCTGCCCGCTTCGCGGATCTCGACGCCTGCCATTTCCAGGCCAATGATGCCGAACGGGTCCGGGTCGTTGGCGTCGGGGACGCCGAAAGCGGTTTTCGTTGGGGAGGCAATGGATTCCCTGGGGCTCGCAATATCTGCATCGCCTGGCGCCGGCTGCTGCGCCAGCCAGTTCATCAGGGCCTTGTCGTAGTCGGAGCGACCCTCGGCGGCCTTGATCACCTCGAACAAGGGCCGCATCTCCTCGACGTGCTTCGGCGTGTTGCCCGCAAGGATGTCGAGGATGGTGATGCCGGCGCAGTAGAACCTCTCGTTTTCATTTCCCCGCTCCGTGACCAGCGATCCGTCCAGCTGCACCGCCTGGTGCTTCCCCCTCGCCTTGACATACGTCAAGACGGTATCGCTGATCTCCTTCCATCTGATATCCGGTTCCTTCTGTCCCACCGTAGCAAGCGGGCCCACGGCGAGGCTAACGTCGACACCTAATATTAGCCTCGGACGAGTGAAGAGCTCCAGAGTGTGAACGCTGTTGATGATGAGCAAGCAGTCGTAGATATCGACGCCCGCCACGAAGGCCAGGTCGGCCGTGTGGAGGATGATGCCCGATGGTGGTGACCATGTCCCGTCGGCTTTCCTCGCTGTAATCAGGCCGGCACCTCCGGAACCGGACATCCAGAGACCGGAGCGCATGCATGAAAAGACTGCGAGACCGACGGCATTCTGTATTATTCGCGGGGGGATCTTCTTCGTGACGTATGACTGTGTCGAGGACGGCTGCGTTGTGCTTGCGTCGGTCTGCTCGGACTGTTGCGACAGGAAACCGTCAACTATCTCTTCGTTAGCCCGCGCCGAAGACAGCCCCGTCCTTAAGACAAGACATACAGCAGAACGACTTGAGAATCCTTGCGGCCTTGTCGCACTCCTTGTCTAATGTCGTCGGCCAATATGTTTCTCGGCCGTAGCGAGCGGGAGCTGGCGTGTTCGAGGTGTTGTTTCGGCTGGCGGGCACCATCTTCTCGGCCCACCCGAAGACCTTGTCAAGCGCCCCTGGCACCCTCGGGGTCGGCGGGGGCGCGGGGGTTGTCTGTCTCGAGCGGTCCCACGAGGGGAGCAGCGCCGAGACGCGATGCATGGCGAGCGCCTTGCCGGGCTGGCGCGAGCAGTATTTCTCACCAAGCTCACCGAGAGGTCGTGCACCGATCGAATCGGTCTGGCGTGCAGATGGGTGCGGGCGGTCGGTTATGGACAGGGAGGGGAGAAGCCGGCAAACAGGGAGCCGGCGAGGTTTTCAATAAGGCAGTTGGGGTCCAGTTCAGGGCGAGCGCGTAGCCCGAACCAAGCCTGAACCGGCCCACTGGGTGGCCCAAGTGACGTGGGCTCAGCGGCGATCCCGCTAACAAACGGCCCAAAACAAGCGCAGGCCAGAAGCAGGCGAGACAGGGATCAAGCGGCCTGAGGTCGACGCACTGCCAGTCGCCTTCCAGGTTCCCACGTCCCAAGTCTTCAGGTTCCACTCGCCTGCCACCCGCTCCCGCTCCTCGCGCGCACGCTCGGCAGTGACGTTGGATCCAAAGGAATTGCAGGGCGCGGTGGCACCCCGCAGGGCTCGTCTCGGGTGGAGCGTGTGCAGCTCCCTTCTGTGCCCTGGGAGCAATTGACTGAGCAGAAATTGGCATTTAATATGCGGATGCCGGCGATAATGGGTCTTGGACGCGGCCGTCGACATCGGGTCGGGCACCAAGGCGATCTGCAGCAAGCTCGAGCCCGGCGATAGTACCGATCGACAAGCCACTTTGCTCTTGGCCTTGAGCAGAGTGCCACAGTCGACCAGCCGAGCTTGCGCCGTTGCTGTCGGGGGCGTTGGTGATTGTTGTCGTCACGGTATGAGCGGAAACTGCCGACAGCAGGATGAGGGGATCGAGCCAACGCAGCCGAGGTGGTCAGAGAAAAGTCTCGTGAACACGAGCGTTTTGACGGATGGAAAAAGCCATCACATTGCCTCCAGCAAATCCCCTTCATCCAATCTCTGGCACCTGTTCGTCAGGAAGGAACCCCTGAATGCGAAGTAACCGGTTCAATGTCTTTCTCTTCTCCACTGACTGAAGCAAGGGGCAGCACGGCAACCTGTCAGGAACAAGCCTCAGATTTTTTCGCAAGCGCCAAGCAGCATGCACTGCCGCTCAGTACCAAGTATGGATTACGGTCCATCCATCACAGCTTGTGATAGCCCCGCCATCGGCCACGGGAGGTTGAACTCAATCGCGGATTGACAGTGAGTGCAATTAACACCCATCCATCGAGCCCCACTTGCTGTCCCCACCCCTGGTTCATGCTTGGACCCGCTGCTCTTTGATGCGTGCGCTTGGTTTGAGCCAGTCATGCATGCCATCTTGTGCTCCTGTTTCCTTTGTCGCCTCAACACTCCAGGTCTTTCCCTACCGGACAACCATCTGCATCTGCCACCCGACTTCCGTCTTCCTCTTTTGTGTTGCCCTGTCCCTCGTCTCATCCCCGCAAGCACAATCACAGAGATTAAGTCGAACCTCAACCAAAAACATTTCCCGAATGTCTCGGGCGGGAACATGCCACTGCTCCTGCCAGCAGTGCCGTTGCTTGACCGCAAGGAGAGCTTCTGCGCCAGATTGAAGCCACGGTAGCACCCGCTCTGACACTGCTCTTGCTGGGAACGGGCTGATCGGCGATGGTACTGATCGGTCCTTTTCGCATGCGAGAAACCTATTGAAGCAAGAAGCCCAAAAGAATCAAGACAATTCTGCGACTCCACGATGCCCGAGAAAAGCAGGTTTCGACGAGAGACGCAGAAATTCGCTGCTGGACCCCGCCCTGTGCGAGACCCGCGTTGCTTTTCCTGCTTGCAGCCTCGCACAACATCCAGGTTAGGTTGCCTCTCCAACGACCCAAGTCACTTCCTCCTGCAAGCGGCCGACTTGCACACCACCAACGGCCCAATCAGCCCTACCCTCCACCGGCCTCTTGAGCAGCGCCCCTGGGTTCTGACATGTGGAAGGTTTAGGCGGGACGGACACATGCAGAGCAGACCTGATCCTCGAGGCTGGCCTGGTTCTGCTTCTTTCATGCTGAGCAGACCAACCGCACTGGCCGGGGATGCGAGACTACAACTCGCCCAACCAACTCGGGACCCAGGTGAGGAGAACAGGGGCAAACTGAAGAGACCTGTTCGACACCTTGGAACAAGAACCAGTAACACTTGTACCCAGTCCCACGCAAACACAACAACACCAACTACCGGCATGTCAGGTTGCAGCGGAGACAATAAAATAGAGTCCAACTTGCCCAGGGGATGGTCTTCCTGCTGTGCAAGGCAGCGTGATGAGGCGAACAATGCCGTGTTCCTCCATCGTTTACTCTCTGCTGGCCGTTGACTCGTTACACCATTCCACCACGCCGATTGATATTGTTTATTAATTTTGCCGACGTCTCTCATCTTCGCAGCGATAAAGAGTCTCTCAAGGGATGGCAGTCTTTGATGTTGTCCGAGTCGAGCGTTCCAAACAATATTGCTCTTCAGCTGTGGGAAACCCTCCCTGCTGCCTACCTTATTACATCTCAACCCTACCGAGGTCTTGTGTTCTTTTCTGGCTGATAACTCGGCCGAGACGGCCTTGTCTCCCGGAGCTCGCTCGCATTCAGAGAGACAGACATGCCCTTCGCACGTGGCATTACCCATGAGCTACCGTAGCTCCTGTGCGTGATGTGACCAAGTCAGTTCCGGGCTCGAGGCCTCGACAAGGCACACCGGCATTCAATGAGAGGGAGGGAGAGAGATGTGAAATGAGAGCGGCCTCCATGTCTGCTGACAATTGCTTGCATTCTGTCTAATGTGCCGTAAAACCGCCTGTCCCGTTTTAACCCATAGTAACACCTAAGTCTACATGCATTGGTTGCGTTGATGAGCTAAATACGTCGTGAGTGTCGTGATGGTCGTGAAATCTACATTTTTTGTGTCGATTAGTTGTGTCGTTGTTGTTGTTGTTGTTGTTGTCGTTGTGAGCGGTGTCCGTAATGATCCAGCAGTATTCCCCTTTCAGAGAAACCAAGAGGAATTTCCCACCTCACCACAAACTCCCTCCCCAGAAAAGGGGGGAAAAAACCCATTACCCTCCCTCAATCACTATCGACCTCCTCACTTCCCCTCAGCCTCGGATAGGCTCCCCCTCCACCAAAAACCTCTCCAACCCAACACTATCCACCGTCTTCACACAAAGATCTCCCCTCGTCCACCTCCACTCCCCCTTCTTTTTCCTCCCCTCACCACGACGAAGCGGCTCCCAGTCCTCCCCCACCACCGGCTCAAACAAATACACCTCCCGCCCGCCGCTCCTATAGTCCCCGGCCTCCGCATCCCCTTCCATATGAAACCTCTTGAGCCGAGTCAGCCTGCCCTGCAGGCTGATAAAAAGCCCCCTAAAGCTCCCCTCGTGCAGGTGCACGCCGCCGATGCTGCACTCGTACGGTTTCGCCAGTCCCCTCCCTCCGAGACGGAGGCGCTCGAGCGTGGCAGCGTGGCGCAGCAGGAAGGAGCGCAGGTCTTCCTCGCTGCACGAGATGCCTTCCAGCTTGAGGTCGGTCAGTTTGGGGTAGGCGAAGGCGTCGCCGCAGAAGAGGGCTTGGAAGGAGAGGGGAACTTTTCGAGCGGGGCGTGGTACGTGTGGAAGGCCAGGCTGAGGTGGGTGAGGTTGGCGCAGTAGGCGAGGACATGGCCGAGGCCGTTGACGGCGCGAAAGCGGGCGGAGGGGAGGAGGTTGGGGGGCGGGTCGAGGACGAGGGAGGAGGCGGGATAGGGAAGCGAAGGAGCGCGCGCAGTCGAACCAGTGACGGCGGTCATCGGCGAGGCGGAAGATTTCCAGCGGGAGCTGGTCAATGGAGAGGGAGTCGAGGTGGGCGTGGCGGATGGCGGACACGATGGAGTTCATGTTCTTGCAGGCCTGGGCGCGGTCGCGTTTGCGGCAGGTGCGCATCTGGAAGACCTCGTTGAGGATGGCGATGTCGTAGGGGCACTTGGTGAGGGTGATTTCGAGGTCCCGGAGGTTGGGCAGGTGCTTGAAGGCCTCCTCGACCATGTGCGAGCGGGAGTGGAAGGCGGGGAACTTGCGGGCGGTCTCCTCGAGCTGGTAATAGCGGATCCAGGCGTCCTGAAGGAGCGCGCTGCGCTCCTCAGGCTCCTGGAGCCAGTGCTGGAAGAAGGTGGTGTGGCGAGCATTGTACTCGTCGACTCTGGAGAAGTTGAATGTGAGGGACCGGATGCTGCCCCGTAGGCGGTCGTGGCCGGCGATGGCGCGCAGGCGCTTGATGTCGTCCTTCCACTCGACGGCGGTGAAGTGCGGATCGAGGAGATACTCGTAGCCCACGTCCGCGTACCTGCCTGATGCGAGTCGGAGGGCTCTTACGGAGGGGGGGTCGCAGTATTGGAAGACGAGTCGGACCAGCTCGACCGGGAGGAAGTCCATCATATCATGGGGTATAAAGGACCATCAACAAGACCCAGACAGCCAGCTGGGCCCATCGGATTACATGCAAAAAGCAGAGCGAAGCCGAGAGAAGTCGGGAGCGACAAAATATCAGGCGACAGAGATGGGGTGAGAAAGCGGACTTATACACCGCCAAGCAGAGCCTGCGTCTGACACTCACAGACGGCTGGGACCAATCGCCGGGCTCTCACAACGTCAACCGTCAGCTTGCCGGCTATGGTGGCATGCAGAGTCCGAAAGCCAGGAAGAGCCCCGCTGCCCCTTGCACTAGCAGCAGCGTTGGTAGGTTGGCACGTTGGCGCGTTGGCACGTTGGCATAGCATGCTGGGGCGGGGACAAGACAAAAAAGACGACACCGAAAGTTTTGGGGGCAAGAAGTCGGTGAGCTCGAGACACGACCGGGGACTGAGCACGACTGCAGGCTGGATTCGTCGCCAGGCCTTCCGGAGCAACAGGGGAGCGGGTGCATTAGCGGCCAGTGGCAGGGCCGGCCACTGGAGCACAAGCTGCAAGCCAAGACAGGGGCCACATGGGATTGTTGGGCCTGGGTGGACTCCCAGCGGGCGATACGGACCGCTGGGTCCCGAAAGAGCGGACTGTCGGTGGGCGGTGAGCGACGACGGGGCCGCCTCTTGTGACGGAATGGAGGTGTGACGGATGTGACAGACCCGCCAGTTCGGGCCCGCATGAGTGAGGTCTTCTCGACGGGACTTTGTTGCTGGCTGTCGGTACCTGGCAGCACGTGAAGTGTCATCGCTGTGGGTTCTCGGATAGCTAGCTGGCGGCGGTCAGATCGCCGATCTGGGTTCCAATAGCGGGATGTGGCTTCAAGAAGGGTTTTCAGTGCAGGCTTGCTCGGCCGAGCCTGAGAGCTGCTGACGGAGTCCTGAGACCGGGCAGGGGCTGAGAGCATCTATCAACAGCTAAACGAGTTGCCAGAGAGCCGAGGCCAGGAATGAACAATCGTAAGGGACCGGGTTGTCTGTTCTTCACCTGCCCATTATTCTGTGCTGGCTGAGAAACTCGCAACCTGGGAGCCAAACCGGCGGAGATGAAGCGCAAAAGCTCGAAAAGGCGGAAGCGCACCCGGCCTGGTTATGATGGGTTCCGTAGGTCGCAGATGGATTCTTCTTCACAAAGGGCACACAACCAGCATCGAGCATGGTTGACCAGCCTGTTTCGTTGAAGGCGAGGCTAGTCTCCGTCTGAGTCAAGAGAATGTGCTCGCTCATGCGAAGGATTGGCGAACCGAAGAGTAATGTTTGAGATTTGAGAGAAAGATTGCCAAGGGGAAAAAAACAGAAAGAAGATAGTGAGGATGACTGTGCTGTATTCGGCTAGACGCTGTTGGTCCAGCGGATTTGATTTCTTCGTCGTTACAGTAACTTTAAGGTCAAGGTCTTAGCAGGTTGCAGCGACCAGGAAATTTCCGAACCGTGCCGATGCTGCCAAATGGGCATCACACCATCCAGTGCCCAGAACGCTGGAAGCGATCTCGCTTGGCCGCTGGAAATTGTGCGGCATGAGCTTCGACCGATGCAGCTGTCGATGTCTCGAAGACCGGTGCGCGATGCGGTATGGTCCCACTCGCGCAGCTCACCGCTGAAACAGTAAAATTGGCAGCAAACCACGCATGCATGCTGCTCTCTGAGGAACGATCCAGTCTCGTATTGGACACGGACTAGGTTTGTCTCAGATATTATGATTGCTCATCTACTCTCTCGGCAGACACTATCTGGAATTGCAGACTGCAACCTGAGCAGATAGCAGGCAGGCTGTGGAGCAGAAAATGGAATGCCTGCGGAAGCTTCCTCGGCCGCTTCGCTGGGGCTGTGGGGTTGCCCCGCGTCCTCCTGGGCGTTCTCAACCAGGAACGCACGGGCCACGCAGCGTGTCCAGCTGAGAAGTGCCAGTTCTGGAAAGCACCCATCAAGATGTGACCTGACAGGCTGACACTTCCACGCAACGGACGAACGACGGGCTGACGACCGAAGCACCTGCTGAAACACTGCCGTAATCCCTCGCTCGACCGACAGCCCACGCCGGCACCATGAATGGAAACGATACAAACATCAGACAAAGGACGCCTCGGTAGTCCGCCCACATCGCACGCAGGTCAGTATGGTATAGCTACAACCTGCATCAAGTAACACCACGCAACGCCATGGGATTCTCAGGACTGCTCGGGACTGCGGGCGACCGCGCCCAGAAGCCTCGGGGCACGACTGCACATATCACCGCTTCGCCGCCACGTACTACAACTCCAGACACCCCCTTAGAGCATATTGCTGACGAGTCGCACCTCAAACCCCTCGATCCGAGGCACCCGACCTTCGAGAGCTGAACGCATGTCTGGATGCGCTGGCAGCCGTCTTTCCTGATATTCAGGTTGAGGTATTTCGGGAGATGTTCGCCAGCTTCGACGGCGAATCAAGGCTTGCCTTGGTTGCCGATGCCCTGCTGAAGAACCGCGTATCCTGGGTCAGGGTCGGTGGAGGGTCGTCGCTAAAGACGGGCAGCCGGAAGACGTTTTGGTTCCCAAGAAGGAGACATTCAGGAGCCCGGAATACAAGCAGGCGGCGAAGACGCTCGCCTGGCACGAATTCAAGGGTCTCTCCCGCTCGACCATCAATGCCGTACTTGCCGAGTCCAACTACTCGTACCTCGACGCGCGCCAGACCTTGGTCGACCTCTCGTCCAAGTCATGGCGCTTCACGATTTCCTCGCTCTTCCTCCGGCGGAAACCCGTGTCAGCCAGGGACGCCGAGAACCATCCCTTGGTGATCTGGAGATCGACCGGCCACGGATCAATAGTGCCCACGCTCAAGTCGACAGGGAACGCAGAGCTGGACCACGAGCTCTTCGCTGCGCTTATTATGCCCATAAAGGAGCGCACCCGGAGCAAACTCGAAGCCGAGGATCGCCGGCTCGCCATGGAGCTGAACGCTGCCCAAGCAACAGACCTGCAGAGCACTATCGAGTGCGCCTGCTGCTACGCTGACTTCCCCTTTGAGGAATTCACATCCTGCAACACGCAGGGCCACATGATCTGCTCCAAGTGCGTGCAGCACTCCATCACCGAGGCCGTCTTTGGGCAGGGCTGGAATCGGTGCATCGACAAGGACACTGGCACTCTCCGCTGCCCGGCCGTTGATTCGGACGGTTGCGACGGCCGCATTCCCCAGCACGACATCCACCGGGCGATGCTGGAAGTCAAAAACGGCGCCGAGATCCTGCACAAGCTCGACCAGCGGCTCGCGGACCACAGTCTCTTGACGAGCGGGCTGCCGCTCATCCGCTGTCCGTTCTGTGCATATGCCGAAGTCAACGATATCTATATACCCCCGAATGTGTCCGATTTCCGACTCCAGCCTGCATGCATCGTGGGCGTCATCTGCGGCTTTCTCGTCGGCATCCTCGCGCCGGTTCTGCTCCCAGTCTTTCTCGTCCTCTTCCTGGTTGCCTCGGGCGTCTACAGCGCCCTCAACAACCGGCGGGAGAGCCTCCTTGGCCGCCTCCAGACCGAATTCCGCGAGGCGCTCGCCCGCCGGCGCCGGCGCCTCCGCGGCCTCCGCTTCGACTGCCAGAACCCGGCCTGCCGCAAAGCGTCGTGCCTCAACTGCAACAAGGCCTGGGTGGACGTGCACGTCTGCTACGAGTCGACGCTCACGGCGCTGCGCACGCAGGTCGAGCAGGCGCTCAGCCTGGCCATCAAGCGCGTGTGTCCTCGCTGCAACACGTCGTTCGTCAAGTCGTCGGGCTGCAACAAGCTGACCTGCCCCTGCGGCTACCAGATGTGCTACGTCTGCCGCAAGGACATTGGCGGCGACGGCCCGGGCGCCGGGTACCAGCATTTTTGCCAGCACTTCCGCCCGCACGGGGACGCGGGAAGTGTAATCAATGTAGTAAGTGTAATCTCTGGGAGACGGAGAATATGGACGAGGTGCTGCGCAAGGCGCAGGAGGAGGCGGAGCGCAAGTGGAAGGAGAGGGAGCAGCGGGAGCTGTCGGAGAATGAGAGGGTGTATCTGGAGACGGGGTGGTCTGCGCAGGCGGCGGGTCAGGGAATCGGGGCGGCACTGAGACGAGGCGAGCTGCCGAAGCTGGCGGAAGTGTTTGATTGGGTTTTGGAGCATCTGCTGAAGTGATACCTTGGGATATCAATAGGGTCATGGGTATACGGTATACTATGGGAGTGTGGTTTCATTAGTGGCGTATTGGATTGGGATACCCGGGAGAGTAATAGCTATGCAGTAGAATGAATCACTCCATCTCGTTACACGCTCACGGTCCCATGAGCGTATCCAGTATGTGTGGTATCGATCTGATCCATGTGCTGTTGAGCGGTTGTTGTCTTACGTAATCAACCATCGGTCCCCAAAACTTTGTGCCGCCATCCCAACGCGTCTGGTACGCGGAGAGCCAACCGCGACTGCCAGCGCACTGTTCCCATTGACGACTTGACATCGTCACGACCCGCATTGCGCAGCGCCCACGCAACATCATCCCTAATCTGAGTCAACAATCGAATCCAGCTGCATCTACCTGATACTCTCAATTCATAAAAACCACCCAACCACCAAAGACTGCCGCCGCCAACCCCCGCCGTCGCAATGTCCAGCCAGACGGGCAAGTGGCGCGAGGAGCAGGTCCTCATCATCTGCCCCGGCAGCCAGACCACCTCGCCCAGCTCGGCTGCAACGAGCTGACCCCCCCGCCCCACCGCTTCCCCACGCGCATGTTCAAAGACGAGGACTCGGACGACTGGCGGCCATACCGCACATACAAGCGCAAGAAGGAGGGGGGGGGCGGACGACGACGAGTGGGAGTACGTCGAGGATGTGGACAGTGTCGAAGGGGCGGTTTATCCGATTCAGGGTGCGCTTCCTCATCTACCCGGCTAACACTGACGCAGTTGACGTGTCTGACTGACAGTGTGTGTGTGTGTGAACATCAGCCGGCCGCATCGCGCACATGGACGCCTTCCTCGCCTTCCTCGAGCACGTCCACGCCCAGCTGACCACCACCTACCACAACACGCCCATCATGCTCATGGCCTCGCCGCAGTGGACGCGCCCGGACTGCGAGGCCATCGCCGCTATGTCTTCGAGAAGACCAAGACGCCCGCCCTCTCCACATCCACAGCGGCGTGGCGACGCAGTACGGGCTGAAGTGGCCCAACATGACGGTCGTGGATGTCGGGTTCGAGAAGGTCGACGTCACCTGCATCCATGATGGCAGGGTCGTACTCGCATAAGGATGTTGGTCCCGCGGGCGGGCCCGGAGGGCATTAGCGGCGGTGAGGTATTCACCCGGAGGCTGCTGAAGTTGTTGGAGGGAAAGGCTTTGATTATGATATGGCCGAGCAGCTGAAAAAGAGCCCATCTGTGAGGTGCTGCCATATGCGCCCGAGCGGCGGAGCTTATGGAGCTGCCGAGCGAGACGGGACCGGTGCAGGCGGCGGAGGGGCCGAAGATTGTGAGCCGACGAGGAGTTATGCGCGGTGGATGATGAGACTGGGTGAACGGGATAGCAAGGAGGCGGAGGATGACGGTGTGCTGGATGTGGCGAACATTGTCGCCAGCGGACAGACGAGGGAGTTCCTTGCGAAGAAGGAGAAGGAGAAGGCTGAGAAGGCGGCCAAGGCGGGCAGGAAAGGGAAGGGTCAAGAGGGTGCGGATGCCGCGGCCGCAAAGGCGGTCAGGTTGCCCAACTCGAAGAGGGTCAAGAACATTTTCCACTACGAGGAGCTGGTTACAGAGGAGGTACCGGTTGCTCAGCCGGCAGCCGACGACGGCGGCAAGGACGGCGGTAAGGACGGCGGTAAGGACGTCACCATGGACGAGGCGGCAGCAGACGGAGAGGCACCAAAGACGAGTCCGAGCAACAACCACAACCATCATCAGAGACGCCCCCGTAGCAACAGAACGCATCACCCGCCGCGTACGCCGCGACGTCGAAGTCGGCCTCGAGCGCTTCCAGTTCGCGGACCGCAAAGAATCGACCGCATCGTCACCGCCATCTACCGCGCCGTGCAGGGTATCGAAGACATTACATGCGCCCCGCTGCTGGGAGAACATCGTCTTTGTCGGCAACGGCGCCCGCATCCGCGGCCTCCGCGACAACATCATGCAGACTCTCCAGGCCCGCCACCTCGTGTCGCCGAGCTCGGCCACCATGTTCACCTCGGAGCTGCCCTCCAACATGGGCACCCCGTCGGGCACCGGATCCCAAACTCCGACTTCCTCCTTCGCCGGCCCCCTGCCGACCACAAGCAGCGTTAACCCCCTCCTGCAGGCCGCGACGACCCGCGAGCTTGGGCGTGCCAGTGAGCGTTAATGCCGCTGGGGCAGCGGGTTCAACCGTGGGCGACCCTGCGGGCGGCAGCGGCACGAGCCATCACTTCCACAGCCAGACCCCAACTACATCCGGCTGGCGCCGCTGCCGGCGTATCTGACGGAGTGGACCAAGCATGGGTTGATGAGGAGGCCATGTTTTCTCGGCGCGCAGGTGGCGGCCAGGCTCGCGTTTTGCATCCATAACTTGGATGCGCAGGGCCTAGAGGCGCAGAGGTTGATGAGTTAGCCCGGGTGGATTAATAGAGAGTCTTTGCCCCCTTTTGTGTGTGGGCGTGAAAGTGTATGTGCTGACGCGGGATGCAGTGAGCTCGGGCCAAAGGGGATTAGGTCGCATTCGTTGCTTGGTTCTGATGTGGGCCGGTTCGGCGGTTTTGATATGGCGGGCATTGAGTAGCTGACAGTGTCTTTGGGGTTTGGGCCAAAAGTATCTTCATGGGCAAGGCGGGTGGAGCGGCAGAGAGGGTTGTTCGTTTAGTGGAATGTCATTTTGTGTATGAGCTAAGGGCCCATTCCAATTCAGGGTCCACGCGGTTTGGGGGGCATGTTAGCACCCCTGGGTCATCTTCGAGGTCCATGACATGGCTGATATGGTCCAGTCTGGGATGCAGATGTTGGCGGGAGTGGAACGTGCCGCTGTGGTCCAATACTGGGAAGGGATATGTGCAAGTTCATGTAGAGAAAGAGGTGTTTTGCCTTGTAGTTGAACTGCTACAAGGGGTTGGTCTCAGTTCCTGGGGAAGTTTCCAACGCGCATTCTCTGGGCTTACCAAAGATATGAGGACGGTAACGCTCGTTGTCTGGCGGCTTTTGCTACTACCCCTGGTTGGGATAATGTTTGTGAGAACGGTCTGCTCAAGCCCTGTCAAGTCAAGCACCTCGAGCGTCTGAAAGACGTAAATCAGAGCTTGTGCACACGAGGTGACTTGGAGGATTAATAAGCTTTGGTGGGATTAATGAACCGGCGAGGCGTCGCTGTGATCGTGACGAGGGTTTTGGATCGACAATATTTTCTATATTGATTGCAAGAAGCAAGCGAGCGAGGAGCACTACTAGATACTGCTAGTGAGTACTGGAGAAACCCAGTCTACTGGTAGTAAAAGAGCAAAATCCCTTGTGATTTCATCCTCTCTGACTGGCTATCCTCAAGCACAACGCCCCTGGATAGTCAAGTTAGTAGTGCTATACCTAGCAGGAGCAAGGTGCTAAGTTATGCGACTTTCAGACCATTGACCGTGAATCCTGTAGGAAGTTAGAGGTCATGCGTATCGCTGTCAACCCAGGTGGTGTACATCAGGCGGCCAGCCCGTATGTGGTCTTCAGTAAACAGCAAAGGGTGGCCAACCAACCGCTCAGCTGGAATCCGGACTGTCCTAACCAATTGGCGAGGAGAACCGAGAGAAATGACAGCTACAACCTTGGAATCATATGCATGACCGACAATACAGTGGCGATCGAAAGGAACACTCATCTTTGCTACCCCGAGGAGAGATGGGATGGGCGTGTCCAAGCCACGGAACTCGTGGTGATTGTTCTATTTTGCCAGTCGGACCCCTCCGAAAATCCGTGTCTGTAAAGTTTTAGGGTACCAATGGAGGGACTGAGGTACATAAGGGACTGAGAACCAAGTCCTCAGTAACGTGCGTTCTTATCCTGCAACCCAGCATCGATATCTCCAGTAGACAGAGGCCTTCTACTCACTGAGTTCCACGTTGAACTTAGTTTGTCGACTCGCATTTCTACGCCTAGCAATGGAGCCCAACAAATACCATCTCTGTTTGACGTACTTCCAAGTCAAGGAAGAACCTACATCTCAAGCCGATGAAAAGCTCGTGCTAGGAGAGAAGTTGACGAGTGAGAACAGAGGTAAGAAAAGACAGCGATGTCCAGGTAGTCCCTGCTTAGTGCTGCACGACAAGTACTGGAGATTCTCGGACCAGTTATAAAGTCGCAATTAATGAATGAAGAATAATTTGGGAGTGAGGCGTTTTCTGGGACTCTACCGTCCGCAACATGGCAAGTGTACAAGATTTGAGATATTCCGTCTCAGTTGCCACACTAGTAACCTTGCGAGACGAGGGACATCTTGAGTATATTAAAGAGTTGGACATACAGCATGTTTCCCTCTCTTCCCAGGACACACCTGCGTGGATGGGTAAGGTGCACTTGAACTGGCAGGACTCCTCAGTCTTCTGGGATATCGATCTACACGAGTTACGCAACAACAATCCAATGTACGCAATCTCAAGAGCGGTATGTCTGACCATTATTGCAGACCAAAATAGGGATGGAGACGAAGTCAATATGGTCAAGACGGCCATTTTTCACGAGAGCGGGGACTTTGCATGGATTTGGGCGCGCTTACACGGTGGAATTACAGAGCAATTGTGCTCAAATTGCCCTAGCAGTACTAGGACATTTGATAGGACTTCTCATCCTTGATCCTTGTTGAGCAAGGTTCTAGGGGTGGCGGAGATCGGTGGATAAGTCATGGCGGGACGGCGCTGTTGAGAGGAACGGATGACAGGTAGGAAGGAGAGCCAAGTTTTGAATCTTAGGAGGAGATGATGGGGTAAATGGCAGGGAGCTGTCTGAGGGGGTGAGCGGAAGGGTTGCGAGCGAGGCCACTCTGCTAATGGGAGCAGAAAAGGATGGTTCAGGGGCTGGGGAGCAGGTGAGGCACTGAGGGGTATGTTGACCTGGAGGTCGATTGTCTTTCAAGAACAGTGTTAGTCACTCTGCAATGACAGAATCTTATACCAACATTCTCATTACCACCGCATCTTTGATAAGGATGAATCGACCAGCCCGCTTGAGGTAGGTGGTCGAAGAAAAAGGGGCAACCTCTGCGAAGGGTTAGGGTTGACCTAGCTGTTTTGGGGGTTTTGTTCCCGAAACAGCGAACCGTGAGCAGCGAGCATCGTGACTCACGACTGCGAGTTCGCTGTGACCTCTTCCTTACTTTGGGCGCTAAACCAACCCGTTCTCCTTCTTTCTTCCCTTCCTTCAAGTCCAATTAACAGCGAACCAACCATGGCCTCCCGCAAACTCATCTCCTCCGGCTCGACCTTTGAGAGCAAGATCGGGTACTCCCGGGCCGTCGTCTCGGGCGACATGGTCTTTGTCTCTGGGTGCACGGGGTAAGCCCCTTTTTTCTACATTCTCAACCAACTGACTGGGGGGAAGACCAACAGAAACAGGTACAATTACGCCACCGGCTCTATCTCCGAGGACGTAGCCGAGCAGGCGGAGCAGTGCATGGTCAACATTGCTAGTGCGCTGGAGCAGGCGGGCGCGGCGATGGCTGATGTGGTACGGGTGCGGTATATCCTCCCAGATCGGAGGGATTTTGAGAAGACTTGGTAGGCTTCCCCCAGTCGTCCTGGTTATCGTCCGGAGTGTGGATGTTGATGCTGGACAGGCCCGTGCTGCAGAAGTGGTTCGGCGATGTCCGCCCGGCGGCGACCATGATCCAGGCGGGGCTGCTGGAGGATGCGATGAAGATCGAGATTGAGGTGACCGCCAAGAGGGGGGCGGCAGCTGAAGAGGAGAAGACTCTGCTTTGAGACCTGTTGGCAGATATTGAACTCGTTAGATGCCACTTCGACCAGTGATCACCTTCCTTGTCCATCCGTCTGCCAAAGCCTCAAGATCACCAATACTAACAGCTTGTTGATCCGGCGAAGCGGAGTAGGTCGCAGGACCAACATGGGGGAGATGTGGAGGAGGGCGTCGCTATTACAACTTGCTAACCCAAGAATATAACCAAGGAAACCCAACAAACGGTGTACTCAACCAAACAATGAAAGCCCTGCCAAACGGAATGATTCTGCAAGCCCACCCAAATCCAAACACCACAGCATAAACGCCCGCCCATATAAGTGACCAACATCATATTTTACTCCGCCCCTTTCTCCTTCCACACTTCTCACCTCCTCCCTCCTTGCCCCATCCCATTCCCATCAATATCCTCCGAAAACACGCTCCTCCTCAACGGGCTCCCCGGCCCATTGCCCCCCTGCGCATACGGCCTCGCGGTGAGATAATCCCCTCCAAACCCCTCTCTCGGCCCCACTGTCGTCGTCGGCGGCGACACCACCGCGGGGCTCTCAACAACGCTTTGACCCCTGGCGGTGGGATCACTGATCCCGCCGAGGATCCTGTCATTCCCACCCCCCGCACCGTGTGCGCCCTGCGTGGTCGTCACCGAAGACACGGTTGTGTCGCTTATTTGTCTGAGGTGGGAGCGCTCGCGGTCGGAAAAGTCGGAGATGCCCGAGAGGACGTTATCGCGCGCTCTTCCCCCGGCGGGTGTTGTGGGGCTGCGGTTGATTGGCGAGGAGCCGGTGCCTGAGGCGGGGGAAGCGGCGGTGTGCGTTGGGCCGCGGCCTATGGCGTCCGAGTCCGGACGGTACTGGTAGATGGGGGATTCGTTGTCGGGAATGGGAGGGGGAGAGGGGTAAGGGGCCGGGGATGGGGTGTCGGCGGAGACGGGGCTGCTGGCGTGGTCGGTTTGGTGCGTGGTGGGGTACTTGGCGGTGTCGTTCAGGGCGGCGTAGGTGGTGGCGGCTGCGGCGGCAGAGAGGGCGTTGTCGTGAAGTTCAGCGGGCGGGGAGGTATCTGGGAGAGTGTTAGTGTGGTCGGCAAGCGGCGGGAGAGGGGATGTACCTGGCAACTCGGCGGGCAGCCGCACTTCGGTGTCCATCATCTCGGCGATCGACCGCTGGGGAATACCAACGCTGTCGACGTCGGCCATGCTCACCGGCGTGTACTCTGATGAGCTCGATGTTGAGGCCTTGATCTCGCTGGGCTGGCCGCGCAGCCAAGACTTGATGCGGTGTCCGTTAGTGTCCTCCGTCCCGGCCTCGCTCATGGTGCCGCCGCCGCGGCGCAGCAGCTTGCGTCGGCGCCAGAGCAGGATCAGCACAGCTACCATCGTCAGAAATACCAGTCCCAGGACGACTCCAAGCACGGGCGGGAGGTACGATGGCAACCCCCCTCCCTGCTCCTCGACCGGCGGCGGCGGGGGAGCGTTTGGGTTGGTATTGTTGGTCGGCCCGACCGACGCATACGGGTAGTAGGTGGTGATCTTGCTTGTTGGATACTGCGTGGCAAAGACCGTGGCCAGACCCGTATCGTCGAAGCCCGAGGGACTTGGAGTCGTCACCGTGGCGCCGCCGGTGCCGGACCCGCCGATCTTCTCAACGACGGCGCTCGGCACGGTGTAGTTGGCCCAGACGGCGGGGTCGTACTTGTCCTGCCATTTGCCAGTCGAGAGGTTAAACACCCGGATGGTCTCTTTGAGACACCGGAGGACAGGACCGGAAAATGCCGGGTTGCCTCCAATGACGAACATCTGGTCAGGATACGGCGTCACGCACTTATGCCCGGCGCGTCCCTCGAGCGTGCTGGGCGCCAGGTTGACCCAGGTGAAGGAAGGGAGCGACAAGACCAGACGTCGTCGTTGAACGCGGCAGGGTTCGCCGCCCGGAGGCCGTCGTAGCCGCCGTAGTAGTAGATGTTGAAACTGGAACGGTCCTGCGCGGTGGCGACGACCGCGCATCCACGAGTGAGCTGGCCAGGGCCGCCGACAGTTTTCTGGCGGTACCATTTGTCGCCCGCGACGTCGTAGATGTCAATCGTAGACATAAAGCCAGGGCTCTGCGATTTCTGTTTGCGGTTAGAGCAGGAGGCTAACAAGGGAAGGGCAGGACCTACGCTGGCCGTTTCGTCGGTTGATTTCATGACAGTGTTGTCGAAATCGGGGTACACCACGCCACCGAGCGCCACGAGAATGCCACGAGACCCCACAGGCACCCAGACGAGCTCCGGGTTCGCACGCCCCGGAATATCGGAGGCAGCGTGGCGTTTTTGAAAACCTCTTTCTGCTGCCTGGCCATGTCGAGCGTGATGAGGGTGCTGGACACATTCACGGCCGAAATGGACTTGTTCGATGATTTGACGTAGACGGGCCCTGCGCTTGGCGATCTGAAGCCCGAAAAGTACCAGGCCAGGTTTTCCGACGGCGCGTTCGCGGCTCCGCCATAGGCAATGTAGCGCGTCACGTTCTCGCCGAGGGGGGTGTTGACGAACTGCGGCCTGAACGTCTCCTTGACAGGGCCGTACTGATACGCCTGGTAGCCCAGCACCGAATCTCCCGGCGGGTCAGCGAAGGCGTCGGTCCGCAGGAACAGGCCGCCGTAGAGGAAGAACTCCTCGTTGTTAGCCAGGAGGGCGCCATCGTAGTAGTTCGGGGCGAGGTTTGTGGCTCCGCCGCCGGCCGTCTTTGACAGTGTGCCCAGGATTGCCGAGATGTTTTGGGTCGTGTTGAAGGGAGTACTAAGGTTTAGCGTGTAGATCCGGCCATAGGGGTTGCCTGCGGATGTCAGCATGTTATGCCCCGAGCATGGGAGAGACACCCACCGAGATTGACGGGTGGTCCAGTCGAGCCATCCACGAAGCCTGGCTCTCCACCACAGATTTCCACCATCCAGATAGACCGTGTCTCGAAGGAGGGCAGCTGCGCAGGGTCAGAACGAGGTAAACAGAGCAACGGGATCCAGCGCACCTCGAAGCTGCTGCCATTGACATATCTTGGTGTTCACCTGATTCGCGTCCCAGACTTCCTGGCCGGCGACGAGAGCCGCCGCGGCCGTCAACAGAACGAGGAGAGCCGGCCCGAACATGGCGACTTAGCCGTTGAGTTACGGACAGGGACGAAATAATGCAAGGGGAAATTAGGAACCGTGCCGGGGCAGCATTTGCTCAGTTCAAGGCTGAGGCTTCAAGCCGACAGACCGAACAGGAGATCAGGCATGGGTGACTCGGCGGCGACCCGGGAGAGTCCTGGGAATTACCGGAGACCGCAGTCAGGAGGAACTGCAACAACTCATGAGCATGAAAAAGGGACACGAGAGGCGAGCAAACACATGTCTTGGAACATGCACGTCAGGTCCTATTTCCAGCAAGGCCAGACAAAAGCCTCGACGGACCCATGCTTCGGTGTCGGGAGCCACCCACTTGGGTTGGGTCGAGAGGGAAGAAGGCCAGAACGGAAAGAGATGCAGTTGTCCAGGGCCAAGAGACTGACCCCGCAGGTGTCAGCACCAATCGAGGCCCCCTGTTTTGTCCTGAGCCGTCCGGGACCATCGCTGAGATTGGCCTGTTTCTTTTTGGAGGGTCGGCCTGCAAGTCGCTTGGCCTTGCGGGGGTGTGGCAGGACAACAACCAGATGGGAACCAACTGCCAGCGCCACAGTATGGGTGGGGGTGATATCGAACGCATGTTCTTTCTGTCCGATCCCAGCAAGCAGAAGACGGCAAAAGTCACTCGAGCGGAAGCTGCCAAGTGTTGGTCCACAGAGTGAAACCGACAGCAATATGATGTGAATGAGCTTTGACAGGGGCTTGTGGAGAGGACTCGACTTCCCGCCTCACACAACTGCCCTCATTGCCAGGAAGGGCAGGTTCTGACACTGTTGGCGTGAGACTCGGCATCACCACATCAGAGTGGCCATCCAGAAACTCCAGACGCCACGGACACTCGGCTGTGGCATGGTCGTTCGTGGCCTTGACGCCCAGGCAGAGCTGTCGCTCCCAGAGACCGCCTTCCTGAAGCTCTTCGATCGACGCTTCCGTCTCCAGGCTCCGGAAACAGCTGGATCTCGGCGACTGCACACAAGATATCGAGAAGCAATTCCTCGAGTTCTCGCGCGCCGAACAGCCCCTCTCGCGTAGAAAGACAGAATCCCGCGAACTGGACGACATCGACCGCGACGACTGGAACGCCGCCGAAAAGGAAGCCTTTATGTTCAACGCCCATGCAGCAGGGCTTCAAAAGGGAGAGGACGGCATCTGATGCATTTCACAAACACCAGGGCGCCTTTTTCCGCGGCTACATACCACTGTTACCCTGCAGATTGGCCCGGCGGACGCCGATGGCGGGGTCGGACGCTTGCCCGAACTGTCCGTCGTGTCGGGCCTGCTGCTCGAGGACATCGACGACTTCACCATGACTAATATGCCATGGCACACGGACGGGTCTGAGTGGAAGCACCTCCTCGACTGCGCGGTCAGGGTCATGGGCGATGGTCTGAACAAGAGCAACGTCCTGAACCAGGACGTCCGCCCGGACAACATGATCGTCTGCAGCGACGAGGCCAGAGAGCACGGGTACCGGCTCGCCGTGATCGATTCCAATCTCTGCCGGCTCGGGCGCGACGATGAGAGGGATGCGGAATAGGGACTGGCGACACCAGCATGACGAAGAAGGGGCCTTGGAATTCGTGATGCAGGGCAAACTGAAGAGGGAGTGGAGTTCGAGGCCGACTTTTCGCATCCGTGGTCTTGGATCGCGTTTGCCGAGGGAGAAGCCGCCGAAGAAACTGGACGGTGCTGAAGGATGGGTCTGCTGCCGCCGGTGAGACATCGTCCCGCTCAGCCTCGTGTGCCATGGAAGGCGCTTGGTGTCGCCGCTTGCGACCCGACAAACCTGCGGCTGACAGGTCACGGAGTCTTGCAACCTCTGCTGTGGTTCACCCGCCAACAGGAGAGAGGGAATGCGCTGATGTGTCGTACCGTCTAGCTAGCGATCGTCGCAAATCCCACCACAGACGCTGCATGCACAAGTCCATCGCACACGACGCGAGGGGCAGATGTGGCACGCTGCCGGGTAGTGTTGCTCCGATCTGCGCGGGAGAGCCCCGATATTTCACGGTACGCCGCCACGCAAGGGAATGGCTGCTCAGGTGGTTGATGGCGCACGATGTTTGCTTCTCCCTCCTTTTCAGAATTGACCGATTGGACGCTTCAAATCCTCAATTGATCTCGTCGTGCGTTGCATGGAATGTGCAGTCCTGAGCGGAAAAAAAGAAGAATCTGCTAGCGCTCACTCTCTCTCATCAGCCCGAACATGACTCCAGTCGACGCTGATGGAGCACCATGTTAATGAACCCACCACCGAGAAGCCAAATGCTGACAGTTCTCGTTAACCTTACCTATTGCTGGGGGAGCAACGGTGCGGGGCACGGCAAGGGTTCAGCTGGGGCAGCGGCCCCGCTTTGCAAGGCAGCCGGGGTGGATCTCGGCCATCTGGCCCGGCGAAGCTAGGCCGCGAGTGGAAAAGGTTGGGCAAATTCACCAATCATCGAGCGGCAGCTCCACAGCTCCTTCCCGAACAAGGATCCCTTCCCGCGGCCACACTGCCCGACCAGCGCCGGTCTTGCACTTTCCCTCTCTTGCTCGCCCATCGAGTATTGTAGCTCTGTTTTTGCCTGTAATCTTTTCGAAGGGAGTGTGCCATTCTTGGACGACCCGGGACAAAGGGCCGAAAAATCTGCAGAAAACGGGAGCAAGGCGGGAATAACATTATCACACCTCAGCCCCCAGCGGCCCTTCCTAGGGCCTCCTCCACCAGCCCTATCACACACTAGTGGCTGGTCCCAGCGAGCTGGAGAGGCCAAACACTCACGGATGTTGGATGTTGAGCCATGGGAGATGGCCGCCCCTCCGGAACCCGGGTTCGTATATCTCTCCAGTGCGGCCGTCCTCCTGCCGTCCCGCATCAATCACTGGATCTCATCAGTGCTGGGAATCCTGCTCCAGTTGGGCCGACACCTGCAATTTGGGACGCCGTGTGGCTCAGCACCTGGTTGTGCGTCGGCCTGCCGTGTAGCTTCCGGATGACCTTGGGAGAGAGGCCCAACAAGGACCTTGTCACCTCATCAGCAGCATCGAGTGCTCATCCTCCGAGGCTTGACCATCCAGTCAGCAATCCTCCCGTCCTCCAGCCTGGCCCCGTCGATCCCTGCCCACACACCACCAGCCCCGCCAAGAGTGCAACGTTCAGTCACCGAATGCTGCTAAAGCGTCAGCGAGAGGGAGCAATATTCGTAGCGCCGAGCCCTCTGCTTACGCCGGATGGCCTACCCCTCTTTGCCATGCGGCCGGCCCAATGAGACTTTCGGTCTCTCGTCCGTCAAACCAGCAAGGTTGCACCCTCAAGAGCCCCACGGCCATGCCCACGACGGGCCTGCCAGACGAGCCTTACGAGGAGAGCCATGATGTGGCAACCCGCGACCTGCCGGACTTGCTTGAGGCTGGGTTCGGGGGTGGCGGTTCCTGCAGGTTATTGGCTTCCCGTCTCTTGGAAGAACTTGATGCGCAGTTCCTGGTGGGCGACTTCGTTCCCCACGAGCAGGGGTTGCCGAGCTCCCACCCCGGCAAGCTGTGCCTGACCAAGATAGGGCAGGTGAGATGCCAGGCACCTCCCGGAGCGCGAATTCCTCCCGCGTCGCGCACACTGGTGGACTGTTCTCGGGGTTTTCTGAGCTCTGCCAGCTCTTTCTTTGTCCGCCAACGCCTCCTCCTCTTATCCCTCGGTGGCTCTGTTGCGAAGTTGAGGCTCTGCCCGAGCTCTCCTCGCCCAAATCAAGGTCAAAAACTGCACCAGCCCAAGAGAGTCACGAAACCCGCCTGCCGTTGTCACTGCTGGTGTGTTTGCTTGCCCAGTTCTGATCTCACTGCCTGCCAAGCCTTTGCGCAATTGCACTTCCACGTTGAGCCCTGCGCCTGAGCTCACTCAGCCTTATATGATCAGCTGGCGCCGCAACCCTCGTCCGGCTTCCGCCCAGCGCGTCCCCCTCTCGCTCGCTACTCTCGCGTTCGCTCCCGTCTAAGACACCTTCGCTCGTTCGCCAGTCGTCCGCTCTGGAGTAGAGCACCATGCTTCTCGCGAAGCTGCTTCAGGGACTGGGGGCCCTGTCCCTCGCCCATCTCGTCGTCGCCGCGGAGGTGTCGCCGAATCGGAGGACAGTTGTGCTGAAGGATTGGAGTGAACGGGACTTGGATGGGCGCACCGAGTGCCCTTACCACTGCCTGTCGGTCACGACCACGACGACAACAACCACAACCACTACAACCTCGATCTCGGTGTCGACTCGAACGGTGACATGCACGGAGACAGACACCGTCACCGAGACGGTCAAGGAGACGATCAAGGAGACGATCAAGGAAACGGTGGACGTGGGTGCACCCTGGGCAACATGTTTGGCATTCTGCTGCTGAACCATCGACCGTCTAACATCATCACAGCGAGACGCAACCGGCCTCCACAGTGACGCTGACTAACACGGCCACCGTTACCGACACGGCCACCGTTACTAACACCGCGACCGCGACCCAGATAAACGAGGTCAGCGTCACAGCCACAGCAACCGTCATCCACGAGTAAGTTTCTGTTCCGGAGTGTAATTATTGACTCGTGCTGAGGAGACTGTAGGACAACCGAGTTTATCACCACCACCCAGGTGTCGACTTACGTCTCGGTAAGCTGCCCTCTTCCCTCGCAGTACCTGGCTAACCCGCCCAGTCCTACCCGGTTACCGAGACGACCACGGTTTGCAAGGGGTATCCTCAGTCATGCGAGGTTAGCACGACGACCAAGTGGGAGACGACGACCACGACGGAAACCTTCTTAACGACGATTCCCACAACCATCATTCAGCCCACAACCGTCATTCAGCCCACGACCGTCGTGCAGCAGACGACTCTGACTGACACCATCACCACCACTGAGCTTGTGCCCACGACCAAGACTGAGGTCTCGACTCTGGTCACGTCGTACCCGGTGACGGTGACTGACAGCACGACCATCTACACGACCGAGACGTCGCTCGTCACCACCACCACCGTCTCGACGTACACGACTGTTAGAGAGCTTACCATCACTAACACGGTCACCCTTCCGGCCGCGACAGTCACCAGGGACTTGACGGTCTGCGCTGCTCCGACGAACTCGGTGCCCGTCGTGGCCCCCAGGACCGAGAAGCATCGCGTCTGGGGCTGCGATCCTGGGTTCGTCTGCAACCCGCCGAAGCCCGCTGGGTGCGGCCTGTGGGCCGACTCGCCGAGCCTCGACTACAGGTGCGAGCCGAAGTACTGCATCCGGTCGCCGCCGTTCACGCCCGTGAAATGGCCCCAGAATGAGACGAGCTACTACCCGCCGAATGACGCGTACTTCAACCTGAACCCCAACGCCTTCGGCCTGAGCTACGACATTTTCGAGTACGAGGAGATCATCACCAAGATCAACGGCAAGAAGACGACCATCACGACGGGCAACTGGGTCTCGCAGACCGACATCACTCATTTCCCGCCCACGCCGACCACCACCACCCGGGCGGTCTACCGCCGCGGCGTCCGCGTCACCAAGCGTGACGACTCGATCGTTCCTGCCATCTGCTATGACAGCTGCAACAACGCGTACCTCGAGGCGCTACGCGTGGGTCTCACCGCGGATCTGTGCCTCGCCGACAGCGCGTTCCGGACCTTCACTAACGAGTGCCTGGGCTGCATCCTGGCCAACGTCGCTGACTTGCTAATCACCACGCGCGACTACCTCCAGCCCAAGTTCGGCCAGTACTGGGACTTCTGCCAGATCCAGATGCCGCAGCCCCAGGTCACCTCGACCGAGCTGCCGCCCCAGACGCAGGTGACCGAGTCGCCAACCATCGAGAGCAGCTCGCAGGCCCCGCCCAACACCAACACTGACCCCGAGCCGATCACCACCTCCACCACAGAGGAGCAGCCGCAGCAGACCAGCACGTCCGAGGCAACCCCGCAGACGAGCACGACAGAAACCCCGCCTGCGACGTCCACCACCGTGCCCGAGCCGCCTGCGTCGACCTCCGCCCCGCCGGTCCAGTCCTCCCAGTCCTCCTCGCCGCCTGTTGCGTCGTCCACCGAGTCCTCGGACGCTCAGCCCCCGTCGTCGACCGATCAGGGCGCTGCGTCTTCCACCGTCAACGACACTCCGTCGTCTACAGGCAGCTCCGTCTCTGGCTCCGGCTCGAGCCCCAGCTCGAGCTCCAGCTCAACCCCTGGCTCCGGTGGTGGCTCTGGAGGTGGCTCTGGAAGTAGCTCTAGCACTGGAGGTGGTTCCTTCCAGCCGTCCTCCGGTCCAACTGGCGGCGGCGGCAGTAGCGGTGGTGGTGGCGGTTCGGCGCCGACCGGTACAGGCAGTACCACCCTCCGGACGACTGCCACGCGCGGTACCGGCGCGCCGATTGCTACTGCTGCGGCCGGCAGGGTGGTGCCGGAGCTGGGCTGGGCAATGTGTTGGCCGGGTTGTTGGGCGTGGTTTTCTTCCTTTAGCGGGAAAGTCAATCATGCACTTTTGGGCGACCGCTTCGATTCACTTCTAATGCTTAATTTCTACTTTCCTTCCATCCTTTTTGGATAATATGGAGGAGAACTTCAAAAGTGGATATAGTTTAATGGTTTGGATTGGACCAGCTGGAAGAGCTGGGGGGTGTCCGTTTCGACGAGGGGCAGGGTCACCGCTTCGGTCTTGTTCCTTCAGGCCACGCCAAGCCATTCACTTGGCCTTGGGGGCTTGAGAGGATCAGCTTGCTGGAAAGGGCATTTGGGGAGATCTTCCAGCAAGCGAACTTTATTTCACGACGCTCCTTAGGTAATGTCTTATGCCAGCTTTTTTTATTGGGCGTTAAACCTGGTTTATGTTTTGGATTTTTTTACAAAGAAGATACCCTCTTACTTGTTCATTTGATGAATGAGTAGCTTGTCACTCCTTTTTTGGTGGGTGTATTTTGAGTTGGGTTGGGGCCCCCAGGCTGAGTTGGGGGCCAGAAGATCAGGGAAAGGGCCGAAGAGAGAAGGAAGGGTTGCTGATCTGAGAGGCTGTGTTGTCTGTCCTTACTGCACTGTGTTGGATGCAGCTTGGGAGAAAGACGCAAGCTTGAAGGACCTCGGTTGGGAATGGAAATTGGAAAAGGGGCGAGCCACTCTGGCCTTTTAGGCTTTTGGATTGAGCATGATGATGCATACATAATACACGGTGGTGAAAGTTATTTGTGCCGCGTTCAGACCTGTTGATAGCAAATGATGAGCGGAATGATGAAATCTTGCTCTCGATCGGTTTAAAGCCCCCAGTCTTCCTGCCAGCCCATTGCGTCCTTCATCCAAGATCGGGCATGCCCGCGAGGTCGTGTTGTGTGAAAGGATGCTGATGTTACCGGGTGTTCGGGATGTTTGCTCGGCACGAGCCGGAGGGCCAGAGATGCAGGGCGGTCACATTGCGTCAACAGTTGCGCTTCTTTTGAGATGAAGCTCATTTCGTTTAACGGCAGGAGAATGTGCTCTGCAGATACTGCGAATGCGCGAGCGGCCGTAACAGCGAACTGTCTGGTTGCGACACACCCCCCTTTCGCTTGCGTCTCTAGCCAAGATAAGATGCCATCACAACGCCCGGTTGAGCATTGGAAATGGACACACTGGTTTGAGAGCACTTGTGTCTGTGTACTAACTCCCTTTCACAGAAAGGAACAATGTTGATTACAAGGACATCACTGGGTCGATGCTCTCTTCTGACAGCGATTGTCATAAGACCTTCCACTCTCATCCTCAGGAGAGGCCTCAGAGTCCTCTTATCTGAATGCAATCCCGCTTTATAACTTCAGACCCTCCCAACCTCCCTCTTCCACATCCTCAGAACTCCCTCACAGCTTCCACCCCTCCACCCGAACCGGCACACGCAACATCCCATCCGCGGGCATCCTCCCCGCCCTGATGTTGACCTGCAGCGCCTGGTGAATCAGCCTGGGCTCAGCCAGGCTTGCGTCCCGCTCCCTTCTCCAGGTGACAAACTGCTCCTCGGACGTGCCTGACCTGAGATGCTTGTTGAGCTCCATCTGCTCGGCGACGGTGCAGTAGGGTTTGGGTTCGCTGCGCGGTGAGGGCGGGTAGTCGTGGCCGGTGTAGATTTTGAAGTGGCCGGGGAGAGTGAAAAGTTTGGAGGCTGTTTTGAAACTGCGGGCGGAGATTGGTGATGGTGAGTATTTGTGGATGGGCGTGGTGGTGATGGAAGGGGAAGGGGGGAAAGGGAGGGGCATACAGATCGTTGGCGCTGCCACCGGGGAAGTCACAGCGGGCGGAGCCGACGTCGTGATTGAAGATCGAGTCGCCGCAGAAGATGTTTTCTGGGCGGATGTCAGCAGCTTCGAATCGAAGGGAGTGGGTGATTTGGTAGTAAGTGTGGTGTTGCGTCGAGGCTTGGGGTTGAGCTCAACTCAGAGAGGTACTACTCAGGGGCAGAGACACAACATCATCTCATCATTCCGAAAATTACTCACCCCCAATCAAATATCCCATGTGATCCGGCGTATGCCCCGGCAAGTGCACCGCCCGCGCCTCGATCTCTCCGACCTTGAACACCTCATCGTCCTCCCACAGCTTATCAAACACCCCTCCAAGTCTTTCCTCTCTACCCCATACTTCCTCGCAAACCGCTCCTGTACCTCCCCGATCCTCTTCCCAATCCCAATCTCGGGCTTTTTCCCGCCCTGAGCCTCAGTCAGCCTGTCCTGCAGGTACTTTGCCGCCGTGAGATGGTCAGCGTGGACGTGGGTCTCGAGCAGGCGGTCGACGGTGTAGCCGTGCTCTTTTACGAGGGCGAGCAGGCCGTCGGCGGTGGTGGTAGAGACAGCGTTGCCGGCTGGGTCGAAGTCGAGGACGGGGTCGATGACGACGGCCGATTTGGTGGAGGGGTCGGCGACGATGTACTGCCAGGTGGAGGTCTGCGGCTCGAAGAGGGTGTGGATGGTAGGGTCCATGGTGAATGTTGGGGGGATGAGTCTGTCCACTAGATATTTCTGCTTGAGGGGTCGTGGTGGCTGTAGGTATGGGCTTGTGGTTAAGTGCGTGAACGGTTTGGTTGAGACGGATGAGATGCGCTTCGTCTCATATAGGTTGAAGAGTTGGGACTCAGGGGGCCAGGCTGGCAGCCGAGAGCGAAGCTGGTGTCTTAATCTCAGCTGGGCTTTTGTATGACGTCCGAGAGCCTGCGCCCGCGTCGGCGACCTCGAGGCACAGCGTGATGAAGGAGGTCGAAGGCATGAAAGGTGTGGACGAGTCAATGGCCGAGAGACGGCGAAGGAGGCGGATGTACGGAGTCGAGGTGGGCATCATGAGACCGCATCATGGACAGGAACGGTCGGAACGCCAAGCGTCCTGCAGTTCGTCCCGAAAAGTCTCCGCTCCCAGATCGAACGATCGCATGCCCTCGTCCGCCATCATCATCATCGCATCATCGTCCTCCCCAAGTCCAGGGCTGTGGGATGAGATGAACGCGGCTGAGCATGAAAGCGCGGAGATTTCCCCAGCTCCACGTCCAGGACTTCCAGGGACTGCAAGAGGCCGTGCGTGCCCGCCTGCCGTGGAACACGGCGACCCTGCACTGGTGCTCGGCGAGGTGCACCGAGGGCCGCGACCGGGGTGGCCGGCGGCAGATGGTGTGGATCCCCGATCAGGGCTCCACTCGACCCGGGGTCGGGTCTCGGCGGTGCATCCTGGACGCAGACGACATCGCCGACCATAAATTGCCGAAAAAGGGATCCATCGAGTGGTCGCCGTTTGCATTCCTCAGCCCCCGCAATCGTCCTCATTTGTTGGATCATTAATGCGAAACCGCTCCCCGAATCATGCATTTGCATTTCCGTTGATGAGAGGCTGAAGTACAGTGCGGGTCCCGGCAAATTCTGCCCGTCGAGTGGTCTGTTAGTGACGTCTGTTAGTGATGTCTGTAAGCGACTTCGCCATTCTTCAACGGCAGCCTGGCAGGGCGTCCCTCCCCAGTCGCCGACCCGGATGTCGGGAGCCACCACTGTAGTTCCGGGAGGCGTCCCTTCGCGCCAACAACCCCCACACTCCCCCCCAAACCTTCCCGAGAACCGCGGGCACCAAAACCTTAACTTTGAGCTATGGCATGCATGAGCCGTCAGAATCGAGAGGCCATCTGGGTTGGTAATTCGTAATCCCCATCCCAGATGGCATACAGCGCTACCCCTGCTCAGTCACCGACGTCTTCCATCCCGTCCGAAACATCTCCATTCCTTGCCCATCCATATAAGAGCCCCAGCGAGGACTTGGAGGCGCTCCCTCCCGCAGCCACCCCGAACACACCACCCTCCAACAAAGACGCCACCGCCCACTGACTACCACGATGAACAACATCCTCGCCGGCGCCGCCATGGGCGCCGCTCTCACCACCGCCGGTGTCTACGCCCCAGACATCATCCTCTCCCAGTTCAAGTTCACCGACTTCACCATGCTGCAGACCTTCCTCACCGCAGCCGCGGGGAGCACGTGCGTCCCCTTTTCCCCTCCCTTTTCTGCCCCCTCCCTCCGGGCCCCTCTCTTCCCCCTTCTCCCCACTGCCTCGCACTAACACAGTGAGTATGTTGTGTGCAGCCTCGTCGTCACCGCCTCCCAAGCGCTACACCTCACTGCCCTCCCGCCGCGCCCCTGCGCCTCGCTGGGCGTCCTCGGCACCCGCTACGACGGCAACATCCTCGGCGGCGCGCTGCTCGGCGCGGGAATGGCCGTGTCGGGCGCCTGCCCCGGCACCGTTCTGGCGCAGCTGGGCGTGGGCGTCAGGTCGGGACGGTACGCTTTCGCCGGCGCGGTGCTGGCGGGGACTGTGTGGAGCTGGATCTCGCGGAACAGGCGATGCGCCGTCAAGAAGGAGGACGAAGCGAAGGGGGATGGGAAGGGGGAGAAAAGGGCGGAGACTGTGTATGAAGCGCTTGGCGTCAGTCGGGGGGCGTTGGTGATGGGGCTGGAGGCGATGTTGGTCGTTGCTATTGCCACCGCGGTGAAGTTTACGGCTGCGCCGGCCGCTGAGGCGAGGGGGATACCGCCCTATTTTGCGGGGCTGGCGATTGCGGCTGCGCAGCTGGTGTCGATTGTGCTGAGGAGCTCGTTGCTGGGCGCATCGACCGCGTTTGAGGACATGGGCGGGTTTGTGTTTGGAGTGAGAAAGTATGCGAATGTGCTGTTTTCGGCGGGCGTCGTGGGCGGCGCGTGGTTGATCTCGTCGCTCGTGCCGGCGCTGAGGCCGGTTACCGAGGTGGCGGTGTCGCCGGCGAGGGCAGCGCTGGGCGGGTTTATGATCATCTTTGGCTCGCGGATGGCCGGCGGGTGTACCTCGGGCCATGGGATTAGCGGGCTGTCGCTGATGTCCATCTCAAGCTTCTTGACGGCCGCGGCGACGTTCGGTTTCGGAGGACTCATGGGGCTACTGATGTCGTGAGGGGCCTTCTCCCGTCTGATGAGGACTTCGGCTTAGGAGTAGGGGGCTAGGAACTTGCATCCGCCCTGTCTTCTGTGTAAATATTCCTGCCTGAACTATGTCAGCGGCTCAAAACTGTGTATACTGGGGTCAATGGAGCATAATGAACCGGCTCGGGGCCTCACGAGAGTGCACACCTGCTATATCTGTGTCCAGATTGGAAGACTCGGTGTCTATCCGCTGTTGACTGCCAGTCAGTTGCCTCGAGCAACAGTGTCCAAGCGCCAGGGGTATGTGTTGCGAAGAGTTCTTTGACCTCCCACACTTACAAGACCGCTCCGCCTGCCTTTGTTGCCCGTAATAGCTATTAAGCAGCTATTGTGCCAATCATCCCGCTTTTCCTCTTACAACCAACTCAAAACACCTCAATACAATTCACAGCACACATCCCCAATTTCCATTTTGTAATCAAAGTTAGTATTGTCGCTTGATATGGGATTGTAAGAGAGAGACAGCTTTACCTAAAAGCGAAGGCCATCGAACAAGTCTTTTTGAGATAGCATGGATGTGGTGCAAGGGTCCGGAAGCCCGAAACGGCCCCAGCCATCCGCGCGGCCCACTCTAGCGCAGGGTTATGTTTAAATAAGTTTCAGCTCCAGACCATGACTGCCGGAACCGGAGGGTGTGAGCGTGCTGAACAGTCCGCTGTTTAACAACATATGTTACCTGTCGCAATCGCCCAAGACTTGTAACTCCAAGAGAGTCCTGAAGCCAATAACTACACTGCACACTAATGTTCGCCTTACACCTACGACGTCAACAAAGTCAAGCAATCTCATAGGCGGGCAACTTGCATAAGCAAACTGATAGAGCCTAGCCCTCTGTAAACTGCTAAGAGTTGTCCAATGAACGGATACACAGGACTTCGTCATCCACGGTTTGCTTGTCCCAATCTCCATCCGGGCCAATATACGTCGGCTAATTCGACTTCGATGATGTCGTCTACACCATCCTCCTCATCCCTCGCTCTGTCAATCGATGGCCACTGGCGTACCTTTGATAATCGCGACTTATCGATATGCTTGCTTGAGAGCCAACTGTGGCAGATTTTGCGGTATTCCAGAGCGCAAACCTGTTCGCCGTGGACCACGAACTGTGATTGCGCTCCATCCCACTGCTGACGGACGGCTACGTTTGGGTCGACTGCGTCTCCAAGCAGCGCGACCACTCCAGCGGCGGCAAGAGACAGGCTGGCTGGAACGTTGATCTGACTGCCCGCGCTTTTCCCAACAACTGATTCTTGACGGATATTGGCATTGGTGATGGTATGAAAGCCAACAATCATGTAGATATCGTGACCTCTGTCGATCGCTCGCTCCAACCAGGCTCGTGTAGCCTGTAAACGCGTCGCTTCCTCAAACCAGCCATCGGAATTGTCGAGGGTGTACGTTTTGACGTGCTCCGTGGCAATGCAAATCTTCATCTTTTCACGTTTCGAGAAACCGGCGGACAGCAGAGATGTGAGGGTAGAAGCGAAGGCAGATTTACTGGCGGACTCATGCTCGCCACTGTACGAGAGGCGGAGGGAGACCAGCACGTGAGGCTGGCTTGCGGAGGGAGGATCGTGGTAATTTTGGTGTGGATACTCGACGTTGGTGATGAATCGGCCGAGTCTGACCGAGTCCTGCGGCAGAAAGATCTGCGCAGGAACAATGTTAATCCTCATGGTTAGGTTGGTTGGTGACTGGATGTGGCTCGTCAAGGCTGCGAGGGATGTTGAAGATACTTGCGTTTTTTATACGAGGCCGCCGATGCCTCTTGTCCGTTCATCGGGCGGTGGTGGCTATGCTAATAAACAAGCTGCCACACCCGGCCGGCCCCTCTGCCTGGTAGGTACAGGCTCCGCCCAGTAAAAACACGACACGACAATCAGTTCTGCACATGTCGGCGTGGTCGCCTCAGCCCCTCCATGATATAGCGCGTGTGGTCTGCTGTGCCAGCGGCTCAGCCTCCGCACTAAAAGCGAACATATCCATCGAGCCACCTGGTGCTAAGCTAGAGCAGTGAAATAAGCACGGCAGCAGAGACGTACATTCTAGATCAACTTAGCAACACTCCTTCTTTTAGTCCCGATAATAGATATCCAACAGCTAATTCAATTCGTTCAACAGCTGGGGGTGATGTCGAGAGCTCGGAGACGCTTGCATTCTTTGCGGTTCGGGCATACGAAGAATATGAAAGATCCGGAAGTAGAGAGGCTATTGATATGGAGTGGAATTCGCTAGAGCAAGCATTCGCGCAGAACACGATAGCGGTTCATCGTTCGTGGGAAAGTTGAACGACCTTGGGAACATGCTCGAAAGCCGGTATGAACGGAGGGGCGAGATGGCCGACCTAGAAGAAGCTACCGGAATAGCCAGACAGGTAGTTGGGTCAACGCCAAACGACCACCCCGACCGGGCACGCTATTTGTACAGTCTTGGGAGCAAGCTTGAGAGCCGGTTCGAAACGGACGGGCGAGGTGGCTAACCTAGAGGAAGCGTCGTTATGCCTCCACAACGCTTGGCATTGCCAAACATCTTTTCCCTTCGATCGAATTAGGGCAGCTGCCGGATGTCTTGCTCTGCTCGCTGCCCAAGCCAAAATCGACACTGCCATTCAACTTGGACAAGGTATTATCGACCTCCTTCCGGCTGTAAACACGAAGCTCCTCGACCGTAATGACCAGCAGTTCGTCATGTCGATCTTCGCTGGCGTTGCTGCTGACATCTGCGCCTTGCTCCTTGCGTCTAATCGGCCGCCGATGCCCTCGAGTACCTCGAGAAAGGCCGCGCTGTCATCATCGGCCGACTTGTGGATGCCCGGAGCGACTTCTGGTCCTTGGAACAGCACCACCCCTATATGGCTCGCCGATATGTGCAACTCCGGGACGAAGTCAACACACCTATCGGCCGACTTGAGCAGGATGCAGGACGTGCACAGGCAATAAGCAGGCGTCGAGAAGCTGTGGCCAAGCTCGACGCGTGTGTCCAGGAGATTAGAGGGATTGCGGGCAATGAGCGCTTCTTGCTAGGTCAGACAGCGGCCGAGATACAAGAATGTGCCGTTGGAGGTACGATCGTCGTCGTCAATATTACCGGGTTTCGAAGTGATGCAATCCTTGTCTCCCAACCAGTTATCAAGGCACTAAATTTACCGCGGCTGCTCGCCTCGGACGCATTGGTCTGGCTGGGCAAGAAATGGACGGGGCGCGAAGTGCGCAGGCGAGAACGCCCACAGAAGAACAGAGAATATCTCGAGTATCTAGCTTGGCTGTGGGACGTGTGCGTCAAGCCTATTCTCGATGAAGTATGCAGTACGGACGACCGGGAGAACGGCCTGCCGCGGATTTGGTGGATTGGAACGGGCCTTGGAAGCTCGATGCCGTTCCATGCTGCTGGGGTGCATTCTCCTAGTTCGACAGAGAACGCATTCAGCAGGGCCGTCTCGTCATACACTCCGTCCATCAAGACACTCGGGTATGCTCAGCATCGAGCGCGGGCCACGGGCAGCGCGCAAGGCTCGCTTCTGATCGCCACCATGCCTACTACGCCGGCCCAGGTCTTACAGCCAGCTGCTTGCAAACCGCCTGACCTTCCCGGCGTCGTGGAAGAAAAGAAGATAATCGCGAACACAATGAACGCCTACATGTCCATAGAGCCGCTGGATCTACCAAGCGTGGACCAGGTGGTTGATAAGCTGCGGGACTGTTGCATCGTACACTTTGCCTGCCACGGTTATACAGATCATACAGACCCGTCAAACAGCGGATTGATCTTGCAAAAGCAGGGAGAGGGCCAGGAGGCGGAACAAGATCGGCTGACGGTGCATATGATATCGGAGCTGAGCCTGCCACGCGCCCATATAGCATACCTGTCAGCCTGCTCGACGGCGGAGAACAGGGCAGCGGAGCTATCGGACGAGGTGATCCATGTGGTGAGCGGGTTCCAGGTAGCTGGCTTTCCACACGTGGTGGGGTGCCTATGGCCATCGATTGACACGATTTGCGTGGATGTGGCGAGCAGATTCTATAAGTCGCTCCAAAGAAGGACAAGATGGGACGGGCGCGCGGTGGCATGGGCGGTACAGGAGGCGGTGCTGGCGGTGCGGGAGGCAGAGATGGATATGCCGCTGGCTTGGGCGCAGTTTGTGCACTTCGGAGCGTGACTCTATCGTCGCCTGACATATCTCGAGTCTTGGCCGGCGTGGTGGTTGAAGAGGCCCAAGGGCGACAACACAGGACAGATATTCGTGAAGGTCAGACAAAGGGAACCACACCTGTATCCTGATATGTAACATTGAGTGAGAGAGTGTAGAAGGACAGAGAGAAGGAGGTCATGCCTAGCATTTCGACAAGGACGATCGTGACCATATGGGCCATGCTGGCAATATTGGGCAGGGGACCAACACCAGCTTGGCCTCGGTCAGACGTTCAAGCTGTTGACAAGGAGAAGAAGTGAACGTGGTGGGAAAAATGCAATGTACCTGTCGGACATGGCAGACTTGTCGCTGAGATGCAAGATAGGACGGAGTGTTCGAAGGGAAAAGTGCAAAAAATGAACCCGCCCTGGTGGCTCGGCTCGAACGCGGTGCTAAGGAAGGAGAAGTACACTTACGTTAACGGCAAGGTACATAACTCCGTCATGTTAGCAAAGTGCTAGCCATAGTGGAAAGCAAGGCTGTAGCCAGTTAGCAGAAGCAACTCCAAGAGCAAGCGGAATCCAGCCGAGTAGAAGAGTGAGACGCGAGCGAGCTGAGCCACTAGCGATATGTTTTTTGTGTTGAAGTCCGGTTCGGCGCTTGGACATTATATGGTTGTTAGGAGGCGTCTCGTTGCTCGGATCACTACAGCTGATTTGGTGGTGATACTGCCGCTCCTTCGTGGAGCCCCTGACCGCTTCCCACGCGGCGGTGAGACCCTTTTCCTTTCCCTCTGGCCAGTGATAAGCTTCGTGTATCAGAAGAACTACAGCAGAAGTCTTGAGTCTTAGGGATGAAACAGCACGGGGGAAAATCAGGGCTCAGCTACATTCTGATCCGCAGGGGTTGGTCAAGCCGTCTGCCCCTTGCCTTGCACTGGAAGCAGTCCTCACAGTCGACATAAACAAGACATGCAGAGCGGAATAGGGTCATGACCTCGACCCTTACTTTTGTAACTTACTATCTCGCTGTCTTGCTAACCAGAAGTTTGGGGTACTTTCCAAATTGCTCAGGAAGTGACCGGACGTGATATTGCAAAAGAACTGGAATATAGATATTTCCTACTGCTAGGTGTGTTGACAAAGAGCACTGCTACTGTTAAGCGGACGGAAGTGGTTGGACTGTTTTCTGGTCGTTACGTCTTTCGACAAACCTGAACACATGCAAGCCAACGGTGACCGGTCTCTCTCTCCTCATCGGTTCGCCTACGCCAATGGGTGAGAGGCTAGAGCAGATCAAGGCGGCGCTTGACAGGCTCTAGGAACTGGAGACTCAGCGTGGCGGGTGAGAGGAAGAAAGGAGAACAGGATCAAAAAAGGCTGTAAGACGTCAATATTTAGATCAAGTTGATCCAACAGGCATGTACATTGCATTTCCCCCATAGACACACCAAAATCCACACGTACCGCAACATCCCGGCCTTCAGCTCTACCTCCCTTCCTCCAGAGCTCTTTCCCTTGCCCCAGTAACCAGCTCAAACCCGCCCTGATCCAGCTGCAAGTTGTGCCTGCCGCCCGTCATGCTCCGCAGCTGGCTATCATACTTCATCATCTCCTTGAGCGGGGCCTTGCCGACAATCGTCAACATCCTGACAACCGCCTTCTTGGGGCCCTTCAGGCTCTGTATCGACTCGTACGGGTCGGGCGGGACATAGACCTTGGTGACATCTATGGCATCATCCTGTGACATCATGTCTTCGTCCTCGGGTTTGCGCACTTCCAGCACATGTCCTCCGCGAGCGGCGACGATGTCGTGCTGAATGGCGTGACCGGCCTCTTCAGGGCAGTGGATTTCGAAGTTAGTAAACGGCTCGAGGATGCCAACCTGGCCGTTGGTGTGGGCCTCCTTGAGAGCGTTGCGGACTGCAAAAAGCGCCGCGTTGGTAATGTGCCCGCCGGTGGAGGCGACGCCGTAAAAGTCAGTCTTGGGATCGAACTTGATATGCACGTGGCAGCGGCGGACGGCGCAGCTACGACGCGGGCCGCGGGCCAAGCCGGCAATGGCCCCGTTGAAGAGCTGTTGCCGGACGAGTTCGGGGTCGAAGGGGAGGGTAGCGACGTCAGCGTCTTCGGGAAGCGGGATGGCGACATGGATGATGTTGCCGTCGCGCTCGATGGCGGATTCCAGGAGGGAGTCGTGATGGCACGCCTCGAGGGGCTCGATGGTCACTGTGCAGGCTGCCTTGCCGGCCTTGTCACGGATGGAGCGGTCGTAGACGGCGCGGTGGGCATTGGTAGGTGCGAGGAGGCACTCGGAATACTCGACCTCGATGTCACCCCACATGGCCGACTCGCGGTCGATCTTGTAATGGGTCAGGAGGCGGTCCTGGGCGATCTCGAGATGCAGCAGGCCCATGCCGGACACGATCAGCTGCTCGGTCTTCTCGTCCTTGCTCCAGCGGATACTAGGATCCTCCCGGGAGAGCTTGTTGAGGCGTCCTCGAGCTTGTCGGCGGCGGTGCGAGCATAGGGCTCAATGGCCATAAAAGCAACAGCTGGGGGTATCTCGGGGGCCTTGATCCGGAGATTCCTGAACGCCTCGGGAGCAGTGCTGCCCTGATGACCAGGGAAAGTGATGATGGTGTCTCCGGTACGGGCGGACTTGAGGCCGGTCAGGGCGCCAATGTGGCCAGTAGACAGGTGCTGAATCTCGTGGTGGTCCTTGGCCGACACGTGCAGAATATGCTGCGACTTCTCAAAGTTGTGGACATTGCTGTTCCACATGTGGCTGCTCCGGCTGAGGGAGCCGTGGTAGACGCGCAGCCAGCTCATCATGCCCCGGCGCGGGTCGTCGACGACCTTGAAAACGTGGGCGAGGGCTCCGATTGGCGGCTCGGATAGGTGGTGGCCCTTCTTCTTGACCTTCTGCTCGAGCAGCTGGGCAAGGTTCTGCGCCTTGGCGCCCATAATTTCCAAGGGCGGCCTGTCGGCGGGGCTGGGCAGGTAATCGATCACAGCGTCCAACAACGGCTGGACGCCAATATTCCGTAAACTGGCGCCTGCAAAGACCGGCGTGAATTTGGCCTCGCCGTCCAAGATCACGCGCCGGATGGCCCGCTTGATGGACCCCGAGGGCACGTCTTTCTCCAGCTCAAGGAACTCCTCCATGATCTCGTCATCGTTCTCCGAGAGCGTCTCGACAAGACGCAGGCGCGCCCTTTCCATCTCCTCCCGAAGCGCCGGGTTGTCCTTGGTGAGGCTGTCCTTGCTGACGACGGTCATGCCGCCGTTGGCGCTGGCGAACTTGAACCCGTGCTGGTGGATCACGTCGATGACACCGACAAAATCGTCCTTTTGCCACCACGGGATCTGGCACAGCAACGGCCAGGTCCTCAGGCGCGACGTCACCTCCTGGACAGACCGTCTGAAGCTGGCGCCGTCGCGGTCCAGTTTGTTGACGAAGAGCAGGCGGGGAATCTTGGAGAGTTGGGCGGACTCCCACACACGCTCGGTATGGGTCTCGACGCCCTTGACCGAGTCGAGGATGCACACGGCACCATCGAGGATGGGCAAGCAGCGGTCCACCTCATACCGGAAGTCCTGATGGCCTGGGGTGTCGATGAGGTTGATCGTCTTAGGCTCGATGCCTGGGGGGCATAGCGCCTTGGGGGGCCACTGGAAGGTGACGGCGGCGGACTGGATGGTGATGCCGCGCTCCCGCTCCATTGGGAGGAAGTCGGTGGTGGTGTTGCCATGGTCGACGTCTGGGGCTGTCAGCGAAGGCTCTCAGCGAGCTTCTCTAGGACTCACTCCCGATGTGGCGTGTCCGGCCACTGTGGTACAGCATGCGCTCCGTGGTGGTCGTCTTGCCCTACGGCGGTGTTAGTCATTGCCCGAAGTCATGAACTGACGCCAAGACGCACCGCATCGACGTGGGCGATGATGCCGATGTTGCGGATGCTCTCCGTGCGCGCCTCATGGTGAGCATGGTCGCTGGAATAGCTCCGGCAAACCTGCCCTGGGCCAATTGGGCGTTTTTCAGCACCAGAATGGCCACGACAGAGGACCGCACAGGCAGTAGCCTGCTGGAGCCAGCGCGGCAGGCGCGAAAGGGAGCGCTGGAGAGCATCCCCAGTTCTTGGACAAAAGGAGACTGGAGATCAGACCAAAGCATTCAAGACGACAAAACAGAGCTTTCAGCCTGGCGATGGAGAGGTCAGTGTCTCCCACATGTCAGGTCCCCTGACTGCGTGCTCGCAAGTAAACAAATCGAAGGCACATGAGCTACCCTTCGGGAGGCTAGGAGGTATCACAAAGACCTGGGTACGTAACTGCTCGTTGCTTCAGTGGAGGTTTATATTGCTTTTTCCAGACTCATGCAGGGGCCCGTGCACCCCCGCCATTCCCGCCTTGGCACCAAGCACTGTTCATCCCGTTGCAAGGCAGCTGCGCTGCGCCCGCTTCGAATGGTTCGGCCACTGATGGTGATGCGGAGTGCTAACTGCCGGAGGCTTCTGCATCTCATCGCGACTTGCAACGAGACAAATTGAACGACCCTGATTTTCAGTGTGCGTAATTCCGCATTAGTCCGCTTAACAGCAGGGTCCATCCGCACCAAGCAGCACGAGCTGCAGCACGAGCTACAGCACCCGCGCTCGAATACTGCGACACCACGTCATCGCATCTGACAGCCCGTTTCTCGCGCATCCCTCAACCGACCAAACCGCTGCCATGGACTACAGCGCATCAATACACGACGACCACCCGCCGAGGCTTCGCCCTGGGGCAATTCGCCGAGTTCCTCTCCCCGGCACAACCGGACCACCTTCGGCTCCCTCACCGGCGATGCCACAAGCTCGCCCTTCACCTCGAACAACGGCCTCCACGACGAGGGTGGCTTCGGTGCAGGCGTGACCGAGTACAGGAGACCCGACACCGCCAGCTCGCAGGCCACTGAGCCGCGGTCCGAGCAGACCGCTGCCGAGCCGTTGCCGGAACAACAGGCCTTTGTCGGCGATCAGGGGTCGCTGTCGCCCCAGCCACAACAACAGCAGCAACCGCCAACGCCCACGCCAGAGCAAACGCAGCGCCCGCAAGAACTGCAGCAGCCCCGGAAGCCGCCACCGCCGCAGTTTAAGCTGCAGGCTAAGATTACTGGGCTTGAGCGCACCGGCAGGAAGGACCCAATCCTGAGGTTCGATGTACACGTATGGACGCCCACTCTGACCCTCGCAGAATGCCGCTGACACTCTCAGACCAACCTCCCCGCCTTCAGGACTACCCAGTACCGCGATGTGCGCCGCCTCCACTCCGAGTTTATCAAGCTCGCCGAGCACCTGATGTCGGCGAATCCCGAAGCCATCGTCCCGACCGTGCCCCCGGCTCTGACATCCGCCGGTGCCGGCCGGCACCGAGGAGGATGAGGTCCGCGTCAAGGCACTCATGCAGCGCTGGTTCAACTACGTTTGCAGCAACGAGGTGCTGATGCGCGACGACGAGATGGTGCTCTTTGTCGAGAGCGACTTCGGCTACAGCCCCATGGTGAAGAAGAAGCAACCTGCAACTGGCGTGCGCCGCAAGATCCTCAAGCAGTTCGCCCCGCCTGCGGATGACACCCCTGAGCTGCAAGATGCCCGGCCAATTGTCAAGCTGTTTTACCTGGGGGCCATGGATGCGGGTCACAAGGTGGATAAGCTGGTGAAGTCGCGGAGAGGTAACGCCCCCTTTTCCCCTTCTCCCTAAAACGTGTTTAACCAAAATGCCTCCAGGCCTGGGCCTCGCCGAATCCGACTTCGGCGTCAAGCTCGGCAACATGCACATCCAAGAGCCGCACCCCGGCCTGGCCAACGCCTACCGCAAGCTCGGCAAGATTATCCAAACCGTCGGCGACTACCACGCCGCGCAGGCCACCGCCGAGGCCACCACCATCGGCGACCCCTTCCAGTACCACTCGCAAGATGCCTTCGTCGTCAAAGAAACCCTCACCAACCGGCAGATCCTCATCCGTGAGTTCATCCGAGCGCAGGAGAACACCAAATCCAAGCTCAATGCCGCCGACCGCCTCAAGGCGTCTTCCAACGTGCGCCGCGAAAAGGTCGACGAGGCCATCGCCTCCCTCGACGAGGCCCGCCACGCCGAGTCCGCGCTCTACCAAAAGACCACTCGCGTCACCCAGAACCTGGTGCACGAGCGCCGCCGCTGGTTCAACCGCACTGCCGCCGACCTGCGCCTCTCTATCCGCGAGTACGTCCTCCGCGAGATCGAGGCCGAACGCCGCACCCTGTCCCTGCTGGAGTCCGTCCGCCCCGATATCCGCTCCATTGACGCCTCCGGTGGTTTGTCCCGCCTTGGTCGCGAGAGCCACCCGCCCGCGGCCGTGCTGCGGCGCACGAGCCTCGCCGCCAGCCAGGGTCCTAAGGGCGACGCGTGGAGCGGCGTGCCGAGGCGGAGCGCCGATGTCATGGGGCGGAGTGTTTCCGGTAGTCTGGCGGGGGTTGCGTCGGGTATTGAGGGTGCGGATGATGGATTACAAGCGGTTGAAGTAGAGCACGGGGGCAGACAGAGGGCTTTGAGCGGCGCGAGGGGCTCCGGCATGCCGGGCGTGTTGGAGGAGGACGATGAGGACCGGGTGGATGCGCGGAATGCCGCGAGTCGGTTGGCGGCGAGCACTTTCTAGTAGGGGAGTGGTTTGGACCGGTCGTGGGTCGCCTGTATGGGTAAGGAGGATTGGAAGCGGGGATCTGGACTGGAAGGAGGGGGGAACAAGCGGCATGGAAGGGGTGGGTAGGGAGACCATGGTAAAAGTATGGGGTATGAATGTGGAGGGTGAGGATGGACTGGGCATCATGATGTGTGGTGATTCAGTTGTCTATGATTACGCTTGTGGTTATAGCTATGCACGAGGCTTACGCTAGTGGTTGTTGAAGGTGTGTTCGTCTGACAGTGTTGTGCAGAGGATGGGAATCCTGGGTGGTGTGTTCGCTGAGCAGTGCCAGACCTTTCTCACATCACCATGGAGGAACCTCAGGGGGAGCCTGGAGCAGGAAGTTTCCAGAGCCCAAGTGCTTGCTAAAGCATGGAGAAAGACAGGAGCTTCCTCAATGTAGCCACCGTACTTGGCAGGGCCTGGTGAGAGGCAACGTCTGCTGCGCCTGGTTGGCTTTAGGTACTGGGAGAATCCGGGGCGAGATGCAGCAACAGCTCGGTTGCTGATCCCTTCTCAGAAGGCCGAAAGGGCTTGATAACAGCAGGGTTCACTCTGCTGGGGGGATCTTTTGCGCTGGGTCGCAGATATCCCACGTATGAGATCCCTTGCGTCTTATATCCATTGGTCAGGAATAAACGAGGAGGGTGAATCGGAATCCTCCCTTGCCAAGTTTCAATGGATGGTGACAGAGTCGTAAATGCAGTGTCAGGGTGACGAGTTTCCTCACAAACGTAAAAAGGAGAAAGGGGCAAAAAAAACATACAACACCAGGGATTCGCTGGTCGTCACCGACCCAACTACTAATCTGGCAGTTGGTAGCTTGTCTAAGGGAGAGCGGACGGGATCCCGAATTTTTACCACCTATGGTCGTATGTGGTAGCTCGTCAATAGAATGATGGTAGATGAAGTGCGCCTGCTGGTTCTAGGGTCGCGAATGCGAGGAGGCTTGATGTCCTCTTGTTGTGACGTCCCGGGTAGGGTTCGACCCATATGTGAAGCACTCGGAGCAAGATTCACTTGCTGGCTCGGCCTACCGATCCGGCTCTCGCCAACGACGCCTCCGTTACAACCTTCTCTGGCGTCGAGCCCATCGCTTTTCTGCCGCTGTCCCCCACCCATCTCCCCAGACGGCTCGGTATCCGGCAGGACCGTCCCGTCGTGGGGAAACTCGCCGGGGCCTGAAGCGTCCCGGGAGTTGATGAGCACGTTTCCAGACCCGCACTTATCAAGACTTCCCGGGTCGTCCCTGATTCGGCGCTGCCCCTCTAAGCTCCGGATATCGCTTCTAAATCCGAAGTCTCGCCTTCCAGGAGGCGGGAACGCCTCGCCGGCCTGCATGCAATGATTCAATACTTGCGCTGCCTTGCGAGGCGAGCCGCCCGGCTTACAGACTCACCCCTCGTCTCCATCATATCGGCAGACGAAGGTTGCATCAATGGTATTCCGCTCGCCTCGGGAGGCGAGGTCGCAGCTCACAGACGGCAGAACGTTGGGAGAGGAAACGCCGACTCCGTGCCATGGTCAATACCACAGTGGACTGTGGACAAAGTTTTTGACAGGAACGCGCAGAAATTAATTCAATCGATTGCTGATGAGCAAAAGCCCACTCTCGGGCGATGGCGGACCCAGTGCCATCCGGCCGAGGACCGAGGACATCTAGGAGATAAATGGTAAGATCTCGTGGTTTTTGATACGTACGCCACGGTCAGCGCCCTCCAACGCTCGGCCGTCCGTCGCGGGCAGCTCAGCCGCTCCCCGAATTCAGCCGCGGATAATGGAAGCTGGATGGAAGGCGTCTTGCTCTCTTGGGGCATGATACCCGGGCGTCTCGGCAACGGCGGAACAGGTCGCCAAGTGTGAAAAACTCCAGGGGGTGGCGGAGATGGCGCGAGATCCAGGGGTCGCCCGATGTTACACAGTGGTTGTGTGCGCGCCTTCATCAGTGGGATTGGCTATCGGCGACCTTGGTTCGACACAGGGCTCATGATGGCGCAACCACGCTGCTGGTCATAGCAGGGGGTAGACTCCCTGTGCATTGGCTTGGGAATATCAGCCGCTTGTCCGCAAGCACAGACTTTTTGGCAACCAGATAATCACCGCCGGTCGGGTTTCCGGATTGAGAGAGCTGCGGCACAGCGCCATGCTGGCCTCGAGCTCGTCGGGTTGAGGGGATGTGCAGAAGACATACCTGGGAGAGAACAAACCTGTTTTGTCAACTGGTCGAACAACGCTGAAGAAAATGCCACCAGCTCTGGCCAAGAACCTAGAGGCTCCACTTCGGCCCTGGCATGAAATCATGGGGCGGCAGGGAACTTGCTTTTTCTCTTTGAGCCGCCATCGGACCCCTGCCGTACTTCCAACCTTCTCCAACGAGGCCTGGAGAATCCACGACGGCATCGTGGAAGAACAGCATGAAGCAGGCATCCGATCAGCGCGGGTGAATGTCGGTATGCTGCATTTGATAAGTCTACTCCTGTGTGTTATTGACTGCCTGCATCTGTAGTGAGCAGCAACGACGACAGCATGCTTGCACCAACAACCTGATAAGGAGTCGAGGAACAAACGGGCCGACACGCAGTTCGGGCCTGCTGTGCAAGCGTACTGCCAAGCTGACGAATGCGGGCCAGGGCCCCTTCGTATTTCGATCTCTCCAGAGCTCCTAGACACGTTCCAGCGATACCGTCCGTTCGTTAGGTGGATGTTGCGATCCACAACGACAACGGCGATTTTGTTGTATTTGGTCGGCCGGAGACCGCTGCTACGAGAAGACGACCAACCCCTGCTCCGCCATGTGCTTGCCATGGAGCCGGTAAAACTGACACGAACCCCGGCTATCCTCAGGCCAACCTGGGTCTCGATCTGGAGCGAATTTTCCACAAAATTCCTCCGGGCAGTCCGCTCAGGATGGCATCGCTTGGTGGATTCGCGGTCGCTAGTCGGTGGGCTCTTGGCCCTCTTGGCCAGCGCGCTACCGGGCCGTTTGAGCACCCTGGCTGGCGTTCGTCGTTGGGGTAGCAATTGGCGGGGTTTGATCAATTGGAGCCATCAGGGGCAGCTCCCCACTTGAAGATCCGTCAAGGATAGAGTTGTCGAGGGCAATCACTACCCTCCAAGGCGGTGGCAATGGAGGAAGACGAGAGTCCGGTCATGCCCACCGCCAGTCAGAAATAGGGTAGCATTCGGCAGCGTTTGTGCGGAGAAGCATCTATCTTGCAGCGTCGCACATAGCATACGGGACTCACCGGTGCTTCCCCCGAGATGGCGGACCCCCCATGAGAAGCGAGACGTCGTTACTGTTCGCTAATCGCTGCGGAATCGGCTGCAACAGAGCAAGAGGAATGGAGGAGAAGGTTGGAGGGTTGCCGGTTGGAGCGACCGTGTCAATGCCAGGAAGCGACGTTGCGATCCATTCGGTGCCCATTCCTCTCGTCGAGGTCGTCAGGGTTCCTAACTCTTCGGGATGTTCTTTCCTTCTGGGCGTTCACCGCGATAAACTTTTCCTTCCCCTGTCGCTTCATCCAGCGTTCCACCCCACCACGCTCCTCTCGCACCCCTGTCTGCTCCAAGATTTCGACCTTCTCTTCGACATCCCTGCTGCTTGTGGAAGGATGGAAGATTCGTGGCCAGCATGGCATGGCACACACCATCTCCGCCACCGGATAATGAAGATGGCAGACACAGGCGATGGCGTGCTCGCCCAACGGACAGCTATTCGCTGACGTCCCTGGCCATCGACGGATGCCTGAGATTGACAGTCGCCCTGTGGTCTGAGCACCCTCGGCACGCGTCCCAGGCCCCAGGTCGAACCGGTCTCCAACCAACGGTACCCACTGACGCCTGCATGGAAGCCGGTTATCCTTCCCGCGCAGCTTCTCTCAGAAGACGCTAATTTCTGCTGCCTGAGAGCTCCACACTACGGCTTGACACCACCCAGACAGGAAGGGCCCTCGCTCCCAGTGTGCCTGGATCACGTCAGGACTGGCCAGATTCAGTTCTGCTTTGCGGTGCAAGATCCGTTCCGCACCGTGCTCCACGCTGGCAGACCCTGTCCTGCTCCGGCTCCGGCTCCCCATCCATCGATGCCCTGGGTGTCGCGATACAGCCGCCCAACCTCGACGGACATGGGTGATGGGTTCTCGTGCTGAGGATTGACCCCGACACTAACCTGCTTCATGCCCTTCCGAGATTGTCGGGGTGCCTCGCCTCTCCCCTTCTCACAGAGATAACTCGTCGATATCCGACTGGTGAGGCATGTTAGCCGCATGCTGGCTCCAGAGCATGCATCTTCACCTCCACTCCTCCCCCTTGCATCCATCCCCTTGGTCTCTGCGTCGCTTCCTGCTTGTCCTGTCGGGGCCCCGGACCATGCACATCATGGATGGACACATACAAGCACGTCACTGATTCATATCATGGCGGCGAACCGTTGATAGGAGACATAAGAAGTGGGGGTTCTCCTGGCTCGCTCTTCTCCATCTCTGAACATCTCTGAACATCTCTCGACTCTTACGTTTCTTTTGCTCTTTGGTGTTGTTCTCCAAGCTTCCGAGTTTGTCGTCTGACACAACTTTGCCACCCCCCAAAGCACCCCTGAACGCTCTACACCCTCTTTCCTGTCTCATCCCGCGCTGTTGTCGTCAAAAGAGTCGCAGCAAGCCTCCTCTGACAACTCTGATCCCTGGCCCCACGGAGAACGCCCTCTCGTTGGCTGGCCTCGCCCTATCCCACGCCTCCATCCCACTCACATCCCACGCCCATTAACGCCCTATCGAGATGGCGCCCGCCGCTTGTATAGATGAGCCGGCGCCAATGCACCTACCCGCCGCCTCAAAAGCTTCGACCATTAACGCTTCGGTTTTATATGGACCCAAGGACCTCCGAATGGTAAGGCCCGCTCTCTTTTCGTCACCCTTGTCCATGGTGATCGAGCGATCAGGGTTACACATATCTCTCGTCTCGTGATCGGACATTTTCCATTCTCTCGGCTACCCTCTGCTAACCTCCACCACAGGAGCGGAGGAGCATCGAAGATCCCGGTGTTGGAGAACTCCAGATTGCTGTCCACACCACAGGCATCTGCGGGTCTGATGTAAGCTACTACAAGAAATTTGCCAACGGCGACCTCTGCGCCTGCATGCCGCTGTCGCTGGGCCATGAGTCGTCGGGTACAGTAGTTGCCATCGGCCCCCAGGTGTCAGGATTCAGCATCGGTGACCGCGTCGCCCTCGAGGTCGGCATCCCTTGTGGCCAGTGCGGCATCTGCCGCCAGGGAAGATACAACCTATGCAAGCGCATGAGGTTTAGGAGTAGTGCCAAGTCGGTGCCTCACTTCCAGGGCACATTACAGGAGCGCATCAACCATCCCGCCGTGTGGTGTCACAAGTATGTCCTCTCTCGCCCTCAGCAGGGATGAAGCTAACATGTCCAGACTCCCTGATAACATCTCCTTCGACGCCGCAGCCCTGCTTGAGCCCCTCTCCGTCGCCATCCATGCCGTTAACCGGGCGCAGCCCGCCCCCGGGTCCTCTGCCCTCGTCCTCGGCGCCGGCGCCGTCGGCCTCCTCACCGCCGCTATGGCCCGACAGTCCGGCTGCTCCACCGTAACCATCGCCGACGTCGACCAAGGCCGTGTAGACTTCGCCATCGCCAAGGGCTTCGCCACGCACGGCTACGTCGTCCCGCGCTCCCACCACAACTTCTCCGCCTGCCCGTCCTTATACGGCGGCAGCGCCAGCAGCTCCGGCACCTCCACCCCTCGACGGCGTCATGACGCCCGCGAGCACCCTCTCCTTCCAAAGCCAGCTCGACTACGCCAAGTCCCTCGCCCACGACATGCTGTCATCATCGGCCATCTCCAACCCCATGTTCATGCTCGACGACGAAGACGAGGGCGTCGATGTCACCTTCGAGTGCACCGGCAAGGAGGTGTGCATGCACACCTCGCTGTACGCCACTCGCCCGGGAGGAAAGGTCATCATGGTTGGCATGGGCACGCCGATCCAGACCCTCCCCATTTCGGTGGCGCATCTCAGGGAGATTGACATACTCGGCATCTTCCGGTATGCGAACACGTACGCGACGGGCATCAGGTTGTGTGCGCCAGCCAGAGGATGGCGGCGGCGGGGATGGGAGCCGGCGCCGGCTATGTCCTGCCGCGGCTGGATGATATGGTCACGCATCGGTTTAAGGGGCTGGAGAATGCGCACCAGGCATTTGAGCTGGCAAGTCGGACCGTGGATGAGGAGGAAGGGGACTGGTATTGAAGGTTGTGATTGAGGCTTAGTCTTCAGCTGGTGCTGGCGCCGGAAAAACAGAACGGGAACCTGAGGGATGGAATATAACCCCTGAATTTTTGTGTTGGGTCTTGTCAGCAAGGCTTTTTTTGGGTAATGTGGTTTAGATTTGCGTTTCTTCAACTTGCAACCAACGATTTATAGATGGGATCTGGGACGGGGAGTAACGGCACGGAAAGGAATCTGGCTTGGTGGCTGTTGTTTATGAGCTCCAGAGAGGACTCGGGCGAAGAATACCGGATATAGACACGGGGTTGGACCTTACTCTCGTTTCATTTCCGTGCTGTGCCAACCTTTGTTCGATTGCCTTGTTTGTGAGCAGGGATGGTGTGTGTTGATGGATTGTGGGCTTTATTGATCGCCGCGAATATCATTCAGGATATATACAGAAGCATTGCAGACAGACGAGGGATGTGGTTGCTTGAGAATAGTGGCAACAACAGAGGAGCATTTGGACCGCCGGGGTGTGTATGCTCGATTCGGGATGCCGGACTCCGAGTTCTGATGCTTGGGCTCTGTCAATGCATTCTCTAGGCTTGGATGCAGGCAGTTGTCTTGCCTTAAATAGGAACTCCTCCCGCACCCTAAACAGCGAGATAGTAATAAGAATATTAGAAGACAAATCCTATCAGGCTTTGTAAGAATGTCGGTTTGTACCTTCATTGGGTGCTTAGTAGTCTCTTAACCTTCAAGACACCTCTTCTTCCATGACTGAGTCTGTACAAGTGCAAAATCAACGACCCTCTGCCATTCGGGGCTCTGCAGTACGGATCTTTATTGTCCACCTTGGCAAACAGACCACAGTGACCTTTGTCTGACACTAACATGGGAACAAAAAGCTCTAATTCATCCTCTCCAACGCCCTAACAGAAAAACTGAATTCACGCCATCCGGTGCAGATGCAGCTCGTTTCCCATTATTCCTTCCGTCATAATCATGATGTACTGGTTAACCCTTGTCCAGCGATTGAGGGACACGCTTCAAGGATCCCGGCCTGCACATACCATCCCGGTTCAACCCCCCGCGGGTCGTTTGTTACCTTCCCCATACTCCTTCACCTTTGGCAGTCCAGGTGACAATGGGGTTGGATGACAACCCGGCCCGGCGCTTAGTCGTTTGCCAGACCCAGCTGGCCGATGGACGGGGTTCTAAACCTCCGCAGCCGGTGTGCCCAACGAACCCTGCCCGAAGTCTGACCTGCCCATGAGTAACGCCGGGTCAAACTGGCCCGATCCACTCCCTTGCCGTCCCAGCTGCCGGGCGTTCTGTTTTGAGAGCTCGAGAACATGGAACTTCCTGCCGACCTCACGGACCTCGCTGACACTGGACATGAGATCGGCGATGAGGCTGATCAAGTTGACGTCGTTTGTCTCGCGCTTGATCTCCCGCTCCAGAGTGGATTGCTCTTCCGGGGAGACGAGGTCCGCGTTGGTGACGAGCGCCTGAATGTGCCGCAGGATGGTGTTGGAGGGGATAGTGTAGGCGCCGTTGGAGGCGCGGGCGAAGTCGGCGGCTTCGGGGGTGGCCTGGTTGCCGGCGGTGAAGTCGGGCGGCAGGCGCTGCAAGTATGTGATGATGAGTGCGAGACGGGACTTCATCATCTTGATGGCTTTGTACTTGGCCTGGAGAGCAGCCATGTACTCGGCCTCGGCGCGGTTGAGGTTGGCGTCGGGATTTGTTGTCTCGGCGGTTTCTTTTTTGGCCTTGCTGCTGCTGTCCTCGTAGGCGACGGCGCGGCGCTTGCCCTTGCCATCATCAACGGCAATCTTCTTGTCGAACTGCTCGAGGATGTGCTTCTCCGTGGTGTCCACCGAGGCATTGGCGCCGCCTTCGCGGATAAACTGCATGGCAATCATTTCGGCCTCCCCGGTTTCTGTGGTGTACGGGAGCTTACGGAAGCGGAGGACCATCTTAGTGGGGGTTTCGGCGTCCTTCATCTCCTTGTCCTCGCCCTCATCTTCCCTGTGGTCCTCTGCCTCCATGTTGCTCTCGTATATTGTAATCGGGAGCGGGTCGCCGGACCCGGGGTTCAGCATGTCTTCGATGTGGAAACCGAGAAGCACGGCAGACTCGTTGTAGGCGCTGATCTGGCGGTGGATGGGAAGGTGGAGGGCGGAGGGGCCCGACTGAGGGACTAGCGAGTACCAGCCGACGAGGTCGAGGCTGGGCTCTTGTGGACAAGTTTCACTGCGTCATGTTGGCTTAGCTTCATCACCATCTGAGGGGAAGTGAAGGCATACTCTGCTCCAGGCGCTGCTTAAACCACCCTGGTCCAGCTCGTAGAAGCCGTCGGCATTCTTGGCGGATTTGCAGCTGAAGCTGTGCTCGATGGTAATCTCGCGGCCGTTCTGCTGACCCAGCAGCGCGCCAACAACAGCGCCTTTCAGCCCACGTATCAAACCCGCGTGATGAAGTCGGAAATCCGAGAATGGGCAATGGATGAAGCACGACCTGCAGACCAGAGTCGAGGTTTTCTGGGTCGACAGCAGCTCGTTGGCTGCGTGGCCGCCATCTTGTGTTGTATGGTTGACCATTTTGTTGGCCTTGTTGGTTTTCCAAGAGACACGTTCGTGGTCGAGATCGGACTCTTTATTTGCAAGGGCTTGAGATCGCTTGAGCTCCGGGCGTGAATGTTAGGAGGCAGTGATGTCGCGGGGTTGGTTGACAAGGCAGAAGTGCAGCCTCGCCCCACTGGAGCTTGAGCTGTACACAACACACTAGGTGCTTGGGAGTGGGGAGCTGCTAACAGCTGACAAATACAGGGCTGGCAGCTGGCGCATTCGGGGTTATAAACATCTGGCGAACCGCCGAATGCTCTTTTCCCTCCTCCATCAAGCTGCTGTGAGATCCAACAAAGTTTTGAGCATAACAGTTACTCATTCAGACTAAGGAGTCCTTTTAATCATGGGAAGTTTATACTCTCATGGCATGACCCGTGGTTGAATTGCTACAAGGTTGATTGCCCTTGATGCCCTTCACCCTTAACCTTTGTGAAACGCTGTCTTTGCAATATAGAATCATCCTTTCTACGGCTCTGCTTTATTTCCCTTCATTCTTCTCTGTTTATCAGCCTCACAGAGCTAATGTTCCAAGAAGCTGCTTAGTGATGTTTCTGTTTCTAAAGTGGTTAATAGCAAGGCTGTTCACGGGCGTTCCACCACGCTCCCTTTCACAACTGCTGCTGCAGACTGACTGGACCAGCGATGACGCTCTCTTTGAGATCCCAAGCATATATTCCCACTTGAATTCTCAACATCAGCATAATGTCTTTTCCTCTCTCATGTTAGCCCTAGACTCCTGGTTCTTGAAAACTCCGTCTGAGCCACCATGACTTCCGAACTTAAGGAAGAAGGACAGCCGACACAGCCCCAGGCAGGGGCACCGCCAAACAATACCGAACGAACTGATCCCTTCACAGCTTTAAAGAGATCAGCCGACGCCGAAATTCAGTTCATCTCTTCCAAACCCGTCAAGAAGAGGAAGCTGACTGAACAGAAACCTGGCCATATCCATCAGCCTGCGGCCACCCCGCCTCCCCAGGCCCCATCAAACACGACATCCTCACTCCGCCTCAGTCCTCACCAATTGACCGCTGCCGCAGCACGTCCGACGTGGGTCAAAAGGGATATGCCCCTGGTCTGGTGTTGGATACCCGGGGCGCGTCGGTCCCCGTCTTTCAGAACTTCGCCTTTCCGCAATCGTTCGCTCCGGTGGCAACCCAACCTCGCAGAGATTCCGATGCCATATCTCCTAAGCAGCTCCCACAGCTTCTGCCGTCACCTTCTGAATCTGATGCAGTCGCCGATCAGCAGCCGATCCCTGTCCCAGCTCCCCCATCGCAGAACTCGGTCACACTCGACCAGATATCCTGCCTTGATTTCAACGGGGTACCCACGAACACGCCCGGGTTTGATGCGAGCCGCATCTTCTCCGCTGAGGGAGGCATTTTCGGTGGGTATGGGGCGGCGAGCACAAATGCGGCAACACAGGCACTGCCTGCATTCAACCACATCAGCAACGCCCTGGCGAGCCACAACGCCATCCCATTTGCCATATACTCGAGGGAAATATAGTCCCCATGCCGCAAGCACAAATCTTGAAGCAGCCTTCAGCATCATTTGCAGCGTCCCCATGCAAACCTCGCCTCAGACAGCTGGAGTGCCTATACCAGGACTTCCTGAGCAACAGCCATCGAGACTCCCTCAGTCTGACAGGCCAGCCGTCGGTAGTAGCGCTATCCACCGCTCGTCTTCCCCGGCTCCCGGAGCCAAAACGCCATGCCTTCACTGCCTTCGGATTCAACAGGAGGTCTCCTGCGCCAGGCCCAAGCTTCTTCTCGAATGCCGGGAGGCCAACTGTGCCTGAACACCCAACATCTAGCCCGCCATTCTCAATGCCATCACCGCCCAAGTCCTGGCCGAGCGAGCTGCCATTCCCAGCCTGTTCCTCCGACCACCGAGGGCTAGCTCCTCGTTCAACACCAGCCTTACAAAGACAGCAACAACCCCCCCAGCAGCAGCAACCTACGCCCTCTTTCCCAGCACCCTGGCCCAACCCAGCTCTTCCAGCCAACCTTGTCGCTGACATCGCGCGAGACAATCCAGGCGACCTTCCCCTGTGCTCAAGTCGCCGCGAGGCATGGTGTCCCAGCCGTCAGAGTTGCCGAGGTCGTCTCAGGCATGGTCTTGAGCCCGCTCCTGCGTGGTGGTCCCCAGGCTCCCACTCTGAAATGAGTAGTGTGGATGTGTGAGGATGTGGTGGGCTCGTGTCTAGTGTTGAGGTTCATGTTAATGGAAGAAAAGGAAGCATGTCATAACATCTCTCTTGGTGGCGGGAGCGCTTAATCTATGCAAGAATCAGGTGTAAGATAGGTTCTAGGGCAGGAATATTAGTTGAGATGTGGCGTTCGGACGAGGAAAATTGGCGAAGAGTTTCTCGATAAATTATCCTTCCGAGCGCAGGCACACTTATCCGGCACATTCAGATATTATGGTAAAGTCAACTGTCCTTTCATAGTCTGGTTGCTTTCGGACGCAGTGAGTTCACTCTGGAATGTGAGGGTAGCTCCGTTTTCTTAAGCCGTGCAGCTCCCCACCTTATTGTTCGACCATTACAGCGTGCGCTGTATTGGAGAGCAACAATGGCAGTCCGGTGCCTTCCATCCGCGGTGTGAATCTGCCTTCCATTTCCACTGCCATGCTCCAACGATGTGAGGGTAACTTTTTTTGTTGTGTGCGGAACCGTAAGAGTGACCGTCGCCAGGGGCATGCTTTACGAGCCAAGAGACCTGACCCCAGACCCTCACAGCATCCCGTTCACCTGCCCATGCTTATTTCTTCCCCAACCGCGGCAACCTCACCGGCAGAATCAACAAGAAGCTCACTACCGCCAGCACCGAGCAACACAAAAACATCAGCCTTAGCGCCGCCTCATAGCTCTGCACAACCTGGTCCCTGTAATCCCGCGGCAGCTCCCTAATCGCCTCAACCGACTTCCTCACCTGCGCGACAACCGCCTCCTTCTCCGGTCCCTGGACGTACTCCTCGAGGTAATACCACAGCGCGTTCTGCACCACCAGCGAGCTGCACGCCACGCCCAACACCGACCCCAGGCTGCGCCAGAGGATCAGCGTGCTGGTGACGACGGCCTGTTCCTTCTGGTCTGCGACGGACAGCATGGCCATGAATGTGCCGGGGAACTGGAACCCCGCGCCGGCCGCGCCGGGAAGGAGGCAGAGAATGTAAGCGATGGCGGGCCAGCCGCGCTGCATGGAGGAGAGGCACATGGAGCCAACTACGGTAAGCGAGGTGCCGAGGACGAGGGGCCATTTGAGGCGGCGGGTCCTAGGACGGTGTTAGCAAGTGGCAGCCATCACAGGCAATCGAGAAACGTACCAACTGATGAGGAAACCCGTGGCGGTGCCGGTTGTGGAGGCAACTGCTGATGAGATGACGAGGCGGAAGCCCGAGGTCGTGGCGCTGGTCAAGAGGACGCCCTGGAAGAACAGGGGTCTGCTGTAAGGTTAGTCGTTTCCTAAGCAACTAAGATAATGCGGCTTACACGTTGAACAATGTCGCGTTGGAAAGGAAAGCGGAGACGTGATTGGAAAACACGAGGTTTAGGTGTGGCGACTTCAAGACGAGGTGCAACGGCATGATTGGCTTGACGGCGCGGGTCTCGACGAAGAGAAAGACCGGGAAGAAGACGGCGAGAAAAAACCAACGAGACGATCACGAAGGGGTGCGACCAAGGAAGGACGTTGCCGCCCAGATTCTGGCCAGTCAGCAGGGGCTCGGGAGGAGAGAGTGACAAACATACCAAGCCCAGGATGAGGAACGTGACGGAGCTGGACATCAGGATGGAGCCCTTGAAGTCAAACGTCCGTAAGGCATCACGCAATGTCTGCCGCTTCTTGCCGTGCAATCCCAGATCGTCAGGAATAACTATGGTCGAGATAAGGAGAACAATCGCCACGAGCGGCACCTGAACACCAAACTCCCAGCGCCAACCAAGATAATCCGCCATGACGCCGCCCAAGGCTGCGCCAGCATCGAGCCGACGCCATAGGCGATGTTCATGTACGATTGGAAAGCGCCGCGTATTCTACTGCTGTCAATTCTCTTTTGTCGCAGGGACAAGGTGATGGGAACTCACTCGATGGGCACGAGATCACTGACAATGATACTCCCCAGCGTCATCATTCACTCTGCGCCACTGCCCACACACAGCCCGGGCAACAATGAAGCTCGTCATGCTCTGCGCGAGGGCACACCACACGTGGCAACCAGAAAGACCGCAACGGTAGTCACATACGGCAGCTTCCTGCCGACTGCATCTGACAAACCACCCAAGACAGGCTGGAAGCTAGTCGAGGTGAGCAAGAAGGCGGTCGACAGCCATGAGGCAGAGTTGCTGCTACCAAAGTAGGAGGTAATAACCGGGTGACTCGACGCCATGATGGTGCTGTCGAAGCACGAGACGAAGTAGCCGACCATGATCTGAAGAAATAACAACCAAAACCGGGTGACGGAGATACCGCCTAGGTAGGGATTGTGGCCTTTGCTGTCCTCGTCGACATGGCCAGGGGTATCCAGGAGGGGCGTCTCTTCGTCTGGCCCGGTAGAAGAAGCTTCAGCACCCGCATCCTCCGCCTGCTCGATCCCGGCGCGGGCGATGCTCGATTGCCGGCGGGTTGAGTATGGGCTCCCAGCGGATTCACGACGCGGCCGACTCCGGCTCAGGCTTCGGACACGGGTGTTGCGCAACATCGAGTGTTCAAGAGCCTCCGGCTCCAGCTGCGGCCCAGCAGACTGAACAGACCGTGACAGCAGGAGATCGAACTGGTTCGGGTCCATGTCTTCGCTCTCCGTAGAGACGGAGTCATCATCATCATCATCCCGGGACCGCCGGCGCGGGAGGCGGGTACGGCTCGATGTGGAGATCGGCTCGGCGCCGGAGCCGGTACCCGAGTGTGAGACGCCGTGATTGCTTGGCCCGTCATTGCTCGTGGCTCTCACCTTTTTCGTCCAGAGAGTTGCTGCAGATCTTGCACCCGAGCTGGAGGAACCGAGATGAGGGCTAACCCTGTTATTATCCACGACTCCGCCGATGATCCCGCCGATGACTCCTCCCGTCTGACCCCCCCCTTCTGAGGGATCGCCGTAGTGAGTCCCACTCTCCGATGGGCGGTCCGAAGCTTCTGCCTGCCATAGTGGGAAGCCGATGGTCATTGGATCCTTGCATTTAACTATCGCCAATCGCGGCCAATCGCGCCGGATCCGCTTTTCGGTGGATGCGGCGGCTCGCTGTGCAGCTGTTGCATCAATCACGACATTGTCGCGCTAGCAGGGTGTGTTACATCGCTCGCGGCGAGCCAAGACCATCGTCTTTCGAATGTTATGGAAGGGCGCGCGGTGAATTCGACTTCACTTCATGGAACACATTATGCCATCAGAATGAGGATAAGTGCATGCCTCGATGAGTTGCTGTCTTTGCGTCAGGTTACCTGCTTTGACACGAGAGCGCGGCTGGTACGAGAATTCCTGCTCCCGTAATGCCGCCATCATGGCAGGGAGTCAACAGGACTCGAACAGGGACCAACCCGCCGAACTCTAGTTCGAGTATTTGGCCAATAAACCTCTGGGTATCGGCCAGGTAATCTTGGAAGTGCTGGATGCAGCCTCCGGTGTAGCCGACCACGAGCTCCGTGTCTTTATCGCTTGACGTCTCCGGGAATGCCTCGCACACCTTAGGAGCCCGACAATGGATGCAGCGACAATGCCAGCCGCGCGGACTTCGATAGCCTTGGAGCTGCGATAGAGCACGTTGGCGAGCTCTGGCGTCCAACGGAATGAGGGTTGTCCTGGCGGAAACTCGGCCTCGAGTCGGGGCAGCATTGGCCCTTTTGGGCTGCTGGGGGTAAAGGTGGCTGATAAAGGTGGTCGTGAGGCCAAAACCTCTGATGCAGCCTTCCGGGCAAGACGTCAGTCGGAATTCTCAAACAGCCGCGCAATAGTCGACGAAGATGAGACGCGCGAGTTCGCCCAAATAGCGCCCCGGCCGTCATGTACTCGAGCGGCTGGAACCCCGGCATCTCCCCAGCCTGGTCCAACTCGGTATCCCACCGGCTTATGAGGCCAGTTTGCGCAGCGGTGGTGCAGTGCCCCTTGATACTCCCATTCCGTGTTGACCGCGATCTTGACATCTGATCCGTTCTGGCCGGGTAGAACGCTGATGGAGCCGGGGCGCTTGCTCGGGTGCAGACTGCTGAGCTTCAGTGGTATCGTCGCGTTACAGCCGGTACCGACGATCAGTCCCATGGCGGCCTTTTGATGTGATTTGGCGGGGAACTGGTAGACGAACGAGACGAGCGTGGCCACGGCATCGTTGGTGATGGCAGCAACCCTGATCGGTGGCATGGCTCGAGTTCTGTGTTTGTCGTACCCCGCCGTCAAGTGGCCGGCAAGGTCCAGATTGGAGGTGACGGCGAAACCCTTCCCCATGGGCATGAGAATGGCCTCGGCGAGCGACTTCTGTTCCATGGGAAAGCTAAACGTGACGCCCATGGGATGAAGCTCGTCGTCACCGGAGAGGCCGTAGGCGTCGATTCCGCTGCTCACGACTTGAGCGATTCGCTGACCGATCCACGAGAAAAGATTCTCCGAGTTCTGGCTCTTAAGGTGCTCCTGAATGGCCATGACTGTTCGAGAAGGCGATTCAGAGCTGGGGACTTATTGTCCTCGGACCGGATCCCTGACTCCTCATGGCCTAGCAATTCAATGAAGCCAACACGAAGATTCGTGCCACCGCTAGGGAGGTCAGCAAACTGCGCCCCAGAAGGACATAGGATCTTACATGTCTATCGCCAGGAAGCTGTAAGATGTCAGCAGCGTGCTCCATCGACTAGCCAGGCCAGACGTACCGGCCATGGCCATGTCTCACAGGACGCAAGATGGACTCAGATATCGGGGTCGGCAAGAACTGGTCCAGAGACTCGGCTGACAACTCGCGGAACGTCTTCGCAAGGTCACGCGACAGTTCGAGCACTGTCTGGATATCGATAGCCAGAGGCTGGAGGAACTCGTCGAGGGTTGGCAGCGTCATTGTGCCTTTTGCAGGACCCAGCCTGATCCCGCCTTATGCACCGTAGCCTAAAATCGTACTCGCAATGATATGCTACAAACGCCGAGTCAACAGCTCCCTTGCCTATTTCTCAGCTCTCGTGGAAACAAATGGTCTTTACCTGACTAAAGGCCGGGGTTCACGATGGGGATTGACAGCCGAGTGTTCTGGTTGCAAGGTCAGAGGCTACAGGAAATTAGGCAGCAGCAACAACTCTAGTGCCAAGGCACGACCCAACAGGGAAACTGCAGACCGCGATTCCCCGTCTTCGAAAGATTGTGACAGACTTCTCCAAGCTTCAGCTTGCTTTCAAGGTTTTATTTTTTTTTTTTTTTTTTTTTTTTTTTTTTTTTAATGTGTACTCCCGGCACCTTGGAGTCCGTGGCGCGCTTTTAGTCTTTGGGACTTTGTTGCGGCAAGCTCGATTTTTGTAACCATCCTTGGCATTGGCAAGCGGTGTTGGTGATCACGTTGCCAGAGCTCGTGGCCTGCCATCGCCAACCTCAGCAAAGAAACCAACAGTCCATCAGCCTAGCCAACAACACAACGCGCGGTCGCCGACATCTTGGATTCACCTACAACGTTGCATAATAAGCGATCCCCTGTGATGGACGAGAAACACGCGCCGATGCCGCCACCAATTCGTCGCGGCCTCAGCCCAGCCCGGCTTGTCATGGCCATCGGGTACCTCTCGCTCGCTGCCGTCACATACTGGTATTTCCAGACACGTCCAGCGCTTCACCAAGGTTTTCAGCCGAATCCATCTCCAGTTACGGTGTCCAACGAACTAGTCCCCCTGGAAGCGCACATCATGAGCAAATGCCCGGATGCCAGGGACTGCCTCCGCGACATGGTGCTGCCAGCCATGCAGAAGGTCCACGACAAGGTCAACTTTACGCTGTCCTTCATCGGGCGGTATGTCAAGCGAAATCTCCCTTGTCATCCCACGCTGACCTTACCCAGTCCGACAGATCAGGACGACGGAGTGGCCTGCAAGCACGGGCCCGAGGAGTGTCTCGGCAACATCATTGAGCTCTGCGCGCAAAAGCTCTACCCCGACCCTAAGACGTTCCTCGGGTTCACAATGTGTTTGACGCGCGATTACAAGCATATCCCAGAGCGCAGCTTGATTGAGGACTGCGCGCTCGAACATGCCATCGACTTTGACCAGCTCAACGAATGCGCGACCAAGGACGATGGGGCATTTGGGGTCGGCATGCTGAGGGAGAGCGTAAAGCGGACGGCGAAGGTAGGGACATGACAGACTCCTATGACTCCTATGTCTACCTTATTCTAACCTATGCAGGCCGGCGTGACGAAAAGCTGCACAGTCCGACTCAACAACGAAATCTACTGCGTCCGCGACGATGGGGAGTGGACCGAATGCCCGTCTGGCCCCGCTGTCAACGACCTGGTCACTGCGATCGAGAAGCTGTACTCCGCTTGAGTGGCTCGAACACCTCCACCCAGAGATCGCTGGCCTCGCCCAGCGTGTAGCATAACGTCGCAGCTTCCATGCCCGCCTCATCGTCGCCTTGCATCGTCTCCAACTGCGAAATGATACTCTCGAGCCCGACCGCCTTTCCCGTCGCCTGTGTCGCACCCGCCTCAAGCGCCACATGGACAATATGGATATGGAAGTGGTAGTATGTGGGCTGGTAGTGCACATACAGCTTGAGCTGGTCCGGCTCGATGCTCGGATACACCTTCGTCGTCGCATCCACAAACTTGACCTTCATGTGTCGCAGCCAGGGAAATATGCTTCTTGCGCAGGTCACGCAAGCTCCAGATATCGCGCCGCTCGACCAACCCCAACAGGTGCAGCGCGTCGATCGTCTTGCGGTCCCAGTTGAGGTCAGGCAGGAGCAGGAACCCCTCCACTGGGTCTTCACCGTACGGCGTCCGGTAGATGACGTCCTCGGCCTCCTTGCGGCCCTCGATGATGTTGAAGGCCCAGTTCAGCCCCCCCTCGCGCTGCGCCTGCATGAAGGGCCGCACATGTTCGTGGTAGATCTCGGGCGTCTCGGACGTAGCGCACGCCCTGTTTGCTGTATTTCTGACGTGCTTCTCGGTGCACGGCCAGATGAGGTTGATCTTGAGGTCGGCGAATTCGTGTCGTTGCCACGCACTGCGACCTCGCCGCTGTTGGCCAGGTACCAGTGGTAGATGTCGTTGGCACCCAGGTTCTATGGCCCGTAGGCTGGCGGGGACAGCGCCGAGATAGTCGGCCGAGCTGGGGAAGGCGCGCGCTCGAGGATGAGCAGTGCCGGCTGGCCGTCGATTGTGCCATACAGGGAGGACCGGCGGCCGGCTTGGTCTGGTGAGTTAGTGTTCAAGTTTTGCTTTCCTTTGTTCTTTTTCCTTTTCCTGTCTGCTCTTTTTTTTTTTTTTTTTTTGGATTTTTTTTTTGGATTTCTTTTTTTATTTTCGCAATTTTTGGACCCTAGCGTACCTTGGTTGAGCAGCCGCTCGAATTTGAATCTTGGCACGAGTGCCTCTGCGTTTGCGTTGCCGTCGGTCATTTTGGTGTTGTCCGTTGTTTATGCCTGCTTTTCGGGCTCCGGCTGTTGGAGAAAGAAGGTCGGTGTCGCCCCGCAGAAACCCCGCATTCCCGGCGTGCCGCATGAGGCTGAAGTGGGGAACAGGGACCTGGTGCCTGGAGGCCGGGCCTGGTCTCACCAGCTGAGATTGTGGACTGGAACAACGGGCATGCTCAGGTCAGGAGAGCCAGCTGTCACTTTTCATCGCTATCAGGCATTGCTGACCCTCACAACAGGCGACGGAAACCCATCTCCCGGTGCCTCCATCGCAGTCATACAGACCACATCATTCTCGTCCCACCGCGCCTCTCAATTTGCAAGTTGAAGAGCAGCCCGTTTCTGGCAACTTGCACGTTCTTCTTGAGGAAATGTCAAAATGCCGGGTATCCTTACACTTGATCACCTGCCGCTCGAGATTTTGTCGGCCATCCGCGACTACCTCGGGTGCTCGCATCCGCCCAGCGTGCTGAGCTTTGGCTTGGCCAACAAGCGGTGCTACTCCATTGCCAGCGCCTTTCTGTATCAGAGCATTGCGTTCAAGGTTGAATCCCCAGGGCAAGTGGCCAAGGATGCCCGGAGATGCAGATATCTCCTCCACCGAGATTTCGCTTTTCAGCATGTGCGACGTTTCATCGTCTATGGCAAACCCGTAGCCTTCGTGGACCATGAAGGGCATTCCCACACTGAGGACTACCACAGCAATTACCAACCCTCTACGTGGGAACGGATGCCATGCTCGAAAGTCATCAAATGGCCAGATGATGACGACGATGAAGTGACAGTGCATGAATTTGTGCTTACCTCCGGCAGCCCATTTGGCCACTGTGATACAACATCTACACAGGCTTATCAATCCAACTCCTCTTGGAGGCCGCTCTGTGTCTTGGTTGAACTCCTTCCCGCGCTGACAGATTTGGTATTCATCTGTTATCGAAACCAGCTCCCCCCTTGCCTTCTCGAGACGCTCCATAACCGCTCCAGCCCTCCCCGCCTCAAGCTACACCTATACTACTTCAACCTCCGCAGTCTGGCAGAGCCTGAAATCGATCCCCACGAAATGGCGCTGGCCTCATCACCGCTGCTGCACCATATCACAGTCCCATACGCAGAGACCAACGGTTACGATCGGCAAAACAGGCCAAACTATCATTCCGACGCCGTCATGGATTTGGTGAGGGGGCTGGCCCCGAACCTCCGAGGAGTATTTGTGACCCGCGCCGAGGGCGGGGGAACAGATGCACACGGAAACTATCTACCACCACCGCCGCCATGGAAAGGGGTTCCGAACGGGATCTCTCGCCGAGGAGAAAGACGTCAGCAAAACCGTGGCTCTTTACGCTATCTAGAGATTTACGACTGGGGTGGGCTGAGAGATGCCATCCAACGCTGGGAGACATGTACCGATTTCGCTGTGCTGCAGACTCTGAAATTCAGCCAAAGAATGACGCGAGACGCGCTTGTCTTCCTCGTGGAGCGGTGCAGCTTTCCCAACCTGACCTCTTTGCATCTGAGCACTGATGACACAACCAGCCGGGAAGGTGTCGAACTTCTACGGAGATTCTTCTGCTCCCTGCCGAAGCTTCGCGTTCTCGCATTCTCCTGGTCGGGACCTTTCCAAGAGCTGGGTTCAATACCCTTCAGTCAATACCTGACGAGATTGTGGCTATCAAATAAGCGGGCAATCCCATGCGACAAAGAATTACCGTTGATTATCCGGCGCTGTCCTCAGATCGAGCACCTCTCAGTGACCCTGTCTCGTTCCCAGGGCAGGGCCTCCGAGGCCTCCTTGTACAGGCTCATCGGCAGCCTGCCACGGCTTCGGCGCCTGGAACTTAGGCTTGCCGTCGCGAGCGAGAACCTGGGGCTACGGGGCCTTGACGCGTCGCCGGACGTGGCTTCTCTCCAGTCACACACCGAAGCAAACGACTTGGATACGGATGCCATATTTGGCGCCAACCAGGCCAGCAGACTGGCGATCCCGAAGCGCGCCTTGTACAACACCCTGATTGACGCGGCGGTGGATGGACGGCTGGCCATGGCCATTTTCAAGGCCGTCTCCAACGGCAAGAAAAAGTCAACTAACATTGCTCCACTGCCGCTCGAGTTCCTCTCTGTTCACCCCGTGCTGTCCAAGCCTGCGAGGTGTTCCGTGGGCGAAACCCTGATCCGGCGGATGTTGGAGCAGTATATCGGCCACATAGCGCGGTCTTGGCGGGTCAATCGCGATCCCAGAGATGATTGCCCAGACATGCTACGTGTCGTCGAGCTCCCTCAAGATGCACGCTGGAGGTTTGCTGCAGCAATCCCCGAGCCGGGCGCTCTCGAGAGCGTGATCCTGCCCATCATTCGGCGGATATGGCCAGAGAAGACGAAGGGGAGTAAGTGGTATGAGGACTGGGAGATCTTGCCCTGGAGCAGTTGGGCGATGAGGAGTAATCGGAGGCCGTGATAAGGTGAGACACTTGAACAGCATGAAGTCTAGTCTCAGTCGAACATATTGAAGGACGTAGCGTGGTTGCATTGGCACCCTCATTTCCCACTACCTCCCATCGTACTCTAGACTCTGGTTCCCGCGGCTCAAGTACTTTTCCATATCCACCCACTCACTTCATTCTTCCCCTTTCTAGCTCAACTTTACCTCTTGACCAGCCAGCTCGACCTAGATCTTCAGAATCGTTTCACCCCAAGTATGTCCAGCCCTGCACATGTTAGTAGGAGAGTGGCTGATGATCGTGCGACTGCCGAACTTCTGCCCGTGGACATGCCGGAGCAGTTGCCCGGTTGGGCAGGGACGGAGGAATAAAACACGGAACTGCAGAAAGACAAAACTCTTTCAGCAGCAATCGTCCCGTAAGCTGCGACTGTACAGACAAATCTTCTCCGTTACCACCAGTATGGGCATGAGCACCTCGCCGTCCGAGCCACCGTATCCTATACCCATCAGTCCGAATCGCACCCTTCGGCAGTTTCGCACACCCACAAGACACTCACTAAGAAGTGCATCATACGATATCACACCAACCCTTCATGAAACCGGTCAGCGTCGCGTCAACCGGTCAGGGACGCTCATGTATTCGGGCCGGCTCGGCCTGATCCTACCTAGGATGCAGTCAACCGCTTGGGCACATCGAGCCGGGTTTCTTCGGGCGCGCACTTTTGCTGGCCAAGGACGCTTTGGGTATCCTTGAGCCGAGGTTGCATTGGCCATCATTCTAGAAAGCATGTTGGTTCTGAAGCGGATGGTGACACACAGTGAGGGGCCGGCCAGGGTCTGATCCTCAGGCGGGACAAGCCCCCGAGGTTGGTGCCTAACTCCTCGAGCCGTGTTGAGATTCAAGGGTGGTGTAGGATCGTCATTTGGTGGTGGAATTGGTTTTTGCTTGATGTTGAACTCGACAATGTCAAGGACATTTGCCCAGATGCTTCACCAACCATGGCAGGAATCACATCAAGCTTCCAAGTGATCAAGAACCACGCCGTTGCATTTGAACTCGATGTCGATGCCAAAAGGTGTCAAATATCCGGTTTTTGCCCTAACCACCCCTCCCAATGCCATAAATGAATGAGTCCTCCTGTAAAAAAATTGCAAAAGCTAGATTCCCTTTTCCAGATCGACGCTCTCGCTCGCTCGCTCGCTCGCTGTGTGAAAAGGAAAATCGAAAAAATTCAATGCTGATATGCCCGGGCCGAAACGGACCTGGTCTGGTCTTTGTAGTTGAAATGCGTGGTATCTCCTCCGTTCCTGACTTCCCAACCTCCCGTCTTAATCTTATGAAACCCCATTCTCCAGTCGTCAGCTCGTGCGAGGAAGCACAAACTCCCGTCCGCCATCCGCCCGTGGCCGCCGGCCGCCCGCATACCCCTCCCTCCCCTAAACTCTCCGCTCCCGTGTTGTGCAAGTGCAACTTTCTCACCGCAGCATCCTGGTAGTCTTGTACACCAGCTTGGGCACCTCCTGCTCCCCCTCGCCGTCATCAAAACCCTCATCAACCTCCAGCTTGCCCACGCCCACAGGCGGCTCCGACCTCGGCTTCGCGCCGTCGCGGCGCATGCTCTGGGGCCGGTAGCTCCGGCCGCGCAAACCGTCCTCCTCGCCCAGCCGCTTGAGCGCGTCCGGGTCCTCGCGCTTGACGCGCTCCATCTCCCTGTCCGCCAGCTCCTTGGTCTCGCCCAGCCGGCTCTTGATGTTGGCCACCTCCTCGGCGCACTCGCCGTCGCGCAGGAACTGGTGCGCCGCGTGCTCGCACATGCTCTGCACGTACTCAAGCCCCCGGTCCAGCTCGTCGAACACGCTGTCGCCCGCCATCCCGCCCAAACTCGCCGGGTTCACGCGCCGCCCGTACATGCCGCGCATGCCCGGCCGCCCGAAGACACGGCGGGAGCCGGGCACGAAGTGGACCGTGGTTTCCTCGACGACGACGGCGGGCTTGCTATTTGGGGCGGGTCGGGGTGGTGCGGGCGCGGCGGCCTCAATGGGGCCGTCGCCTGCTGCTGATGTTGCTGGTGGTGCTGCCGATAATGCTGCTGCCGGCGTGAGAGGCGTGGGGCTGTTCGCCACCTTGTCCGCCTCCTTATCCTTGTCGTCGCTGTCCGAGTCGTCCTGGTCCATTTGGGCGGCCCGCCTCATCGCCTCGACCTTGGCGGCCATCTTGGCCTTGCGCATCATGTTGCGGCTGGCGCTGACGAACTTGACGAGCTCCTCGAAGAAGGATTGCACGTAGCTGTCGTAGTAGACGATGATCATGCTGCGGGACCGGTACTTGGGCGTGGGGTTCTCGGCGCTGATCATCGAGTCGGTGCGTTGCCGCTTGCGTAGCGTGGCGCGGGCGCGTGCTTGTCCGGCAGCGCGCATCTGGCTCTCCTGTCGCGCCAGCACGGAGGGCGAGTGTGAGTCGGTCGGGCTCGACGGGGCCATGGGTGGTTGGTCTGCGTCGGCCTTAGCTGCCGCGGCGCCTGCGGCGGCTGCCTCGTCGGCTCCGTCGACATTGTCGCCGTCGGTCTGTGTTATTGGGTCGCGGGGATGTGCCGCGGGCTCGTCGCGGGCTTTCAGTGACTCGGTCGATCCTTTGTTACGAATGGACTTTGGGGCGCCAGATGAGCCGGCCAGCTTTGCCTTGGTCTCTTCCTCGAGCTTGGCCAGCTCAATCTGACGCTGCTCGATCTGGCTGTTGAGTTCGTCGAGCTTCTTGCACCAGTCCGGCACGTTTGCGATCAGATTGACGATGGCCTCCATGGCGAGATTCCCCTCCTCTCCACCGAGAGGGCCGCTCATGCGTGACGATGCCGTCTTGGACAATGGGTGCGTGCGTCGCTGTGCGGGCACGCACCTAACAAACCTAACGTCAGCACGCGCGTAGATCGAGCAGGTGTGCTCGGTGCTCGGGGATGACGGGCTACAGCAGAGCGTTTGGGTCTGCTGTGTGTTGCGGGCCGAACCGCGCTTCGAGGGCGCTGTGAGGGTGCAGGATTGGGCGTGGAGTCGGTCCCGAACCAAAACAACGTCACCAACCCCGTGCTAATAAAAAAAAAATCACGAGCGCGCTGTCGTGAACGGGCGCTCGTGCGTGGATGCAATGCTTCTCCGGAGAAGCGAGATTCAATGAAGAGTAATTTCCGACCCGCCTCCAGAATTCTGCTCGTTTTGTCGAAGTGCGTGCCGGTCGAGCGTGCGACGAAGGTGGCAGTGGTGTGAGATGTCTGCGGTGGTCGCGAGACTTCTCTCGGGTGCGGTGATCTTCTGGGCTTGCCAGTGGCCCGTGAGAACCCCAGGTGGCTTGTCGCGTGGGAGTGGATGAGATTGCGGCCAGGATGCGGCCCAAGGAGAGCTAATGTTGACTAGGAGCAGGGGACGGGTGCCGTGTTGTTTTCCCTTGGCCCAGGGATGCCTGCCTTCGCGCGCCCAGAACAAAGCGACGACCAGCCAAGCCCGACAGAAGGCAAAGCAGCAGCAAATGGCTCTCTCGATCGACCAAACAGAGTGTCGGCCGAATCTTCAGAACAGAAGTGGGCGGTTGGTCGAGAATGCGGCTCAGGGGGGGAAAGAAGGAGAGCATCGGCTGTCACACAGCAGCAATAGGCATATAAAGAAGACAATAAAAGCCCCGCTGCTGCTGGCAATTGGCGGCTTGCGGACAACGCCAACGCATCCCCTCTGCTTCCGGTCTGCATGAGGCTTGGTCCTGCACCTGGCTGCATGTCGATCGCTACTCACCTGTACATGTAAAAACACGGGTTGTGAGTGGGTAGCCCCCCTGTGCTCTCTCAAACAGGACCCTCAAGCGCTCCCTTCTTGCTGGCCGGCCAACTGGTCCTCCTGCAGCGAGCTGAGAACGGCTGGTTTGCTGTAATGTCTCTGGTTTGCATGAGTTCGACCGCCTGCAAGGTCCCGCCCACCCACTCCAGAGATCATGTCCTGGGCCGAATCCCCGATCATCCACGGACGTCCCATTCAGACCTGGATTTTGGTGGGTTTCTGCAGAGATATGGGAGTGTGCGACAACAGGGGCTGTCTGAAGGCGGTCTGGAAAATGAGAGAGCGGGGGTCACCTTCGGCTGCAGGTCGCAGGTCGCAGCCCGCAAGGCGGAGGGGAAGAAGGAACTGGTGGTAGTCTGCAGGGGCGGGGATTGGTCTCTCGATCGGGCGTGTCAACCGCCCGTCGAAGCTACCCTGTATGTCTGAGTTCGCCCATGGCTGGCCTGGATTTCAGCCTGTGCCAACAGCAGCACTGGGCTTTGCTCGGCTGAGCACAGCAAACAGAGTCCAATCTCGGACGTGACCAGCGCAGAGGATTCCACCAACCGGCTTCCGTCTTCTGACGTATCGAATGTTGTTGAGGTCGTATGACTGCTGGGAATGCCTGAGTGTCAAAATTGTGGAGAGGCCACGGTGACATCAGCCACGAGGGGACGCCACAGCCGACGGCATGAACGTCCTCGCAGAAGGGTTGGCGTTGGAGAGCGTTCCGAGGAGGCTCGGTCCGCCGATGCGACCATGGTCCGGATCTCCGCGATGCCCTAACGTTTAGCATCGAGGCCGGCCAACGGTTGTCTTGTCTGTGAGCGCCTTGTCTCTGAGCGCCCTGCCCTGGGTAGCATTCATCTTCCACTACATTCGGGAGGCATGAACGCCGTGTAACCGGGAGCCAGATTGCACCCCAGCGCTGCCCTGCGTTTATTTGACAGGATACGACGAAGTCCAGCCGCTTTTATGCGCGGTGTCACTTCGCAATACACAGTAATGCTCGACCGCTGCAAAGTTTTGAAGACGCAGTCGTGTATTGACGCGGCCTCGTCACAGGAGACCTTCAATCTGCGAAATTGCAGCTCAGGCAGTTAGCAGTGTCTGCCCAGAAAGCCGCATCACTCCTTCGATACTTAGCACAGCGTCTCTTCGAGGGCCTGTTAACCTTATCGATGGCTGGGAGCTTGTGAGGACTTTGACAACCAGCCTCACCAAGCTCCCTCAGCAGACCAGGGCTGCCGAGCGGTTGCCGCTGTCGTTGCCGCTCAGTCCCGAGGCCAGAGGATCTCGCTCCGACGTTCACTTGCATCTGAAATGAGTTCTAGCCCCTGTTGAGTGCATTGACTCCTCGAGTGCTGGCCGCTCATCAGTCGGCAGCTCCTTGATGGTACTCCTGGCGGTTAAGGAGTATTGTGATTTGAAGCTCTGTGAGATGTGGTGACACTCGGCCAGAGCCGTCACAACACCCTCAGAAAAGGCCGCCTTTCTGGGTTTCTGGGCCTCTCTCAAAATCCGTATCTGGAGTGTTCTTGGCCGAACATGTTGGACATGGGCGGAAAAGTTGCTACTTTCCTATTCATGCAGGGTACCCTTGCAAAAGAAAAACCCCTGACTTGGTGTCCAACGGCTTCAGTCGTTTGCTCCTCAAATCTCATCGGACATCTCTTTGCATTGACAGTTGCAGTTTTGACCCCAAAACTCCGACTTGCGGATGCCCGGAGCTCGCATGTTGCTGCCGACGAGACAACTCGCTACTATTGGTGGCTGGTTCATCCCAGCCATCGAGAAAAGCTCCTCCTTTCTGGCCAACCACGTTAAGAAATTTCCCCATTCGGAAGCCGGCGCGGGTATGTCTCGACGCAGAGTGTGCAGAAGTGCTGCAGTTTGAAAACCTTGCTGGCTGAGCCCGTCCTCGCCATACAGGAACTCTCCGAATGCTTCCCGTTGACTATTTTAGCAAACCCGAAGCAACCCCAGATTTTATCCAGAGTGTCAAGCCGGCACTCGTCGAGATTGCTCCTGGTTGCCGAGATGCCACTGCTGCACAGCGGAAGTTGATCCGTCTGACAGCCGGCTGTCTCCGCATCCGCACTTTGGCAACGCCGCGTGCTCGGCCACGTTTCGCTGTTGATGCCCAATGGGCACTGTTGGCTGGCTTTTCTCGAAGGGAAGTGGGTCCAGTGTCCGATCCCGATCTGGCCAGCCATCTTCTCCTCCTGTTCCTCTGCCCAGGACCAAAGGCCTCGCAAGCCTGCGGCAGAGCGGCTGCGTGTTCTCGGGCATCCGCGGGGAAGGCGGAACCCAGGTTGGGCCCGGAGTTAAACTTTCGCAACGGACAGGGCTCGGCACGTGGTGGAAGGGACTGGGGGCGAGAGCTCAACTCGAAAAAGAGCCCATGCCCCACCACTCGTCCGACCTCAGATCCAAGAACTATCAGCGACCTGGGCCGACATAGGACACCGGGCCGGATCGTGTCGTCAGCCGTTAACTGCGGTCAGCTCGGACGCACGTCAAGGTCGCCTTGTGCCAGCTTCGTGAAGGCTGAATAAGGGGGACTTGTGCAACGAGGCCCTTCCTTGGCTGAGAAAACCGTCACGCTGCACCCAACGAACGAGTGCATTGCCAACATCCGACGACCAGCTGACCTGCCGATAGTTGCGCGGTCAGCGGACCTCGGCTCTCTGTTGAAAGATGAAAGGAACGAGAGAAATTGACCAACCAGAGAAACTTTCTCCCACATCGGTTTCTGGACACGATTCGAAAGGAGCTAACCTCGTCTTGGCGCCTCCGGGGAACCAGGATCGCGATCCGGGTGGACGCCTCAATCTCCAAGGTCGCCGCTGCATCAGAGGCTTGGCAGGGCTGCCATGTGCCCCAATCGACGTGTCCTTTTCATCTCACGATTCTCGCAATGGGGAGGACGAGGAAACAACGTGAACGTGAAACGTTATCAGACGGCCAACGGGCACGAAAATGGTGAGCGGCAGGTCAATATCGATGGCTGGGCGAAGCCCTCATTTCATTCCCGATTGGCCCGGACTTACTTCCGCCGCTTCCTTCTGCAAGTGTCCACCGCCGCAAAAGGCGGTCAACGCTAAGCCAGTCCCAGCTTCCCCACGACCGTCTTGATCTTTGCCTTTTCTGCTCGTCCCCAGTCGACGCCTTTGAGCTCTTGCGCAGCAGGATCGTCATGGTACAGGCCCCAGAGCTCATCGACGACCATGCTCTTGATCCGCGGCCAGGGTGGAACATGAGCGCGCCGAGCCGAGTTCGTGCATCCCGAACCCCATCCTCCTTCAGGGGATCACTACCGTTCCCGGCAGGAGGCGCAGCGGCGGCGTCCCGGTCGAGCCCGCGATAGCCCCGTACACCCGGATGCATGCCTCAATCTTACGGACGTTCCCGGTCTTGTAGCACGCCTTCTGGACCTGCAGACACAGGTTCTTGTAGTTGACCCCGCTGCACTGAGCAAAAATGCCGACGTGGAACAGGAAGGCCACCACTTCGAGGGTCGGGACCAGTACCCTGTCGATTCCTTGAAATGCCTTTAGATTGCGGGCGAGAGCGACGCATACGGCGTCGGTGTTAGCGGCCGACCGTTCGCAGAACTCGCAGAGGGCTGCGCGAGTTGCGATGACGAGTTCTTCGTTTCCAGTGTCGGCAGAAGACACGAAGCCGGCCATCAGGACATTCATCCAATTCCTTGGATCTTCCTTGACCAGGATATGGCTGGGTGCAGCCAGTCCTCCTGGAGCAGGTCCAGCAGGAAGAGAAAGTATGACTTGGACGAGAAGGTCGACCTGCGGAGCGCAGTAGCTTGACTGATAAATGTCAGTGATTGATATCCAGTCTCAACAGTCCACTCCACTCACCTCGGCTTCAGGACCACTGCAAGCGCTGCCTGGGCCTGAGCCCTGACTCTGTCGAGCTTCTCGGCCGCCAGGCGTAGGATGCGCAAGAAGAGTCCGGACACGATCGGCGGCCCGAACCCACAGTCCTCGTCCAGATTCTCCCAAAGTAACTTGGTTGTCCTGATCGCGTGGTACCGGACGTTGGATCCCACATCGCCACGAGCGTTCGTTGTGTAGTCGTCCAAGCCCTCGGACACGATCTCAATGAAGATGTACATGTTCTGCTTGAGGAGGTCGCTGCCCGTAAGGCTCTGGAGTATGCAGGCTCGGGTGTCCGTCTCCTTGTCGGTTCTCCATCGCTCCATGATGGCACTGCAGATCAAGCTCTGGTGCTCTAAGGCCAGTGCCGACGCCAATGGATACACGGCCGCGAGCGCAGAGAAGTGACCACTTGTTGTGCGAGTCTTCGACGACTGACGTGCCCTGGCAGAATCGGCCCATTTCCCAACAGCCTCATCGCGCTCTGCATTGTTGCAGAGCATCATCAGAACCACTGCGGCCTCGGATGCGGCTTCGATGATGTCCAGATCCGACCACACGAGCCATTTTTGCAGGTTGGAGCCGACGAGAGCAATGAGGTTGCTCAGTTTTCCTGACCTGGTGCCCATCGATTCCACGAGTTTGGCTAACTCAGCACCGCTCTTGGACACCAGGGACTTTCCAGGCAACAGGGTGCTGTTCGCCGATGTTGCTGCTTGCAGCACCGGGAATGATGCAATAATCAGCCGGCTCGCTGACTCTGCGATGAGCTCCGGCTTACGGTAGGTCTTGGTGTCGCAGTCTTGGAGGATGTCTAGGAGGGCGTCCAGCGAGAGCCGAACAAACTCGCCCAGAGCGCTGTCTCTTTTAGAAGCGGCGGCAACAGGGAGAGCGTCGAGCACGGCTGCGAAACTGAGCAAGAGCCCATGTCTCTCTTCCACCTGCCGAGTCTCAAGTGCTCTGATGCGGTCCAGGACCAGGGAGAGTGATCGCGTCAAGCTCTGAACGGCGTGCTGAGCTGCCGAGGCCAGCTCTGCAGCTACCATTCCATAAGAAGCGCCTGCGGCCCGTCTCGGGGCAGCATCGACATCGCCGACACCCCTCCAGCCCAGCAGAGCGTCCAGAATAGCCTCGCCATAGTGGCTCGAGAGCTTTGTCACCCCAACCGCGACGTCCTGGAGCGCTCTGGATCTGAGGGCCACGGCGTGGTAGTCCACCGTCTGGACGACCCAAATACCCTTGTCGACGGTATCTGGGTGGCGGCCGATTAACTCTTGGAGCGCAGCCGAAGACCCTCGCCTAATGTTGCCCGAAGGGTCAAGGCACGCAGCACAAACGAGGTCAGTGGCAATGACCTGCAAGATCGAGGCAGCTGGACGAGATCCTGAGGTCAGGGAAGCAGCGGGCACCGCTAGGAGCTCCGATGTTGTGTATCTCCGAGCGAGTGCCCAGATACCAAAGCACGCGGCATCCCTGACATTCGCACCCGTTGAACTACCCGAGGTGCTTCGCCTCTCGAAAGAGAGACCCATGAGTAGTGCGTGGACAATATCTGCGAGGTTCTCAGTGGGAGGCGAGCGGCGATAGAGTAGATGAGACAGCGTAAGCATCAAGCCGTGCCACTCCAAGGGATCAACCATGCTCAGGTCCTTCCTTGGTGGCGCCGCCGGGTCTTCTGGGTTCCTCATAGCGCAGGACGTTCTTGTTGAGCGACTCGAGTACCGCCTCCACAACTTGGGATGCCATATCCGTGTCCAGCTTGAGCGTGATGATGCTGAGGGGCCTTGCTGGCGGCAAACCGGACCGGCGTGTCGTTATCCGCCAGGCGCTCGAGCAGGAAGCCGATCGTTGTCTCCACGAGTTCCATGCCTGCCATATCTTGCTGGTTCCTCAGCACCAAGATGGCCACGGCGCGAATGACCTTGATCATGGTCTTGCGCGCCAAGGCCGACGACATCATGCTCCCCGACTTGTCTCCCTCGGCTGCGATCTCGTGCACGGTGTGGAATATTGTCGTCAGATACTGATTCATATCAGAGGTATCGGCCGAGGATACCAAGATACCCGCCAACAACGACAACACTCCGATGTAGTGGTACGGCGTCCTCTCGGTTCCACCATCCATCGGCCTGAGCGCCGACAGCGCCCAGTGCACTAGCGCATCAAGCACCCCAAGCTGCTGCATGTCCCTGCGCATCGAGATCCTCACCAGCAGCGTCTTTGACGCATCCCTTTCCTTCCCCGGCGACGCCAGGTACTATGATTGCCAGCGGCAGAACCCTGGTCGTAATGCTCGGCAGGCCCTCGGGCCACTTCAACCCGGGAATGGGCACCAGATCGTCCTCCTCCTCCACCTCCTGCGAGGAGATGGTCGACAGGTCGAACGGCGCCAGCATCAGATGCGACAGCCAGAGCAGCGCGACATACCGCTCCTCCCACGTCCAGGCCGCGGCCCCGTGGTCGGCCGCCGCCCGCTCGGACTCCTCCAGCGCGGAGAGCAGCAGCTCGAGGTGCTTGGCCTCGTTGCTGAGGAAGCGCACAATGACCTTCTCGCCGCGAATCTTGCAAAAGGTGTAGATCAGCTTGCAGATGGCGCGTGGGAGGGGCATGAGCAGCTCAGAGCGGGCGGAGAGGAGGGCAGCCGAGTGCCGCCGGGTGAGCTGGTGCTCCAGGTACGCGTCGCCCAGCGCGGGGAGCCATCTGGGTAGGTGAGGGTCTAAGAGCTGGGGTAGTTCTTGAAAGGGCTCGAGGAGCTGGAGGCGGGGTTTTGTTTAGCTACGCTGGTTAGGGAGGTGTCCAATGGGGGCTCACCGAAGAGATCAGGCGCTCGGCCTCGCGGGTGCGAACTCGCGATCGGACAGCAGACCCGCCCGCACCATCTCGCTTTCTCAAAAAGGCCGCAAGCGACCTGTCGAAGTCGGCGATGAGATCGCCAGAGATCTTGTGCAGCTTGATATCGAGATCCTCCTCGGGGGCGTCCATGGCGAAAAGTTGGGTGAAGAGTTCAGAAATTGGGTGGGTCCGTGGTGAGTTGGGGTTGAGAGGCATGGATTGGGAAGTCGCGATGTCAGCATCAGGCACCAGCGCAGTGCATACCAAGTCAGGACATCAACGTGTCTCTCACAACGCAAAATACAGCGCAAGAAGGCAACAGGGAGAGAATTTGGGAATGTGTCGACCGTTTCGAGTTGAGCGATAATCTGAGCGTTACTTGATAACTATATAGGTATCTATGCAATCTGTACATACCGCCAGCTCTTGCTAAGGCTTGCCCTCACCTAGAGGCCTATCAGCCTTGAGGTTCCGAGTCATGCTGAGATCGCCATCGCTGCTACAATGACATCCATAGCCGAGCTGTGAGTCGAGGCAGTCGGTCCATCTCCCAAGTCAGGCGGCCCGGACCACGCAATGCCCAGCTGGTTTTGATCGTTCCGATCGTGCGCCCAGATCGAGTTGGCATTCCTCTGGATAGCTGTCTTGAATACGTCCTGCGGCGCCGCGCGGTGCAGATACCGCAAATTGCGCACGAAGATGCCCTTGAACTGGCTGCCATCACTCCCGCAGTTCGGTTCGCACCTGCCGGCCTCGTGGATGATGCCGTTCTCGTCGCTGAGGCGTGTAACGGCGGCCTTCCCGATGGCGATGGCTTCGCTGAGGCATGAGGCATCACCAGTGACTTTGGCCAGCTCAACAAGCCCGCCCAGTACGACACCCTGGTTGTACGACCACGTCGTCATGCCGTTGTTGACGCAGGTACCGTCCGCGTTGATCCTGAGGCCGTCGTTGATGAGGTGGTCGCCGTTGATCATTCCGCTGTTCTTGAACCACGTCCATTCGTCTTTGGCGATTTTGGTGTACTGCTGTTTCCTGCTGGGGACGCGGTTCGCCAGGCTAGCTGCGACGCTGAGATACAGCTCGTTGGCGATGGCATTCTTGTAGGCCCGTTCCTTGCTCCACCAGATGCCGCCGCCACAGATTGTGTCGGTGCCGTTCTGCATGTCCTCGAAGATGCGCTCGGCCATGTCGAGATACCTCTGCTGGCGCGTCACATCCCAGGACCTGATCAGCGCCAGCGCCCACCAGCCCTCGTCGTCGTAGAAGTCGTTGATGAACTCGGAGAAGCCCCGCTTGTCCATGGGCTGGAGGCGGTAGTTAGACGTGACCAAGCCAGTAGCAGAGACCGTCTTCTGCACGCTAACAGAGACGCGCTGGGCGTTGGTGAAGGTGTTGGATATGATGTCGGCGACGTTGAGGCCTGGGGACATCGCCCCGGAAACGGATGCCCAGTCCGTCAGGACTGTCAAGCAGTTTGCGCTGTTCCACCAGCCCGCCGTGGCCCATAGGCCGCTGGGCGCGTCATACCAGCCTTGGAGTGCCTTGGCCGCAAGCGGTGAGTTGTCGGCGTAAGAGGAGCTCGCCGCCTGGTTGCCTCGTAGGGTAGAGATCATATGAATAGCGCGAGCGGCAAGCCCGCCGGATCGTAAGGACACCATGGTGGAAACTTGGGGAAAGTGGGTTGCGGAGAGCAGGAGACAAGCCGACAGAACCAAGTATAAATACTGGCTGTTAGGTTGCTGCCAGCGATGACCACAAAGGGGGCTGTGGTGGGATGGGCGACGCGTCAGAGGGCCGACGATTCATGCCACCCACGAGCCATGCCGTCCAACTTTGGTTCTTGGTTCGGATTGTTGGCTGAGGTCCTGAAAAGGAAGCTACATTGCAGCTATAGGATTCTGTGATATGCCTGCTAGGTAAGCATATCCCTGCACGAGGTAGCCACGGGCTCAAAGGGCGCCGCTTGGTGTAGGATCGGATGGCAAAGGCTCCGGGGGCTCGGCCACGGAGGCGGCCGGGCTGAACTCCGGGTGACCCGGAAGCGGCCCCCTCTGGGCAGAAGCTCCGGCCCAGACGACAGCAATCCGGAAGGGGACGGTGTGCAGCTGGATGCGTGGTAATTCCCGCGGCACTCGGTATGACGAATTACGTAACCGGCTGGCGACGGCAGGAAGAAGTTTATCCGCTCCAAGTGCCCATATGTCATCACTGGTCGCACCTCCGTGTTTTCGTCGTGGAACGTCAATCCGAATACAGCAGCTCCATTGCCGTCCTAGTTGGATCTACGCAGTGTGGCATGAGACACCTGCCACGCGAAAGGTAGAGAGGGCCATCCTCGAATCCTTCGCCCGTTTTTCTATGCGACAGATCTGCGTCAATAGCCACGAGTTCCGTAACTTGTGCAGGCCATTTGTGAGAGGTCTCGGAGATGGAACAGTGGTCAACACATCGAAAAGTGGCTTCGTGGGTTTTCGTTGTCATGGTGGGACAAGAGTCGTGGGCAGGATGCCGAAGGAGCCGAAGTTGACACAGCCAACCTTCCGTAATCTTGGCCGTCATCGCGATCATCGCCGCATCCTCTGCCGTTGATCCAACAGCACGTCGTGGTGAACAAGTTGGGTGGCAGGAAATGTTGGACGATCAACGAGGTGGCTCGAGGTTGCAGGGTCAGCAATGGCGCGGGTGTTGGGGAGGCAAGCAAACAACTACTTCCACCATTCAAGCCTAGTGGGATGGGCAGCTGCTTCACCTCCACACTCTGGGATCTTGTCAGGAAAAATTTGCGGAATCGACAAGGTATGTTGATGGAATACTTTCAGAGATCTGTTGATCTGTTGATCTGTTGTTGCTGACTTGGGCTCCAGAAGAGCGGATCGCGGCACATTGCAAGCCTGGTGGGCCAGCGTGGGTCTGAGCGGGTCTGGGTAAGGGTTCAGCAAGTGTCCCGCTGGAGCCCGCGGGACGTTCGAAAGGCATGGTCGGAGAAAATGGCTAATCTTGGACAACCCTGAGAAGCGGCAATGAGAATTTTGACTTTTGGATTCTCATGAGTTTCCCCTTGGCCATTTTTGACATCTGTTATGGGATAGACAGGAACAAGCATGGCAGGCACGCAAGGACAAGCACTTCGCTTACCCCGCGTGTACCCCACACTCTGCCCCAGATGCCCCAAAAGCCACTGGATTCAGGATCACTTTTGCACACTTCCATCCCATCCTTCCCCAACCACATCCAGTTCATCCGAGGCCCGCTCAGCATTGCAGGTTTTGGGACAGGGCATCAATCTTCAATCTCCGCTCAGAGGTGGAGATCTCGTGCTGGCTGCTGGCACGGTTTCCACCTTTCACAGGTAATGCTTCTCGCGCAGGTCCTTCAGGTCCTCGTCCTCGCTTAACTATTTCTTGCCCTTTTGCTGATTCTCCGTGTTCCACTCAGCAGCCGCACGATGGGTTGACACAGCCCCTCTAGGAGCGTTCTGAAGCCGCCCTGGCAGACGAACCTGACGCAACGACATCCCACATCCCTCTGTTTGCCCGAGGCGGCAAAAAGACCCGGTTCTACGCGATCCTGAAGCCTCATGGGGAAATTTTCTGCGACCTCGACGAGCGCTATGACGATTCCGGAGGACGTAGTGCCCGAAGCTTTGCCGGAACATCGTATGTCCCTGAATAGGACCGACTTAACGGAAAACGCCGCCCACTTCCCCTGGGAAGCAATATGCTTGACTATATCAGACCATCCACACATCACCTCGGTGTCCCGACAAAGAACCGAGATCGGACGTTGGATCGCTTTCATCGCACATCGCCCTGGATCCCTGACGCGCCGACTCTGGCCGAGATGTCTGAACCCTCGGTGTTTCCGCCTCGGGGTCTGGTAGCGAGATGACACTGGCCTACAGAATCACAGGATGTCGGCTTGGGATTGTTGGCATGGTACCTGGTACTTGCCAAAACAGCGACAGAATGGCAAGGATGTGTCGGGGAAGAGCCAGCGTTGAGCCATCTGTACGTGATATCTTGACGGAGAAAGGCCTCTTCGGATAGAACTCCGTTCACCGCATCAACAAGCAGCGCTTACTGCTACCGATAGACCCGATGAGTCACACATCGGCTGTTTCCCGACAGTCTAGTTCGTGGTTTTCGTCCAGGCGTTTCGATCAATCTCCGTCGGCGGTGATGGCACGGAACAAGCCGTCTCGTGGGCCGATGGCCCGTATTTTGCGAACCAAACGACTTCACAAGAGCCATAATCTACAGGCTGATGGCGTGACGGCCCGCCGCAAGCGCCGATATCACGGGAACTCGTGGTCGCATTCCACGCGAACCTTCAGGATCGTGTCTCATGCATACGCGATCCCTAAATTTCTTGCGCAGGTGAGCTTTGCCTGCAATGACGACGGGGAGGTCGTGTCCGGCTTGGCGTGCTCGACTAGCCGGGAATGGCGCCGTGTCAGATAAACACCAAAAAGCTTGCGTCAATTGTCGACATTCACTTGGTTGTTGATATCTGCGACACACCGACGTTTGTACTCTCACCGGCTGGTATTTGCGACCGCGGAACGCATGAGAAACGTCATGCCCCAGACCCATCTCTACACGTAACGGCCCGGCTGTCCCCGACCCGGTCAGGCAATCTCAGCTGTCTTCTCCGGGACTGCGGCGCTAAACCCTCGGCAGACTCCCGGAGGGCCTCGGCCCCGGTGAGGCTCGTGCTGCCCAGCTGCAGGTCCGGGCAGATCGGGGCTAGCGCATGCATCTCACCCGAAGAGGCAGGGGAGGGATCTGTGATCTGGCGTGGTATCCAACGCCACATACGTGCACCGTCACAGGAGACCACTCTCACATGTCTGTTTCAGGGACGCGCACGAGCGCTATGCCAGGGCGGGAGATTGATCAACACAAGGGACGAGCGGGCGCAGCAAGAGTGGGTGGTCTTTCGAGAAGAACGGCCGAAGCCATAAGGCCGTAACCGGGGCATCGTTGCTCACCGTCGAGTCTTGTGCTCGTGTGCGAGGTCTGCTCTCGGTGAAGAACTCCGGATAGGTCCCGGCCTGCTGGTGCAAACAAGGCTCCATGAGAAATGGGGCTGAGCCTCCGTCGGCATCGGGGAAGTCGACAGATCGCACGAGTCGAGACACAAGATACACACTTGTAACGTACGGCCGTACTGTATGTATATACAGTAAGCATGATACAACTAGACTCACGGACACCTACCGGACCGGCAATCGCAAGCGGTGACAACACCAAATTACGGAACCGATTGGACAGGTGGCGCACGGCAAACCCTCCGGGTAGCTCGCACGACTTTCCCGCTGCTGGATCTCGTCAGCGACACAGAACGTCTGCCCGTGGCAAACACCGACTGACATCGTTCGCTTAACACAGCCCACCAATCAGCGCCCGCGGATTCCCGCATGTGTCTGGATCGGGAAGTTGGGAGAGAAAAACGCTCTACACTTAGGGGGCGCGGCGGCCCAGCCAACCTCTCAAGCCGGCAGATGCTACCCGACGCAACGGTCGAGGTGTCATTGCGAACGGCCCCAGGGGGTGGACAAAAAGGGCCATCCGTTTGAGCCTTCCGTCGTCGATCGGATTCGAAAGGCGGTTCGCGGGATCATCGAATGGCTTGATAGTGGACCCTGCTTGAAAGCTGCAACCTTAACCCACATCGCCAAGGCTAGCCTTACGCAGCCTTACTCGAAGTGTAATGACGGAGTACCACCGGGCTGTCTCAGGTTTACAGGTAAGATGACACCAGACGTTCGCCTCACCGGCACGAGGGCCAGTTGAACAGCGGCGATTGCTGCGCGGCTGCCTTATCTGCGCGCATGTTTACTGCAGCTGGCTGGAAACAGCACACTTCGTATGCAAGCTCTGTCTGTCTGCGGGCATGCGAGGCACAGATTCAGGAAAAAATTCTGTTACGGTAATTATGCCGGGAATATTGAAGGGGGTTTACCTGCCTAACGGAGACAAGTGCGCTGCGTGTGATGTTGGGGACGAGATGACGAGGGAGCATGGCAACGTCACACAGGCTCTTCGGCACAGTATCAGTGCGGTGTTGTTGGAGGTTGCTGTTGTATCTTGGGAGGGAAAAACACAACCGATCCTACAGCAAACAGAAGAAAAGCGAAAGTGAGAGGGGAGAAATACATGGAAAGTGAGGCCAGCACACAAAAAACAGGTTCCCCATCCTCATCTTCTTTTCTCTCCATCTTTGGTCTTGTCATGACGCCTGTAACCCCGAATTTTCCAACCCATCCGTGTAAGTTCTGTGCCATCCGGTGGTCACCCGGGACATTGGACCCTTCCAGTCTATCCCATGTAGCGCCACAAAGCCAATGTAACAACACTAGAAGGAAAAGAAAGGCAAAAACAACTGTTCCAATCCGTCTATCCAAAACTCCATTTTATCGGCAAAAGGGAGACAGTTTGGAAGTAAGCGTTGGTCCTGCCGTCGCGAATTCGTAACGTTGCGAGGAGAAGGGGAGGCTAGCGTAATTTGAGCAGGGATGACAAAGGGAAAAAAGTACCGAACAGCTGGAAGAATCAAATGCTGTGCCAGGCGGAGGCGGGAGGGCCGCAGGATCGGTTTGGCAACGGGTATCGAAGCGAGATTTGGCGACCCGTCGCGGCGGTCACAGGGCGGGACTGGCGGGTCTCAGCGCTGTGTGACAGCAGGAGGCAGGGCGCCGTTGGCCTTTGGCGGTTCTGTTGACGGACGATGATGATTTTTGTTGGTGTTTTCCGAGAAGATTGGCATCCGAAACTCAGGGTTGAGCTTCGTTGTCCTGTCTTGATGCGTGAATGCTCGTTCGAATGACGCGCATTTTTGGCGGTCCCAGCCATTTGGTCGGGCCGTGGTTGCTTGCCGGGGGGGCTGTGCCGCTTGTCAGCACCAAAATCGTCCATCAAAGATCTTGAGTTGCGAAGAGCTGAGGAGCTTTAGCTGAGCGCCCACTAGCCTGACAGGACTGTGCTCTGCGACGATCTTTGGGGCAAGCTCACCCGCATCTGGGTCAAGGTTAAGCCAGCCGCGACGGCCACCGCTCCTTTCCCACTGCTCCGATCCCAGCCCAGATCTGATTCGATGCGGCCGATCTGGGATCCCCGCAAGCACGGCACCCAGTTACGCGGTGGTAGTGCTCTGCATGCACTCGCGGCAGCAGACGTGGAACCGGCAGTATCGACACTCCCAGATGGCCCAGAACGGACCGCGATGGCAGATTTGGCACATCCACTGGATCAGGGTGTTGTCCGATTTGATCATGACGTATGAGTGCGCGCATTGACCGTGAGCGGCGAGTGCCATGTTGACCGTCTTCTCGAGGATAGGTGTCTCTTCTCCGTTGTGATACTTTTCTTTTTGGGGGGGCTCTGCCAAGGCCGGGCGAGCTGGCGTTGGTGTGCTGCGGGCGTATCCAAAAGAGGAAAAAGCCCCTAGCTTCTGGCCGTGTTAGTGCTGAGAAACTGGCGGGACAACGATGGCACTCACGAACAGATCACTGTGAGCTTCGGTATCGGTTCGTTCGTCGGATGGTGGGGTTGTTAGCCAGGTTTAACCGTGTTAGTGCAGGTCGAGGGGTGTTGGAGAAGGGATCGAAGTTAAGATCGATGCGTGTCCTTGAGTTGGGTTGTGTGTGGTGCTCCCAGAGCAAAGGTGAGGGCCAGCCAAGGGTATATAAGAAGAGCCGAGGTAGGAGGCAGGAATATCTCGGAGACGCAGTGGAGGGTGACAGTCGAGCAGGTTGAGGTGGTTGCTGTTGCTCGTTTGTCAAACGTGGGTCTGCAGCGGGAGTCTGATTGTAGGTGAGCTGCAAGAGGTAAACGGGAGCGATGAGGCGGCCTTTTGACTTGCGGTAGTGCACAACCGAAGTGGAGGCTTCCCAACCACGGGTAGCGGGTTCGACGGCTTGTGGATCGATCGACCAGCTGGAGCTTGACTCCCTTTGATGGCCTGTTCTTTCTCTGACAGCAAGCCATAAACGGGCCGGCAGCGGTCCAGCGATAATGCGTCACAAGAACTCTCCGGTTGCCGAAAGACGGGCATCCCGGACCAGCTGGGAAGGTGAGAGTCGGTCAACGATAGGATCCGCTTGCTTGTACCCTGGATTTCCTCAACTTTACACCCCTCCCCTGATGTCTGAGATGTTGTTCGTGGGCCGAGCGTTAGCGTGTAAGTGGGCCAACATGGCCAGACAGGAAGAAGCCCCAGAAGATGGCTGGTGGGCAGGCGAATGTTTGAACGCATCTGCTGGCAACCGGAGACGCCAGAGATAGCTACATGATATACAAGTACTGATACTGTTCACTGTGGAAAGCGAAAAAAATAACAGCTGGGAGCGGTCTCTCTCGATTCCCAAAGCCGGCGTCCTGGGTCACCACCCCTGTTGAGATTGAACAGCGAGCACTGCACACACGCCGCAAAAGGCGGGACGATGCTTGCTGCCGGGATGGCCCTGCAAATGAGCCGTCCGGCGATTCCTGATACGGTACGTCGCAACCCCTTCTGGTTTTTCCTCTGGCCAGTTGGGGTTGTAGACAACATCATAACGAAGCGTTTAGCCGTCAAACCTTGGTTTTCGCGGTTTCCTCGCCGCTTCCTCGCCGCAGAATGCCAATCAAAGCAAGGCATCGAAATCCAAACAGACGACGGCCCTGGCAGCCGAAGGGATAAGCGATTTGCCATGTTGCATGGGTTGGGTTCGCGATATGTCGTCCGGCGGCTCTCTTGCCCGGAGGCATGAACAGGCGCCCCAAATGCGCCCCTTACTATGTATTGGTTGGCGCTGAGATGAGAGTGAGCTGCGACGCTTGGGTACAGTCCACAGAGACACCTCTGTGGTTCGCCTTTTCTTTGCACGCACCGATTGCGGGAGTCGACGCGCCGAATGCGACTGGCCGGCAATAGCGGTCGATCGCCTCGTTGATGGGATTCTGGGGAAAGAGGCGAGTCGCAGGTGCGCCTTCTGGGAAGAGGTAACTACAAGGCAGCGGGCTGTCCAACCCCGGCGACGGGTACCTTGCATGCTGTCCCAGCCGGGAACGCTTCAGCCGAGAAACACCAGCAATTGCCCGGTTTGGCAATCGTTCACGGCGGATAAAGGCATCGTGGCGTCGCGGGATCGCGGGGAGGACGGCAATGAGTACCGAGGCAGCACAGCGTCAACACCAAGGCGCTCGCCATCAGGCAGCTGATTCCGCCTGTCCGAGCGCGGTCTCCCAAGGCGTAGTTGTCGATGCGTGAGGCATGAGCAGGATGGCGTTGCCCCACCTGGCTGTCTGACGTTGCGAGGACGACAACGAAACTGGAAGACGGCGGACAACGCCGGACAGGGGAAATTGAGGGTCTTTCCAGGCGGGAAGGGTGTGACAGCTGACGACTGACGACTGGGGGAAGGTGCGAGATTCCTCACGGTGGAGACAACCCCAGGCAGCCAGGCAGTGGGAGTGTCTCGCGGTTTCCGGGCCAGGTCTGGCATCGCTGCAGATTGAAGTTGCGTCAACGTCAAGCATTTTTCTCTTCGGCAACAGCTGCCATGGTCCGAGCCTGCCGTGTCCCGTCTGCCAAATTGCCGCAGCTCCAGCCGATCATCCCACCCAGCGCCGGTTCCTTCATCCCACGTTGCTGTGCCGCAGCCGCAACATTGTAACGGTCGCAGGATCCATCTCGGTGACGCTGCCCTTTTCCTTTCCCTGATTCCAAGGGCCATCACCATCCGCACCAGCTCGCCAGGCTCTTTCACGCCGCTCAACGTTTCGGACCTACCGCCAACGCTTCCAAGGACGACTTTGCTATCAAGCCCACTCAGATCATATCCTAATTGAGCAACATTATACACAATAGGCGTCTGAGCACAATCTGGTGGAGTCGCAGCGATGACATGGCTGCCTCCATGGCACTTCACGCAGCAAGATCCTACAGCCCCGTGCGCGAGTCTTCCCCGCCAATTCCAGCGTGTTCAGGTACCGGACAGGGACGAGGTGGGACCCGACCCTGGCCAACGAACATTCTTGGGAGCTTCTGGCGGGCTTCTGTAGCCTGGACTGCGGGTCTGGTTCATGCCACCGGCGCCGCCGAGCCAGCCGAACAAGGGATATTCAACTTCATGATGCTCGAGGTTCTGTGATGATCGCTGCACCCAAGCGCCCCTTCGGCCGGCTTCGACCAACCTTGGAATCCCGCGACAGTGATCGCCGCATGTTGGCTGCTTGATCGTGCGACTGGAACAGGGGTAGCATATGGGAAACCTGACAGCGGTTGATTCCGCGCGTGGACATGGACAAGCTCGCAGAAGATCATGCGGCCCCAGAAGCGGCCAATTGGGGAAAGTCACCCCTCCCTGCGACCCAATCCCCATGCGGTCGGCTCTGGCCACTTGACGGACAACGGCGCGAGGTGGACGCTCCAGAACACCGCTTCAGCATGGACATTTCTCACCAGATCGGGTTGAGTAAGTTCGACGAACAAATGTCGAGAATCCCCGACTTCTGTCAAATCCCGGCACATCTTCAGTCATGGTGCCCCTCTCCAGGCTGCACGATGCCGTGACCGGCAGACAGACCACCGGGGGTTACTCTTCCCTGTCCTCGATCTCGGAGTTGGCACATGCTAGACTTGGCGTTCGTGTAGTCATACATCGACCCACAGGACTCTCGGGAGCAGCCTCTGAGAGCGAGCAGAGAGTCCTCCACGCCTTTTGGCCCAGGTTCAGTCGGGTGAAATCTTGACAAGCATCCATATAGCCGCTGGCTCTTACTACCCATATGGGAAACACTCCGCACCTTCGACGTCATCCAAGCTCTTGGATGCCCAGGAAGGGCCATGTGTTGCAACTGCAGGTCTGGCTCCATTATATCGTTTCCTGAACTGAGTGATACTCATGCGAAGCTCTGGGAGGTCTCGGATGGGACCCCGCAGTGTGTCTCTGGGCTCGAAGAGCTCACCGACAGGCCCCGCCGCGCGAGACGCTGAGTCTCGCCCCTTGTCAAATGATGGACTCATCGCGAGGTTCGCGACCGCCTCCTCCCGGTTCCATGGATACATGCCTGATCAGACCCAGACAACCGGATGGATCCCGAAGAGTCGGGATACCGCACCCCTGTCAAACCGTTGAGCATTGGAAGCACAATCTCGTGAGGATGATCTTCTCACCCTACACTCTGGCCTTGTGCTAAGGAGTGGCCGGAATTCCAAATTTTACCTCTTGCCATGTCCGTGTTCGGCCCGAAGCTTCTACACTAAACCAGATGGGACGCAAGACCATTTCTCATGTGGACTGCGACACTCACGGCGCAGATCATGCCAAGGGATCCCCTCTCCACCCCGTCACACGCCTCACACCACCACCTGTCCGAACCGTTTCTTCACACAAAATGGGCAGGTTCCCCTGCCCGTGTTCTTACCAGACAGACCGTCTCCAAGGAATCACATGGCCGCATATCCCCCCAACTACAACCCATGTTCTTGAATGCTTAAGAGGGTTGCCGAGGATGTGCTAGGCTCCGGTTCAGGAGCAACGGTGATTCTCGAGAGCGTTTGTTCAAGTTTGAGCACAGCGAAACATCCGATAGCAAGGTTGTCAGGTATTGGATTGACGTCTCGGCTACAGCTCCCGACGGCTCTGCTAGGCGAGGACACACGGAAGTCCATTCACCGGCGTCCGTAGAGCTGGATCTTCGCATCCTGCTCGCTTGCTCGCTTGGCTCTCGCCTCGAGCCCAACGACATCATGGGTGGACCCAGTGACAGCTGAACGGGACCTCGCCCCGATCCACCAGCCGCTTCCAGATGTGCTTGCCGAACATGGCGAGCAGAAAAGCTGTCACATCTCCTGATAGACGCAATTTCTGGGCCGCAAGACAATCCCGCCATCGACTTGCCCCGACGAAACCGGAACCAGGGATCAGCATCACATCTCCCTTCATATGATCTCTTCTCCCGCGCATCCGGTCTATCAGGCATGCTCAGTAGTTTTTATTCCGGAACACTCTATTCTATGACATGCACTCTATCACACTCCCGTCCCATGCCGACCATACTCAACAAACCCCTTACCGTGTAACCTTTTCCGCTCCCCACGAACCATGAACGATCCCACCCACGCTCTGGCAAAGAAATCCCCGTCCCTCAACATCGTGGAACGCCCACCCTCAAGTATACAAAGTATACAACGATGTCTAGGGGATAGGAAACCGTCTCGTCACAAAACCTCTGACAAAAGCCCGAGCACAACATCGAAAGTCTTGGCCGGTAAGCACAGATGTCACTAAGAACTTGAGACTCGCCAACGAGCCTTTGCCCTTGCCCTTGCCCAGTCGGAAACGTCCGCGATCCTCGGCCCACAGGCCCGTGCTCATACGAAATTGGGAGCCGGGCCGAGTCGGGCCGGCCTCTTTGCTCGCAATTTCTCACTTGCAGCCACCTTCACCCTCACCTTCCGACTTGGGAGAATCTGAAGGCGTCGTCTCCGATCCCGCCGCAGTCAAGCCCGCGACCTCGGAAGTATCCGTAGCAGTCTCGGTGAGGGTCGGCTCGGTTGCGGTAGTCTCCGTGGTCGTCTCTGTGGTGGTCTCCAGGGGAGCTGGGTCGCTCGGTTCAGACTGCTCATGTTCGGAACCTTTCATCTCGAGCGCCTCACTCTCGCTGTGATGCTTTTCCTGGAAGGTGAATGCATCCGAGAGGTTGACGGCCAGGAACGTCTTGGGCAGTTTCACCCTGCATCCCGCCGCATCAGTATCCATCCCTCAGCAGGTTCAAAGACGAAAAAGTGGGGCTTACTGATGAAACTTGGCCCTCAGCGTCTCAATCACCACCTTCCAATCCGCATGGGCCGTTAGGCTCCTCCGCGGCGCACACCCGATGCAATGCCTGCTATCAAGCTGCACATCAAGCGGGTCAAAGACGTGACAACCCGGGCTGATGGTGATCTTGATACTGTAGTTGAAAGCCGGGGCGCCCTCGGCATCGACGGGCGGGTTGGCTGGCATCTCGTACAGTTCGAACGAAATCTGGGAGAGGTAGTCGAGCTCCGGGATGGTGGCCCGCTTGATCTTGGTCTCAAGGCCGCCCTCGAGGATGCAGTTGAGCAGGGTGTAGATGTGCGACTCCTTGGTGAAGTAGATGAAGCACTTGGCCTCATCGGACGCCTGCATGTCCTCGAGATCTTGCACGATCTCCTTGAGAAGGGGGAGGGGTCAGCAGACCGATTTCGAGCTGTGGATAGGTCAGTAATCTTTTCCTTCCAACGGACAGATTCGGTGCTAACCTTCTCGCTATCAGAGATGCCATACTCCTGCGGGCAGATGAAGTCGAACAACACCTTGGCCAGCTGGTACAGCTCCCGCAGCGGCTCGAACAGCGCGTCCGTCTTTGCCTTGGTCTGGCTGTTACCTCTATGTAGATGGAAGTACTTCTCCGGTAGCTCTGCCTCTCCGGTGTTACGAAGACCGTTGAGGAACGAGCGGCGACGGAAGATGCGCTTGACGGCCTTGTGGCCTGAATTCTCGATCTTCTCAGCCAAGCTCCCTGCCGCAGGTTTCTCATCGCCCTTTAATCCATTGCTGCTGTCCTCTCGGCATCCTTGGCCTGCGACGAGGACTTGGGCTCCTTGCCATTCAGCGAGATACCGTACTCCTCCTCCAGCATGATCTTGGGAGGAGTGAACACCCACTCGAGGAACTGCCGGTTGTGCAGGGCGTCAAACTTCATCGTGTCGTACAGCTCCGAGATCTTGCTGGGATCAACCTTCTCACCGTCGCAAAACTCGGCAAACAGCTTCTCCCATCGCTCCTTGAAGAGCTCCGCGTCCTCGCCGCAGCACCACCGAGCCTGGATGCTGTTAACCGCATTGGCCTGCGACAGCGAGCCCGCAGAGCCCATCGAAGACAATGACAGTCCCGACCCGCCTTCGTTGAGTCCCTTCTCTGCCGGGTTATTGATGGTGTTCAGCGAGTTCACGGCACCGCTGTACAGCTTCGCGTAATTGTGTTGCATGACCTTTCGGTGGAAGTTCATCAGTTGCACGACCCTCGTCTGCACCTCCGACGGCTCAGGCATGTTGTCGGGCCAAGCAAACTGCGGGGGCCGTTCGTTGCCCTTGCGCAGGAGCCCCTTAAGCTTCTTCTTGACTTTGTCCATCTCGTCCTTGGCCGCATTAGAGTCGTCGAGTAGGTCCTTGCGAATGGTGATGAAATCCTCCGGGACATCCTTCTTCTTGAGGAAGCTCGCAGCCCAGATCTGCGCGCTCGTCACGACGCGCCGCTCGCTGCTGCTGAAGACGTGCACCTCGTCCAGCATCTCGCGGTTCATCAGCCCCAGGTCGCTGCGCATGCTCTCGCCGAGCTCCTGGGCTTGGTAGCGGGCCGAGTGCGTCGGCTCGCCACCCCACTTGACGATCAGCTGCAGCTTGTCGAGGACCAAGCTCTCCTCGGCGGCCGTGAACTTGGACATGGTCACGCCTGAAAGCGAGTCATGTCTCCGGGGGGACTTGCGTGGCGTTTCCTCGCCATCTTTCTTGGCGTCGGCGTCCTCGTCTGTGTGGAGAGCAACCTCTTGCTTGCTGGGTGCGTCTTTCTGCTCCTTCTCCGGCCTCGACTCGGCCTTCTTGCGGAACATGGGCTTGATCTGCACCTTGGTGCCGGCCCAACTACCCTTCTTGATCAGGACGTTGCGCAGGGCCTTGAGCTTTGCGCGGTCTTCAATGCCCTCCTTCAAGGCTACGTCGACGGCATCGAGCACGCTGGCCAGGGCGGGCTCACCGATTAGTAGCACTTCTTCCTGGTGGCCGCGGAGCAGCTGGATGAAGGGTTCGGTATGGAAGGTGAACTTGTACTTTTGTTTCGGCGTGCGATCCGCATGGCGAATAACCGACACCACGCCCTTGAGCTTCCAGCTGGGCTTGGGTGGCGGAGGCGGGGTGGCTCCTGGTCTTCTTGTGTGGACGTCTCGGGAATGATGGAGGGCGCGGCGGACGTGACCGACGGCGCAGTCGACGGCGCGCAGTCCTGTAGAGCAGCCGAGAACTGGCTGGCCATAGGACTGGCAGGTATGCTGCTGCCGAGCTTGGGTTCGGATTTGGCATATGGGAGCGGCTCGACGATCGACTCGCGGGCCGATCTATTATCAACGCTGTGGCGGCCCTGCGACATGCTGTCCTTGTGGTTTGTGCGAGCCGCCATGGGATCCACGTCAGAGACGGCAGGGGACAGCATGGGGGGCGTCCGGCCTTCCCTGCGCAGCTTCTCCTTGATGAAGATGTCCTTGAGAATGTTGGCGCAGTGATCGTAGTAGTCGTCGTTGTCCTTGACGAAGCTCCAGCCGTTGACATCGATAACGTAGCTCTTGCCGCCGGCGCGCAGCAGATCGAAGCCGCAGACACGCTGGCCGAAAGTGGTGCTAATCTTGCTGGCGATGTCCTTTTCCTCGCTGCTCAGCGATGTAACGTAGCGCACCTCCTTGCCGTGCGTGTTGCGGCGGACTACGCCGTCCACGACGGGGGACTTTCTTGTCTCGGCATGGCAATAATTCGGCCCGACGGTGTAGGCCTTGACATCCTCGGCGTTGTCCACCTGCATGAAACGTTCGTAGATGAAGCTCTCGTTCGGCTGGGTGATGGCCCGGGGCACAGTCAGGCCCTCGACGTACTCGCTGCTCTTGTTGCCAATCTTGCGGAAAAGTTTCCGGGCACCGCCACCGGCAGATGAAGGGAAGTAGATGATGATGTTGTGGTCCTCGCCGCTCGTGGGCTTCTCAACGAATGGCTTCTTGATTAGCTTGCCGTCGACGGACAAGATATCGCCACCATCGAGCAGCTCAACCTTCCGAGGAGCCGCCGCCTTCGCCTTTTCAGAGTCTGGGTCGATGGGCTCGAAGGTGATGCCGCTCACGTCGCGGATCTGCTTGCATATCTCGGGAGTCAACAGTCTCGGGCCGCCGTCGCGGTTCACCTCGATGCGCTGGGGCGTGGGCACGCCGATGCGGTCGAGAAGGCGCAGGCAGAGGCGACGGTCCCAGAGAATCTTTTGCATGGGCACGTCGTTGACGCAGAAGGGCTTGCGGGTCTTTACGTAGGCGATAGCCTTTTCCAGCGGAAAGCCATCGGAGTAGAAGGAGATGAGGTAATCGCTGGTTGTCAGTACAGCTACCGAGGATAAAAAACACGTAGAACTTACCACATGGGCCAGTTTTCGACCTCTATCTTTAGTTAGCTCGGCTCTTCAAGCAAAGACAGCGGGGAACCCACCTTCATCAAGAATGACCTTGTCTCCAAAGACACAGACATCAAACTCGCGATTCTGTATCAGCCGGTTCAGAATATTTCTGCTGGGCTTGCTCCTCGCCTTGACATCTAGCGCGCAGACACCAATGACACCCCAAGGGGCGGGCTTGTGTTCCTCCTTCTCAGTCCGCTGTGACCCGGTGCGTTCGCCGACCGGGCTGTTGTGACTACTCGCACCGGTGCTCCCACTGAACCTGCGCTTAGCCCGGCTCCTAGATCTAGTGGGCTGCGGGCGTGCGGGCGTGGCGTGACCGGATTGCTGCGGTTGCGGCGACTTCTTAATCATGTCGCTCGGTTGCTGCGCCTGAGACTCGCGGGACGAGAGCTGAAGGGCGCCCTGCGACCCCTGGCTGCCAATCGTCGCTATCATATTGGACACGGCCGACTCGGGCTGCGCGGTGGTGAAGTGCTTGGGTCCTCCGACCGAGCCCATGACGCCTGATACCGATCTGTGATGGCCTGGAACGCCGGCGACCTGTTGGGTCGCTTCCGGTCACCGACACCGCCGAGCTCGGAACGCCGCGGGCGGATGCTAAGCTATAGAGGGAGCTGAAGCTCATGCGGTTACTCACGGGGTCCTCGGAGACGGAGGAGCGGGGCTGCGCAGGGCAGGATCGTGGAGGCCACGGTACTCGGGCGTATCGGCATTGTGGTGGCCCCCAGCCGCGGGTGTCCGGGTCGTCGAGGTCGGCAGCTTCGATCGCAAAGTCTCGGGGCGAGTATGCTGGGGTGGTGAGCTGGTCTTGGGATGATTTCTCGGAGCCGCCGTTTTCGCTCGATTCTGCCCGCAAAGGAAGCTGAGCCGGAGCGTGCGGCCTCAATGGAGGCGGGGCCATGGAGATATCGGCTCTTTCGGCGTGGGCCTCTGTGGTACCGGGCTCAGCCTGGTTGCCCATGTGGGTGGAAAGCGCGGACGACGAGGAGAGAGTGCGAGAGTGGAAACCGGCTCGCTGGGCCCCGGGCCTAGACTCTACCATTCCTGCTGCCGCTGCCGGGGAGGCCTCGATCGAATTTCTCGCTTCTTCTAGTGGAATACCCTGGGGAGGCGAAGGCGGCAGCGACGTGGCACCACCGGGGCCTGCATCGGGAGAGGTCATGTTCGGGCCGTCAGAGGTTGGTTCCATGTTCATGTGTGTTATCCTGTGGGGTAGCGGCTGATCACCACAGAGGAGACGAGAACAGTTGAAACAGAGGCGGTACGGTAACCGCTGTGTTGATCAACGCATGCGAATTGTGGAATGTCGATACCGGCAGTTTGATGTCCGATCAAGGGTTCACAGGGAGGGCGGTTCAAGATGGGGTGGTGGCAACATGAAGGGTGCAAAAAATATGAAGACACCGGGCAATCAAGCTCAACCGTCCGACCACATTTTCACGTGGAGAGTGGGAAAAACCATGCAATTAGCTCCCGTCCGGCTCAATGGCACGGCCAAGGAACCGACCCGACGGCGGAGGTCATGGAGACAAGATAGGGCTTGCCGAGAGGCGGAGAGAGCGCAGCTGGTCCAGACAAGGTCAAGGGGTTGATGCGCACGTTGGCGGGACAGATGGACCAACCCAGCGCCAGAATGGCGGTTAAGGTGAGTTAGTGGCAGCCAGGATATTTTTTTGTGGCGGGGCAGAGGGGCACAGAAGCATCATGACGCCAGATACCCGCCGCATCCGGCAGGCAGGCCCAGCCCAGCACGAGCCACATCTGCTCCATAACTTCTCCGCAGCTCAACAGTAGCATCCAAGGCAAATCAACAATGGGATTTCCGGGCCCAAAATCCAGAAATAACTAGTTCTCGGCTTGCCTCACCTCAGACACTGCCGACACCATGTCAGCGCTGCACGTTTGGACAACAAAACAAGTGGTCGCGTGACATGCAGCCATTTTGAGTCGACCTGAGATGTCAGACGCTCATAGGCCACTCGGCGTCTTTTATCGGGAGAGCAAAGGCGGTCAAGACTCGCCCTTGCATGCGGAATGTTTGAAGTCGGCATGTGTCCGGCCATCGGATGCGGGTCGCAGGTTTTGGATGATGGGTGGTGACAAGGTCGGTGCTCAGCGATTGGGCCCAGGCCAAGACGCGCCAAGATGTGGGGCCAATCAAGGTGTGGCTGAAATTTTCTGGAATCGGCTTGTGCCTTTTTCGGACGAGGCTGGCTGCCAAAAACTTAAAAGTTTCAACACCGGATCATCGCGACGACAGAAGCGGCCGTTGACGGTGGTTATCCGCTGCCCCAGGACACAATGCCCCACTCAGAACCGGACCGGCCGTCGACGAAGCGGCAGAGGCTCGATGCTGTCGTCACCCGGGCGCCAAGCGAGGCTCCTCTATCTTTGCGCCTTTCAGGGTGAGCATCGCCGGTTCGTGATGGGACAGAAGTATTAGATCCTTTCTGACCCTTGATTGTTTAGACCATTGGCTTAGTGTCTCCTACCGCCGTCCCATTTGCATCGATCCCCCTCGGCAAAACCACGTTCCAAATCACCACCTCCGTCGGCCGCGCCCTGCAGACCTACGACCTCAAGCGCGGCCTCAACCTCGTCTTCGTCACCCGACCGCAAACCCCCGCCGAGATCACGGCCACATATGCCTGGAAGGAGAAGGTGTTTGCCGCCTGGGGCGATCCGAGCAATGGCGAGTCCCAGGGGTTGTGGGCGTTCCAGCGCGGCAGGAAGGTCGCCGAGCTCCAGCTGCCCGGCGACCTGGACCAGCCCATAAAGCAGATCCTGATCTTTGGCTCCTGGATCGTCGCCTGCGCCTCGACGAGGATAGAGGTGTGGAAGTCAGCTACCATGGAGCACTACACGACCATATTCACCGCCGCGGCCAAAAAGGGCGACAACGAGATCACGGGGGTCTCTGCAACATGCCCACGTTCCTCAACAAGGTCTTTGTCGGTCGGAAGGACGGCTGGGTCGAGATTTGGAACATCAGCACGGGCAAGCTGATCTACACGATCCTGCCGCCAACGCCCGACTGCGGTTCCGTTACCTGTCTCCAGCCCTCGCCGGCCCTGTCGCTTCTGGCCATCGCATACTCGGAGGGACCGCTGGTCATCCAGAACGTGCTTACCGACAAGCCGGTACTACAACTGAACGCCGGAACCGAGGACGCACCCGTTACGTGCATATCTTTCCGGAGCGACGGCCAGGGTGCGGGTCAGGATGGGAGGAAGGACGGTGTCATGGCCACGGCCACCGGTGTCAGCGGGGATGTCACGTTCTGGGATCTCAACCAAGGTGGGAGGATCATGGGTGTTCTGCGGAGCGCGCACAACCCGCCATCTCAGAACAGGGAGATCCGCGGTGTGTGTTAGCAAGGTCGAGTTTCTCCCCGGCCAGCCCGTCATCGTCACCAGCGGGCTCGACAACTCGCTCAAATCGTGGATTTTTGACGAGTCTCCATTCTCTCCGGTGCCGCGGAGTCTGCACCAGCGCAGCGGCCATGCGGCGCCGGTCAGCTGCCTGCAGTTCCTGCCTTCAGATTTCGACGGCGCCGAGGGTGGCAACAAGTGGCTGCTCAGTGGTGGCCGTGATAGGAGTCTGTGGGGATGGAGTCTGCGTCGTGACGGCAGAGCTCCGAGCTCAGCCAAGGTGCTATCCGCAAGAAGGCGAGGAAGTTGGGTATCCTGGCTGGCGGCTCCCTCTCGCACGGCCCTACCACTACTCTAGACGATCTGAAGGCGCCTGAAATCACCTGCATCGCGTCTTCGCTTAACCGCGATGGTGGTATGGGAGCCATGCCAGGGAAGCAGATGATCTGGGACAAAGGCAACGACAAGAACAAACTTAGCAGTGCTGAGCTCAGCGGCATGACCGGCTGGGAGAGCGTTATTACTGCCCACAAGGATGATTCCTGGGCTCGCACCTGGTTCTGGGGTAGGAAGAGGGCTGGTCGGTGGGCGTTCAAGACAGGTGACGGAGAGAGTGTGTCGACAGTTGCAATTAGCCCCTGTGGCAGCTTTGCGCTGGTTGGTTCAGCCGGTGGTAGCATCGACATGTTCAACCTGCAGTCTGGGCGGCACCGGCAACGCTTCCCTTCGAGGTTGACACCAGCGCAGCTCAGGCAATTGAAGATGCAGCAGCTCAAGGCGCTGGACGAGGTCAACAAGCTGCAGACGCGGTCCAAGAAGACATTTGCCCCTGGAACTGGCCGGCACACGGAGGCGGTCACCGGCCTCGTGGTCGACTCGCTCAACCGAACCGTCGTCTCCTGCTCGCTTGACGGCAGGATCAAGTTCTGGGACTTTGTGACTGGCAACCTCGTCGACGAGATCGACTGGGCGCCCATGACCAAGATCACCGCCTGCCGCTACCACCCGGGCAACGACCTCATCGCCTTCGCCTGCGATGACCACTCGATCCGGGTGGTCGACGTCGAGACAAAGCAGACCATCCGTGAGTTCTGGGGATGCCGCGGCGACATTTCCGACTTCTGCTTCTCCAACGACGGCCGGTGGATCGTCGCCGCGTCGCAGGATTCGGTCATCCGCGTCTGGGACCTGCCCACGAGCCATCTCATCGACGCCTTCAAGCTCGAGAGGCCATGCACGGCACTCGCCTTTTCTGCGACTGGAGAGTATCTGGCTGGCGCTGTTGAAGGCGACCTGGGCGTGCAAATCTGGACCAACAGGACGCTCTTCAAGCATGTCCCCACGAGACAGATATCCGACAAGGAGATCGGTCAAGTTTGCGCGCCGACGACGTCCGGCGAAGGCGGTCAGGGCCTGATCGAAGCCGCCTTTGAGACCGACACGGAAGAGCAGGCGGCAGAGGACGGGGTCACAGCGCCGGTGATTGACCAGCTCTCATCTGACATGATGACGCTCAGCTTGGTGCCCAAGAGCAGATGGCAGACGCTACTGCACATCGACCTGATCAAGGGCGGAACAAGCCCAAGGAGGCGCTAAAGCGCCGGAGAAGGCACCCTTTTTCCTGCCGTCTGTAGGAGGGGCGAATTCGCTGCTCCCTACTGGGGAGGAAGCCAAGAAGCCCGAGGGAGAAACAGCCGGGTCGAGGTTGACACAGCTTGATCGGACACGGAACCAACAGGCTCTTACGTCGAAGCTGCTGGTTTGCGGGCAGTCGGGGGGACTGTAAGCATTCCCTTACCCCCCATTCAGTCTTCCTCATAATGAATGCCGTGACTAACGCGATATAGACACGGACTTCCTCGAGCATCTCAAAGCCCTGTCGCCCTCCGCAGCTGACCTTGAGCTGCGTTCCCTGTCCATCGGTAACGGCGACGACGCCTCCAACGAGCTGCTGCACTTCATCAAGGCACTCACGACAGGCTCATCGCGAAGCGTGACTACGAGCTGACGCAGGCGTGGATGACGGTCTTCCTACGGCTGCACTTCGACTTGGTTTATGGCGAATCAGAGCTTGCTGAACGCACTGGCGAGTGGAAGGAATACCAGGCCAAGGAGAGGGATAGGTTGGACGCATTTGTGGGGTTACTGCGGCGGCGTGGTCGGTTTCTTGAGGAGTCCACGGACATAGGCACGGTGTCTTTTGTGTGCGGAGATGGGTATGAGAGATAAAGAGGAGCAATGTCAAGCGAATCTATGCAACGTCTTGGGTATATATTCCTTATCGAAGAGGCATGTCGTCGTCAATGTCTAGATCTAGTCTATACCAAAGCACACGTGCTGGGGCCGTCTATCCAAAGAGCATGTCAAGTACCCGATCGAAGGAGTTCCTAGTGCCAGGTCAGCAACTGAGTGGAAACCGCTGAAGGAGAAATCTTACGCTGGTGGGCTCGGCACGTAGTTGCGCTCGTACTCCTCGATCTCATCCAGGTTCTTGACCAGGTCAACCCTCTCCAGGGGCAAAGATCTTGGTCTTCTTGAAGAACTTCCATCCAACGTAGAGCACCGGGCAGATGCCAATCATAGTGTATGTCGCTGTCAGCACCCCACCTCCCTCTCAAACCTCACGAAGCACAACTCACGAGAACAAAAAGGTCGGCACATCCCAATTCCCGGGTAGAAACACCGTGTATTCCTCCCACAAACGTCATCACAAAGCACCCCACCAACGCATACCACGCCGCATAGGCTGCAGCCACGCGCGGTACGGCAGCGTCCTCCGATCAATCCCTTGCGCCTTGAGCGCGCGTGGAACCTGATGTACGTCACGCATATGACGCTGAAGTGATCAGCTGGCTCGCCGTGACCAGATTTGACAAACCACTGCAACACAACGGCCGCGTCGTTGGACACCTGCAGAAACGCCAGCAGGGCAATCGCCAGCACCACAGCCACGGCGTAGATGGGCACACCCTTCTTGGTGCACCGCAGGAAGACGGCGGGCGCCTTGCCCTCGAGCGCCATGCCATACAGCGAGCGCGATGCGCAGTACACGTAGCTGTTCCCGCGGAGAAGGCAGCCGTCAGCACCATGGCGTTGACGATGTCCGGGAGCACGCGGATGTGCAGCCGGTTCATGGCCACGACGTACGGCGAGGCGGCCGCGCCGGGCGCGCCCGTGCTGAACGCGCGCTTCAGCTCGGCGTCGTTGTACGGCACCAGGATGCCGACGGCCAGCGAGCCGAGGACGAAGAAGGCGGTCAGGCGGTAGAAGACGGCGTTGAACGCGCGCGGCATGACCACGCGCGGGTTCTCGGCCTCCCGGCGGCCATCGAGACGTAGTCGGGCCCGGCAATGGTGAAGGCGGCCTGGATGAGGCACTGCAGGAAACGAAGGAAACGGCCAGGTCGCCCGTGTGGTAGAGCTCTGCGAAGGGCCCCGGGTCGCGCCAGTAGCGGAAGCCGAAGCGGTCGCCGAGCGGTTGCCGCCGAGCATGACGATAACGGTGAAGAGGAGCAGGGCGACAATGAGGAGCACCTTGCCGAGTGCGGCAGAACTCGACCTCGCCGTACCACTTGACCGCGAGCAAGTTGATCAGGCCGTAGAGCACGATCGTGATGGCGATGATGCCGCCGGCGGGGACGGCATCGCTCCAGTAGTGTATGATGACGTTGCAGGCGGTGATTTCGAAGGGCACCAAGGCGGCCTCGAAGACGAAAAAGTTCCAGCCGGCGGCAAAGCCGAAGGCCTCGTCGACGTAGCGGCCGGCGAAGCGGACGAAAGGCGAGGAGATGGGGAGATAGGTCACCATCTCGGCCATGCAGAGGGTGACGGCGAGAATGAAGGTGCACCTGCGGGCGTTAGCAATCTGTTCCCCCCCTTTTCTCTGATGTTTCTCGTTTTCCCAGAAACACATACCAGAGCGTGAAAGCAATAAACAAGCTCGCCGGACCGCCGTTCAGGATCCCCTTGCCGATCTGGACATACAGCGCCGTACCAATGGTACCGCCAATGCCTGGCAAATGTCAGTCAGAAAAGGGCGTCTCATGCCTTGCGGAACCCCAACGTACCGATCAGTTGGATATGGCGCGACTTGAGCGTGCGGTGGGTGTTATCTCCCCGAATGCTGCGAACTGACACGCTCTCAGGGGAGCCGCTTCCAGGGGAGCCCTTCTTTTCGCTGCCAGGTCCCCGGTGAGGACCCGGAGAGGCGGCCTTCGACATCGACAGCTGTGGAAGCCATTCCACACGGCGGTTATACCAACAACCAAGAGTTTTGATTGGACTTCAGATGTGCCCAGGCTGCTGGCCTAGGCTGAGCCAGGCTCAGTAGATCTGTTTGAGGAGGAGGAGAAGAACTCGACGACAAAGGTCATGGGTGATGGTGTTTTTCAACCAGTCTTTGGTCACTGGAAGAGAACAGGAAGCGGTCTCTCCTCGGGTACCGAGTCCGAGGGGCCGTACAAAGGATGTCTGCTTCACAACAGTCGGGGGACGAGCCGAAGGAGGGTAGGACGATCAGGGTCCTGGGTGGGACAGAAAATTTGCCTTGTTCAAGTGTGTGTGCCGGTCTGCCGGTGTCTGCGACAATTGCAAGGCGACGATCGCTCCCAGGACGGGCAGGCGAGGACGGGACCAATAGGGATCGCGACAGAATGACGAAGGATCGTTTGAGTGCTTTTTATACATTACATGCCGCATGGTGCCATTAAAACCAAGTTTTCGAACCTAAAGTTGGCCCTGCATGCCCCCGCATCCACACACAGCTCGCAGCTCAGCATGGGAGAGGCCGCATGCATGGATAGCGGCTGTTCATGGGCGTGGGAGCTGGGGTTTTTGTGGTACAACCGGCATTACCCCTGTTTCTTAGATGGGTTTCATCGGCCGTTGAATGGAGCCAAGGCCGTGAGGCTGCGTCCGGACACGTGCCAGTGGTGGGAGGTTGCAGAACTGGCCAGCAAATATCCCCGGTGGTGTGTTTTCTGCCCTGAGGAAGTGATTTTTCTCGCTGACAATAGTCTCATTGCGGCAGGTAACTGAGGATGCTGCCGCGGAAGACGGAAGGTGAAGATCCAATGCGGTGTGACGCATGTGATAGTGCCAAGGGGGGCTGGCAAGGGGGAAAATGTGAGTTTTTGCTGCGTGATGCCTTCGACCGCGGAAGGCATCTATCTATACTCTGTGGTTCCTGTCAACGCTAATTGCACCCGCCATACGCTCAATGACCCTGGTACAGCTACTGCCCATTGACCCCAATCCTCAGCTCCTCCAGCTCCTCCCTCATCTGCCGATACAGCTCCTGCGCCTCACGCTCCCTGGTACTCACAAACGCGACCTCGGCCCTGAGCGCTGCCAGCCGCCTCTGGATGGCCTGTTCCTCGCTCGCCCGCAGGATCTGGAACCCACCAAGGGCGTTCCGTGCCTTTTCGAGGGCGCCGTGTGCCTCGGCGATCTTCTTGCGCAGCATCTCAGCTCGGTTCTTGTAGCCGCCAAGATGAAGGTTGAGTTTCTTCTCCAGTTTGTTACCCTTTTCGGCCGATGAGAGAAGGGATTCAAGAGCGGACTGTCCAATGTTAGTTGAGTAGCACAGGGTCCAACGACAAGGGGAATGCTTTACATCTAGAGCGGACTTCATCGTCGAGATCCGATCGTCCTCATCATCCGAGTCATAGCACCCGAGGCCGAGCAGCAGAGAGTTAGTGTTCTCCTTGTTCCAGACCGCCTCAACCTCGGCTGGCTTCGGCTTTTCTTTCATTTCCATGAGCACCTGAGTCGGGCTTCTGCCAGCGCGGAGTCATCAATCCTGGCAGGTCGATGGGCCTCGCGGCCGAAGGGGCTCCTGGGAGGGGGTACTTGGTGGCGTCGTGTGCTATCAGCAACGCCGCCTCGCGAGCAACAAGTGCCTGTGCGGGATCTTCAACCTGCGAGGCCTCCCGTAGTAACGCGTTGTAGTCGACTGTCACAGCACGAGGCAAGTCTCGCTGCATGACCTGTGTCCGCCGCTTGCGCTCGAGCAGTTCCCGGGCCTCTCGGATCTCCCGCTCCCTGCGATCCCGCTCGGCGGCGTCCTCCTCTAGCTCCTCGGCTGTCTTGGGCTCTTGCTGCTCTTCTGGCAGCTCCAGCTCCCACTCCGTCTCTTTTGGCTTGGGAAGAGCGGCCAGGCTCTGCTTGAGCTGGTGACGGAGCGAGAGCTCACGCAACCGAGCATCTCTTGGCGTCCCTCCCACCATGTCCATCTCGGTATCGGCGGCATTGAGGGAGAAGGTATCGCGGGTGTGCGTAGTGGTGTCTGCCCAACACGGAGCGGTGTGGCGCCGACGCCGTTAGCTGGTTGCCGTAAGGGCGTTGCCAGCGGGTTTGGCGTTGCAACAACTTGCTTCCGTGGAGCAACAGAATCGAAGCCTGTCGACCCTGCCCCTTCGTGGAGAGGCTATTCTCTCCGCCGAGCAGCGACGACTGAGTCCTCTGTGAGCGCTCGGATGTTGCGAATCTCGTTGGCGATGTGGTCCTCCTGAGCAGGGGCGCGTGGTGTTCTGATAGGCGCATTCGTATTGAGCGTCGAGTAGTTGCCAATCAACCCTCGGGTGGCGTCGTTGTCGCTCTCACGAGCCATCGCACTCGCGCGCTCGCCCATCATGCCCATCTTGACAATCTCCTCCAGCTCGCCCTCGCTGACCTGCGGTGCTGGCAACACCAGCGCCTTCCGCTTGCTGCTCTGCTCCGCCTCACGAAGCTTCTGCATCTGGCCAGCCTTGAGAGCCGCTTGAAGTGATGCTGACGGCCCATCCTTCTCATTCTTCCTCCGCTTCCGGTCGGCATCCTCCTCGTCCTCACCTTTCCGCTTGTTGCCCACCTGCTGCTTCTTAGGGTCGAAGTGGGCGCGCTGGAATTCATTGCGCTGGATCTCCTCGGTCGTGTCGTAGAAACCTGAACGGGCTTCTTCTCGAACGGAATGTCTGCATTGTAGTCCATTTGCCCCTTCTTGCGCGTCGTGACCTTGATGTTGATGCCGGCGGTCTTGAGTTCTCGCCGCTTCTGCAGCGCAGCCAGCCGCCGGGACTCCTCCTGCTGCCTCTCACGAGCCTTCCGCTTGGCCTTCTTGCCCTGCGTGTTGGCGAGACGGGCGCGCCTCGCTCAGCATCTCCTTCTCGTCCTCGTCGAGATCGATCGTGTCTGGCCGGGCGGGCTTCGTCTCGGGATCGGGATCGACTTCGCCGGCCGGAGACGGCGGACATCATCGGCGGTGGGTGCTCGTGTCTCTCCGCCTTCGGTCCGTCAGGCCCAGGGACGAGGCTTCACGCTGCTCTGCCTCGTCGAGGAGTCGCTGATATCGCTCGAGGCACTGGTTGGCGGTGCGGCCGACAATCGGGGCGATGGTGCGCCATTGCGTGGGCATCAACTTGGCGAGGTGCAGCAGCTTCTCGTCCTCCTCCTTGCTCCACTCGATCTTCTTGATGCTGGGGTCGAGCCATTCGTTCCAGCGTGCCTTGCACTGCTTGGGCGTCTTGCGCGCCAGCAGCGACGACACGCGCGCCCACTGGTTCAGGCCATACTTGCTGACAGACGCCTTGAGGATCTCATCCTCGATGTTCGTCCACACGCCTCCCTTGACGACGGGCATGGTGATGGCTGGCGGTGATGGTTTGGCGAAAAGCGTGGCGCGGTTGAAAGTTCGAGAAGTAAAGATGCGATTTGGACGCTGCGGCAGGCAGGGTGGAGTATGATTGGCTGGTGGTCGGTGGCCCACTAAAGCTTCCATGCCGGAGCTCGCATCTCGGCGCCCGCTGCTGCTTTGGCACCCACAATCCAGAAGGAGCCGAAGCATTGAGCAGCCTGCACCAGCACAAGCAGTTTCGACAATTCCCCTTTGAGATACTGCCGCTTCTACATTTGGCATATAGCATTTATTGTCGAAATCACAACATGGCGTCCGACGCGGCCTCTCCCCAGCGGGAGCCGACTCCCTCTACGCTTCTCTCCTCCCTCCCACAGAACGCGCCCTGGAAGATGACCATAGCCCGGCCGTCTCTTCGCCATTGAACCCCGAACCGAAATCTCAGAAAGTGCAGGTCCAGGTCCCAGAAGACATCCAAGCCATGGGGCGTGAGAAGCGTACCAAGAAAGACTCTCTGAAGAAGCGTGAGTCGAAGGGTGGCCCCGACAGCTCCAGAGCGACACCAGACCCCAAGCAGAGGAACCGGAAGCCGAGCTGGCGCCTATTCGGTACAAGCTTGCCCAGCCGAAGCCGACCGACTTTGAGCTCTCGCGGGCCCGATCTTTACGCCTCATCACGAGGTCCAGGACTCCGAAGGGCGGACCATTGAGTTTCTCGAGACGTCTGACCAGTAGGTCTGCAAGGAAGTTCACATCGGATATTTGCTGACCCGGGCAGCGTCTACAACAAAGAAGAGCTTCCACTATACACACTGCATCGCCGACCCCGCCTTCCCCTCCATGTTTTACTACCGCAACACCGAGCCACCGCCGTTTGGCGCCCACATGAGCTTCGAGGATGCCGCATCACACATGTTCTTCGACCGAGCTGGAACACACGTCACGTCCGACAAGGGGTTTCGTAGTCCCGAGCCAACGTTGCAGTTAGAGAAGGCAGGTGGTACTGGGAGTGCAAGGTCACGCGGGGAATTCTAAAGCATCGCAATGAGGGCGACCCAGAGTCCCACGGCCATGTCCGGATAGGTTTCGCTCGAAGGGAAGCTTCTCTGGATGCGCCTGTTGGGTTCGACGCATACAGCTACGGGATCCGGGATGTGGCGGGGCAGAAGGTACACCTGTCGCGGCCAAAGGATTTCTTCCCCCCCGGGAGGATATTAAAGAGGGGGACGTCATCGGCTGGAGATCCAATTGCCATCAGAACGGCTCCATCGGAAAATTGTTCAAGGGCAATACAACCCGGCCATCGATCTCGCCGACGAGGAGGACGGAACAAACCCCAGAGGCACCCAACATCATCCGCGACCGCATCCCTATCCGGTTCAAGGCTCACATCTACTTCGAGAAGATCGATTATCACACGACAAAGGAGCTGAGGACCTGATGAACCCATCGCCCATGGCGCCGGACACAATTCGGAGGCACCAAACCCGAAATCATCGCTAACCAGCGCTGCGGACGTTGCCGAACTCGTGCATCAAGGTGTACAAGAACGGGGCGCTCATGGGAACGCCTTGACGGACTTGCTTGCTTTCCTGCCACCAGCGTCAAGACAGGCGCAGCAGAGCGCGGGCGGGAGGCTCTCGATGACGGAACACTGTGGTATTACCCCGCAGTGAGTTGTGTTCAGGGCGGAGCGGTCGAAGTGAACTTCGGACCCAACTTCTGGTACCCGCCACCAGATTTTTGAAGACGCGGGAAATGAAGGGGGTCGACGGTCCACCTCAGAGCAGATTGACCAAGCTTCACGCCGTGAGCGAGAGGTATGACGAGCAGATTGTGGAGGACATCGTCTACGACATTGTGGACGAGTCGGATTCTGGATGCAGGACGGCGGCAAGTTATTGACCGCTCAGCCAGAGACGAAAAGGCCGCGAGGCAGTGGCCCCGGGAGAGAGGAGATTAAGGAGCTTGTCCAAGACGACTGAGGCGGCCGCTTGGAGAAAAGACAGTCATTAAGCCTGCTGACAGCAATAATCCATGCACAGGGGTATCTTTACGTCCGCGGACGCTCAACAGGAGACTCGACCACTACCACAGCCGTCGACATCCCCTCCGCTTCGACGTCATCGACACAGCATCCTTCCCCTCCGCCTCCTCCTTCTCCTCTTCTCCCTCTCTTCCTTGCCCCTCTTATGGCAATACCACAACACAAACAGCAACAAGAACACTGCCGCGCTCCACAGCACATTCGTCCCCACAAACGCCGGCCACCGCATCTTGAGAGCATTCACAATCGCCTTCAGCATACTCTTCACAATAGCCGGCGTCATGACCAGATCCCCCAGATTCTTCGGCGTCAAGAACTTCGCCAGCCCCTCATTCGGATCCTTCTTCAACCCGTGCGCCTCAGCCGCGGCAGCGAGCACCTCGGGCCCGAGGGAACTCGTCAGCTTCTTGGGAGCTGGGTCACCAGCCTCTGCATCGAGTCCGCAGCTTCTCGAAGCCGCGCTTGAGGGCGTCGTTGCGCCCATCCAGCAGCCTGACAAGGTCGTCGACGGCGGTCGGCGCGCCGTGCATGATGTCCTTGAGGACGACGACGAAACTGGCGCAGGAGGGATTGCACCTCGGCGGAAGCGGTGAGAGGCGGCGGATCTGATTTTGCTGTCGCTCTTCTTGGAGGAGGAGGAGTCCGTGGTGGTCTCGATGCCGAGACCCAGGCGGAGAGGACGCGGTTGAGGTCGGCCCATTCGCGGTCCGCTTCCTCAGCGGGAACAGTGGTGGTAGCGAAGGGCACGGTGAGTGTGTTGGAGGTGGAGGAGGGTTTGCGGCGAAGAGCTGCGAGAGGCGGTTTTTTTTCTTAGGGTGACCATGGAGGCGCCTAAAGGCGGAGGGACGGCTGCTCGGTGGTGCATTCGGTGTTAGCCAGCCGGAACGACTCGCTGTCGCTGTCCCAGGTTAGATCGGGGGTCTTTGGGCGCGGCGGGTGGAGGCGGTGGTCCATCGTCGTCATCGCTGTTTGAGACCAAACGCTCAAGGAACTGTTCATCCTCGTCGTCGAGGAGGGCTCGCGTTTGCCACCGTCTGAAGAGGTGGGAATTGAATCCGCGGCAGTTCCCTTGTCCTTCTCATCTCTGTGTTGCCTTTCTTGTGTTTGTCTTGTCTTTCCCCACCTTATCCGCCTCATTGTGCTTCTTGAAAAATGTGCCATTGCGAAACGCTGCTGATGACCTGGAGAAGCTGGCGCTTGACGTTGGCGATTCCAAACAAAACTCGCCTGCAGGTGCACGGCTGCAACAGGTTCGCTCGCTCGCTTCTCCCCCCTCCATCGTCGCATGCGTTGCCGCCAAGGAGGCCTCGTACATGCCAAGCTGTGAACCGCCACAGTGACGTCATGGCAACCGCTGTTCATCTGATTAAATGCTGTGGCTGGTGCAACTGCACCGCCGGGTATCATTTGTGCATCCAGTACAAAATCATTCCTCGTCCACTCAGTAACCTCAGCAGCTTCAGCAGCCTCGCTCCGTCTTCCCCTGCTGCCCCTCGACCTTTGAAATCCTGATCTTGACGTGACCGCCCTCTCCCCGACAAAGTGATTCCCCTGCCACGGCGTGCTGCACTTTGGGCACTTCTTGTCCGGCCTCGTCCGCCAAAAGCCTTCCTCGCAAATATCGTGTAACCGGACCATGCAATCCGGCTCGTTGCACCGCTGTCCGTACGTGACAATTTCCTTGCACGCCTCGCAGAACTTGATCTGCTGCCACTCTGCATCCGCGTCCGGGTCGTTACGTCTCCACCAGCCACGACCACAACTCCATGAGTGACCGCGGTGTTAGGCTGTAGAACCCGTCGGCAGACTTGTCCAACCAGCCCTCGGCCACGAGGCTGGAGAGAAGAGAGAGAACTTCGGAGTGTTTCAGGCCCCTATCGCTCGCTGCAGTGACCGTAGGCTCTTGTCTTCCTCATCGCCGTTCTCGTGGATGTTGCTCTCCCGCTGCCTTGCCGGTCGAGAAACCCGCATGCCTGCCCCACGTCCACCGCCATGACTTCCATCCGCGGCGTGTTATATGTCTCAAACATGGCGTCCAACAATCTCTTGATATATGCCACCTCTTCGGGGCTCCGCGTCGTACTCATCTGTGTGGCCGGGTCGCTGTGAGCGTTGATAAAGGCCCAGACACGCTCCCCGCCCCGGACTTGGTCTCGCGTGTTGCGGATGTCGAAGTCGAGCGGCTCGACGGCCTCGCGGGCGGTGCGGATAAAGTCTTCGAACTCCGCCATGGTGATGGACGCTGGGTCGACGCGCTCGTCGCTGCCTTCGGAGGCGGACTTGATGGAGGCCAGGATTTGCTGGCCTTCTTTGAAAGTGAGCGTGCCCCGCGCCATAAAGGCCTGGAGAAAGGCACGGTTGGCATCGTTATAGCCCGCTGGCAGCGGCGGTTGCCAGTCGCCGTCCATTCGTCGGGATCGTACGAGGTTACTGGGGGTTAGATGCAAGGGGAGGCGTCGGCGGATCTGAGCATCAACCTGAAAAGCGGGAGACGTCGGGACACAAGGCGTGGCCGTGAGGTTGGATTATGATTCGAGCGGGAAGCTGCATGGTGGGGCGAAATTCAACTGGAAGCTTGGGCCGTCACATGCACGAAACGGCCATACCCCGGTTCGTCCTCAACATGTTGCGCAGGACTCAAAAAAGTGGCCAGAGCCAGCGACTGAACCACCACACCATCTCCTCCAGTTCTAGCGTGTCCACCCTGACCATCCGACCGTCCGACCACCCCTCCGCTCCTCCCGCGACTCCTCCGGCCCGGGCACATCATGGAGACGTCCTCGCCGACGAGGCAGCCCGCTGTCGCACCGCGCCAAGACCTGTGGACATTGTGGCCGTGAGCGCAGGAGTATTTGAAGCCGCAATTGCCGTCGCTCTTGCCGCAAAACCGCTCTGTTTTTCTCCTGGACCGCTCACTCAAGGACCCTGCTGTGTTGAGGCACTCGAACGGTTGGGCCTGCGGCGCTGGCTGGACAACGTCGACGGCGTTTCGGTCAGGGGCTCTCGGTGACGATCTCGTATCCGCCTGCCAGTTCGAGACCCCAGCGGCTGGACGCCTGTGCGAGCCAGAGGGCGTGTCGTTTCACCACGGCGCGTTTGTCCAGAAGCTCCGTGCTGCCGCCTCCCAACAGCCCAATATCAGCACCATCGAGACGGAGATGGAAGAAATCATCAAGTCGGACACGACGAACAAGGCGCTGGGCGTCAAGGGCTCAACGCACGGCAAACCTGATTGCTTCTTCGCCCTGCTGGCAATAATCGCCGGTGGAAACAAGAGCAAGTCCGAGACCACTGCTCAGGACGGAAGCCCGTCTCCAAATCCAGGTTATAGGCGCTGGAGCTGCGGGATGCGGCGCTCCCCGCCTCATGTTTCGGCCACGTCCATGCCGGAAGCTTCTCGGTCCTCCTCTACTAGATCGGCACGCACGAGACGCGAGCGTTGATCAACGTGCCCCAAGGCCTCGACGCTCCCAAACCGCCCAACGACGGCGTCCTGGGCTACATCAGGCGTCATGTCCCGCCCAATCTACCTGCCGTCGTCCAGCCAGCCTTCTCCGAGTCTCGACCGGGGCGGCTGTACGCCAAACTCATTCTCCCGGCCGTGCATCGATCATGTGTTGCGATTTTGACTCTGGCATCTGGCACAACGTCCTCTACCCAGCCAGGGTTGTGTCTTGATTGTATACAACGATACTGTTTAATGTCTACTACTACCATGGTGGACAACAGTCCCCTCGAGAGCAACCATGGTGGGCAGAATAGGGGGCCCGGCCTCCACCTTGCCCCAAGGTCCATGCCCCGCTGGACTGACGCAGCGGCTACGTCGAGAAGGAGAGTCTCCGCAAGTTCTTTCCTGACAGGTGATTGTGGAAGGTGGGCAGGTGAAGATCGACTGCTGCCTTCTTACCTTCACATAAACCCGTGTCGTAATTTGTGGAGGAGTAGCCTGCCGCACCAGCAGGCCATGCAACCGTCGCCGGTCATTGGATCTGCCATCCTTCTCTGAGAGAGTTATGCGGATGGGCAGCGAACATCTTCGGAGATCTTCTTTTTGTAACCCTGCAGGCGGTGTTGATATCAGTCACGTCCCTCAGGTGACGGCGCTCTCCTGAGCTCCACACAACCGGAGGCTCCATGGCCCACTCTCGCGAACGAACCAACCAGCTGGCGTTCGAGAACCCGCGTCAATGGGCGCTGCGCTGAGACCTCACTGAAACCTCACTGAGACTTTAAGGTGGGCGAGGCGGAGAGGTTCTCGGGAATGCGAGATGACCTCGGATAGGTTCAGCACATGGGGCTCTTGACTGAGTTCAAGTGATGCCATAGCCGAGACATTTGAGAGCGCGAAATTGACCATGTCCAGGAGATGTTCAAGGTCTCGCCCTGTGCGAAAAATCTGGCCGCGATGTGTGCCATCCAAAAGCGGTTAGGGTCACCACAACTCCACGGAACTATCACAGCCTAGGAGGTGATCGATTTTTGCCGACTCACATGCCCGGAACGGCCACCGTTACCTACTCTCCTTGATGAGCCCTGCGTCGTGATTCTTGACTTGTGTGCTGTTGCGACCTGGAGTCCTTCTACTGTCCACTGCTCACCACCGTCGCGATGGCCGCCCAGCTGCCGCCGGACGTGGTGGCGCCGCCGGGGCGTGCTCGTCTACAGCTTCATCTGTCTCGCCAGCGGCATGTTTCTCATGTGGCTTGTCTGGATTCACGATGAGCCGCAAGAGCTGTAGGTCTGCCCTTTTGTGCAATCGCCGCCAAACTGACGGTCCAAGATGTTGCCATGATGGGTCTACTTCGTTGCCTGCACACAGTTACCTCCATCATTCAGCAAGATTACGCAATCGTCCGATGGCGTGACATCAAACTCGAGCAATAATGAGATCCTCGTCGCCAATGTAGGCGACCCCGAGTTGAACATCGCCGGCCCCTCGACGGAGCTGGATCTAGTGCTGTTCTACATCCGTGGGTCTCTCTGCATCGTCAGCAGAACAACCCCTCTGACCGACAGCAGGATACTACGCTTACAACGTCGAGTCCCTGCTCATCCTCTTCTGGTACGCCTCCCGCCTGCTCCGTCATCCGCCAAAGCTGACTTGGACCCCAGGGCCGTCGAGCTCGCCAACAGCATTCCAGCTGCGCATCACCAGGATCTACCGCGTCAACGCGAGCATCTACGCCAAGGCCGTCGCCGTCATCCTCCCGGCCGCGCAGATGGTGCTCCTTCGCTTCAGTGGTGTTAAGCGGAGTACGATGGGTTTATGGCACTGGCCGATGTCATCAGTGCGTCCCTTCCTCCTGTTCTTATCAACGCTCTGCGACTGACAACCTTCGCAGTCATCGGCTGCTTCGCGGCAGGCAGCCTCATCCTCCTCGCCATCCTGGTGCGCTACATCCACTCGCGCATCACCCTTGCCTCGTGGAACGTCCGCTACGGCCAGTCCGGTTCGGGCACCCGCTCCGGGGCGTCAGGCGTCCGGCCGCCGAAGCAGACCATTTATGACAAATGGCTGGTCCTGCGGTTCTCGGTGGCGTTTGTCGCGCTCAGGTACGCCCCTACCACCCCCATCCCTCGGACTCATGGAAACGATGCACTGACCGGAATTTAGTCTATTTCAAATGGTAGTTCTCAACTTCCAGCTCCGGGCCGCCGCGAGCAACGACCGGTCCAACCTCCCGCCAGAACCCGACCTCAGCTCGGGACAAGCCCGCACCGATTTCGCCCTGTTCATCCCTGGCCCCACCGCCGTGCTGTTCTTCTTCCTGGTGTTTGGCACGACCCGGACATTCAGGGAGTACATGTGGGGGAGGTTCGTCCCGCGGTCGATACGCGAGAAGGTCGAGGCCAGGCAGAGGAGGAAGCGGGAGATCGGCGCGTCCGTGTCGGTCGTGCATTCCGCCACGGGCGATGTCGGGGTTGGGAACGCAGGGATCTTGCTGGAGGTGCAGCACCGTGGCGGAGTGAAGGAAGGGGATGGGAAGAGTGATGAGTGGCCGATTTTGAAGTCGACTTCATTACAGCAGGCGCGGGGCCAAGGTTATGAGAGAAGTGAGGTCGGTTGGGCGGCATCAGCATGGGCATGGTCTGGCGTTATGGTGCTTTTACATACATGGGCGGGCGGGTGTTGGGATAGAATAATGGCGGTGCGTAGCCGTGTCCATTGGGATTGATCAACTACAACGAAGTGGCTCACTCTTTGGCGTTGGGCCGGCGGGATACCGATTTGCGTTTCCTCGCGACGTTACTTGTCGAGACGACCACAGGCGGAGGGCGGTGCTCTTGCGGCGTTGGCTGGATTTCTGCGGCCGGGTCTGATTCGAAGACCGCGGAGGCAAGGACACGAAGGCAGCGTCGTCGATGATCTCGTTTCTTTGGCTCTTTCTGACGCCTAGGGATTCTCTTCGCAGAAAGGGACCGGGATCGACCGGCAAATCTGGGCTCTTCCTGCGAGGTGTTGAGGCACCGACTCGCTTGTCTCGGGTTGTCATGGACGGCCGTGGAGGAGAGCGGACAGTCCGCGGCCTGTGGGAGTGGTCCCTTCATTGTGAAATACGCTCTGCCGCCGAACGAAGGCAATTTGGCTCAGCCTGGCCGGAAAACCGGGCCACCTTGAGCGTGTAGGAGACAGGCAGGTACGCTGCCACGAAGTTCGGAAGTTGTCGTTCGAATGCGACCCGGGCATAATGACGTAGCGGCGCAGAAAATGGTTGGCCGGGCGTGGTGCAGCCTGGAAGGGGTGCAGCAACCAACCCCCGTGAGTTTGAGATGTCAATGTCCAGTGCCCAATCAGCTGCCCAACCAGCCATTTCAGCCCTACAGAGGCATGAAAATGACCCTCATCTCGGCTGGAGTCGCTGGGTCATCAGACAACCATTCTCGACTTCAAGGACCTCATACTGGGCTGCCCGGCAACTGCCCTGGTGTGGCACTCATTAGAGTTTGGAGGTAGCCAGCTCGGGTTTTCATGAAAGTGGTACTCAAGGGAGCTACCTGACGGCTGATCGGGTTGCTGGTGTCTGGGGCTGCGGAAATAGCCGTCGGGCGAGTCATAGCCGTGCTGCTTGCTACAATGCTGGCAGAAGAGTTTAGGACGAGCGACATGATTCGCTGGGCAGATATGCGAGACTACGTGCCATGACTGGCGGTCTTTCGATGTTGTCAAGAGTTCGGGCGAGATCAATTTTCTGGTCACGATAAGCTAGGCACAGTGATTCTATAAGCACCCAAAAAGCGCATCTAACGCGGCTACCTTCCGCACGCCCGCAACGGCAACGCCTGCCAGCGCAAACCGAACGAAATACCAATGCCATGGCCGCCTTCCCAGACAACTGCCTCCCGAATGCTATTTCGAGTCTGGGAAGGCTTTATTCGAATCAGTCAATTCGCAGGCTGAGCCGAGGCCTGCTGAGGGCTAGGCAGTACGACCATGTCGGGCTCTAAGCCAGTACACTAAATGTAATGCAATTGGTCACATAAGGACCTCGAGGGCATGCCATCTACGCTGTTCAGATGCACCGTAGAAAGCTATAGTGCTGGCACGTTGGTCTTGTGGGCAGGTAGCCACGTTCGAAACTCCCGCATTACCGAAGCGCTGCTCCACATTCGCTGGTTGATGCGCGGATGCGATGGGGTATTCTGCAACTGAGACACGCCAGCCGGTGGACAAAAATAATGGCTGCAGGGACGAAGTGATATTTGCAGGAACGGAGATAGCGCCAGCAAGCATAGGGGACAAGGCGCAGCAATGTCCAGTGCAGCTGAACACCATACATATCCACGCCAACCATGCGTCTTTATTGCTATGCTCGCCGTATAATCAGACCGAAAGGATAAAGCTCGACATATCGACATTGAAACGATCTTTATGTAGGCGGCATATTTACGTCAACTAAAGCCCCTGGACTATTGTGACGGCTCTTTCCACACCCGACTTCTGAAAGGGTTCGCCAGACTCAAGGTAAACACAAGGCCGTAGATTCGGTGAAGCTAAAAAGTTCACAACAAATGTACAAGCTGTTGTTTCAATGTTTCTATAAGAGACACCTTGTATTGCTTACTGGAGAGCTCCCTAGGTGCCCTCCAGAACGAGTGACTCGATACTTTGCTAGATCATCGCTTGTCCCAGATGGTCCCTTGTGCTGAATCAACAACTGCCCTGTAGCGACCCTTTGACTCACTCCTTTCTGCGCGCTATCCTCGCGCCGGATCATCTACTTCCCATAATGATCTCTCCTGATCGGCTCATGGATGATTGGCGCAGGGTAGCTGCATACGGTCAAATCGTGACAACTATGCTCACATTTGTAAATATAAGCTAGAGAATGTGTTAGATTTGTCCTGTGTACCGTCCCTTTATATTTCCCCAAAGGATATAACAGGCGTTACCTTTGTTAAACATGCCCATATTTCATAGATAACTCGCCTCGGTGTTCATAGAAAAATGACTGCTTAGTCGAGTATGAGCTAGTTAAATGTGAAAGACATGACAGTCCTTAATACAAGCAAGTTCCGAAGACTGCGGCTAACAGTTGATTGCCATTACGGACGCGAAAAGCCTCATCATTTGCTAAAGAGCTTGTCAAAAGAGCTTGAATCCATCTGGCCTTGAAATGCGCGGCTACTGGTCCACACCTGGCTGTGCCACACCGACTATCCCTTGCATAGCAATCGAATGGTTGTCTGTCTTCATATCACCAAACTTCTGCCCCGTTCGCCGTGCGCGGGTTGCCGACAAAGTTTTTTGGCAGACCTCTTGAAGATTAGCCGCGAACTGCGCTCTCGAATCTCCTTCAGCGGCTGTGCCGTAGTCATCGGCTTGTGGTTCTGCTTCTCTTGTGGATAGTTGCGTAGCCAGGCCGGCTAGAGCCCGCTCTTGTGTGTCAAATTGAGTCCGAAGCTGTTCGATATTCCCAGAGGTGCGGCTGGAAACGATCCTGTTCAGTGTCAGTAGAGCGCCTCAAATAGAAAGGTGGGTCTTTACAGCGTGATCGAAGAAAAAAACCATTGTTATTGTCCTCTTGACAGTCCTCCAATTCCCTATTCAGTCTATTTATCTTCGACTCGTTGAAGTATACAACGAATCTATCGCGCTTGCTGAAATGCGAATCCGTCGAATGGCTAGTAAATCTTGTCATGACAGCCGTGAATGCTTCGCAAAAAGTCTTCGTCGATTCCAACGCCTTGCTGAGTTCTATCTCCTTAAGAACAGAACCGACCGTGCCGGATGCGGAGTTCGCTTCGAGCGTTCGCGTCAGAGTGCCTAACGTTGTCTGGGTTTGGGAGAGAAGGCTCTTGCTCTGCGAAACGGAATGCGGCGCATCCACGAGTCCATCGACGAGGTCGTAAAGCGCCTTGGCGCTCTGCAACGCGGCAGTCGCCACGGCTATGACACTAGCAGTAACGCTGAGAGGATCCATGACCAACGAAGCAGGATGGGCGTTAGTGGGCATTCAGCTTTCTGTGAGGGGTTGGGTTTTTATGGTTGCTCAGCCGCACTCGGCACCGCCGCCCTTATTCGCCAATAGCGCCTCGCCTATATGATCCTTCAGACTCTTATGTTTAGGCATCATCTTCCCTGCTGGAATTATCTCCGTTCCTACAAACATTACCTCTTCTATAAAACTATCATCTTCGTCCGGCATCCGGCGCCTCTTGGTGGCAGAATACTACATCGCATCTCCGGGTATTGCGTCAACCAGGGTAATGACACTGGCGGGGCAATACGTAGAGCAGCGCTTCGGTAATGGGGAAGCTTCCGACGGCGGCTTGCTCTTCCAGGGTCACGTCAGCGGGCCTCTCCACATCCATCGTGAGCCGAGGTCTATCTGTTCTACGCTGGCGACGGACGGCGGCTGACAATAAGACAGACGAGACACGGGCGAAACAGCACGTTGCGCAGCGGATTATCCCGTTCCCGCGCAATGAGGACGTAGTGTACCGCGACATCTTCGCCGCGGTCGACCGGCTTCTAACCCCCCTCGCCCGACTACCAGAGCGCTGCGCTCTGGGGACTCGGCGGCTCCGGGTAAGTCTGCCGCGAGGTTGCATTATATCTGCTGACCGAAAAAAGCAAAACGCAGATCGCCCCCAAGTATGCCTACCGCCGGAGCCGCGACCCGGCCTGCTCGGTGTTCTGGGTCCACGCCGAAAACGAGACCATATTTACGCAGGACTACAAAGTGATTGCAAAGAGGCTAGGCCTAGCGGGTAATCTGGATGGACCAGAGCTTTTATCGGCCGTACGCGAGCGGATCGAGGCGGGCCCATGCTGGCTGCTCATTCTCGGTAACGCGGACAGTCTCGCAGCGTTTGGAGTAGGCCAGACACAACTAAGTGGGGATCAAGGTCAGGGCGCAGAAGAGAAGCACAGTCTATACGATTTCGTACCGCGGGGCCCCGGAGGTACAGTACTATGCACGAGCCGCGACAAACGGATTAGCGGCAGCCTTGTCGGTGCCCGACGAGCGATCAATGTCGCTAGCATGACAGAGGGAGAGGCGAAGACACTACTCGAGACGGTCATGTGCAGAGAGATTGCCAAGGAGGAGTCCCATAACGCTATAGCGCTGCTTGCCGAGCTCGAGTGGCTCCCGCTCGCGATATCACAGGCGGCAGCATATATGCGAAGGACAGCAGTCCCGATTGGCGAGTATCTATCAAAGCTAAGGAGACGCCTGAAAAGATGGGAAGTGCTCAGCGAGACGGAGTTCGACCGACACCGCAGACGGTATGTGTCGAAGAACGTCATGCAGACGTGGGATATCTCGATCGAGCATATCCGGCAGGAGAACCAGATCGCCTACGATATCCTCCATTCCCTTGCATTTGTAGACAACCAAAATATCCCGTTCGAGTTAATCGCGAAGGCAGCCGAGATAATTGAGGAACCGACTAGAACTGAAGAAGCCGCAAGCGCCAACTCCGTATATAGTAGGGACCAGGAGGAGAACCACGACAGGGACGAGGAGAATAACGACTACGTCCGAGCAGCAATTATCCTTCTAGAGGACTTTTCCTTCCTCCGTCTGCGCACGTCCGGCGAACGATACCAGGTTTACGATATGCATAAGCTCGTGCAAGAGGCAACACAGTACAGCTTGGACCAAGAGAATAGGCAGAAGGATAAATCGCATTTCTCGGAGGTAGCTCTTCGTGCTGTCACAGATCTATTTCCAGAAAGCCAACGGGAATTATGGGGAGAATGCGAGAGATATTACAGGCATGCGCAGCGTGCGGCCGAATGGGCCGGGTGGTGTGAGAGTAAGGTAGATAGAGCGGCGCTTTTGACTCGACTGTCGGACTACCTATATGACCGTGGGAGGTGGAGAGAGAAGGAGCCTATGGACAAAAGTGCCTATGAGTATCGGAGGAAAGCTCTTGGCGAGGCGCATCCCAACACGATACGGAGCATGGCGGAGCTGGCCAGGACATACCACGCCCAGGGGAGGTATGACGAAGCGGAGCAGGTCAAGGTGGAAGTGCTGACGCTGCGACACGACGTCCTTGGCGAGAAGCATCCCGATACGATCTGGAGCATGGCGGACCTCGCTACTATATACCACGCCCGGGGAGGCATGACGAGGCGGGAGAAGACCAAGGTGGAAGTGCTAGGGCTATGGCGCGATGTTCTCGGCGAGAATCATCCTGACACTCTCCGGGCTATGTACGACCTCGCCATTACCTGGAATAGCCGACAGCGACGTCCTGAGGCGTTGGCTATGATGCAGAAGTGTTTCCAGTTACAGTGCGAGGTGTTAGGCCAAACTCATCCCTCTACCCGGGGATCTCTACGCTTCTTGAACTTATGGGGGCCAGACAGGGAAACTCGCTCTGCTGTGAGCCGAATGTTTGGACGTATAGCTCATCGTCTCAAAGCTAGGATTCACCCTAATCACTAGCTGAATTTAGGAGAGCTAGAGGGATTGTCACGAAACCCTTGGGAGAACCTGAAACGGGAAGGTTGACATCATGTCAGTGGCAAACCCAAGAGGAGTGGGACCTGGAAGGGAGCTACAGGACGGCGAAGCCCCGAACCTTTAGGGGAATCTCTCCTTCTCCCCCAAGGGCAAGCTCTTTGAGCCAGTAGGAGATATTCAATGAACGCCCATCCTCCCGATCACCTAATGACTCCCTAGTGATGATTCCATCTTCCTTGATATTGCTAGGAGCATCCCCTGACAGAGGCTGAGCGCAGGATACAGGCTGCTCACCCATGCCAAGGGATAAGCCAGAATGGGGGCCCGCGCTCGCCTGCCAGGGTCGACGGTTACTGGTAGGACAAAGCAGCAAAGCTGACTGCTATCATGTGGTGCCACGCTGTGAAGCCAAGTGCGGAACATGGAAACAGCAGCGCGTCGGAGGAGGAAGGCGGTCCCTCAGAAACGTCTCGCTCAGAAGGGTTCGGCACTCTCCTTGATCGGCCTTTCAAGAACGAAAAGCATGACAGCGCTGCTGCTACTGCCGCTGTAAACCAAGAACATGCAGCAGCAGAGAACCCCGAATGGACCTTGCGAGGACAGACGGATGACTGGGAAATCTGAAGTATGATGGTATATCTGCTGTTAGATCTGTTTGAGTTTCGCCGAAATGGGCTGTCTTTATGTAATGCTGTCTGCTCGCTGACCGCTGTACATCAACGGAATTTATCACCAGTACTTCAGCTGTTTCTGTCCATATGAGTCCCTTACGATGACTCTTCTGTGTCCGCTTGTTTTGATTTGTGATTCTGTACAATGCGAAGTCCAAAGTCCCCGATATAAACAGAATGCGCCAATCAGAACAAAAACGATGGAGTGCCAATCTAAAAACTCAAGGAAACCTTCATTGGGGATGTTGTCGAGAGTACTGCAATGCTGATGCGATTGAGAAGCGCGACACGGCCTTGCGCTACTGGTCAATGGTGATGTAGAAGACGCTGTCTCACCCGCCGGAAAAGGCGCCCTTCCGAATCAGGTATAACCCCGCGTATTTTCCAGCTCAAGAGATTCATGCTACGAGTGCTTAAGGTAGGTGGGCCAGCCAGCTTCGCCAGTTGGTCTCCGACTCTCACTCACCTAGTGCCTGGTTTTAGGCCTGCGATTCCCACAGGTCCGCAGTCTTCCGGCAGCCGACTTTTCCCGGTCCCTTGCCCCACACCGTCTTGCCACCGTATAGAGACACTCAGATACATGTTCACATCGGCCGTGATGACAGCAGAAAACCTCCTCCACCCATTCCGCACTTTGACAGGAGCTCCTCCCAACAGCTCTGCGACAAAGATCTCAGCAAAAAGCCCCTTGACTTGCAGCAGCCCCTTACAAGGCTTTTATACTAACCCCCTGGCAAATGCTCAGTACCCCAGCTCAAGGGGCGCTCACCTGCCTTTTTCATCGATATGTACCTCGGAATGCGTCTCATGTTGCCCTTTGGCGCACAGCTGAGGATTCCCCTTCCCAACCTCCATGACGACCGTTGCAGTTAAAGGCTTCCCACTAGTCTAAGGAGAGGCACGTCGTAGATCAATGATGGTGTCCCCGGATCGCTACCTTCTGCCGATTTGCCCTTGAAAGTGTCCTCAAGAGATCCTGGGTCCACTGGTCGCAACCATGGCCGACACATACTGGGACCCCGGGAACCTACTCCAGATCACTGAATCCGATACCGCCTCTGAAGTTCAATGCGTTGGGCGTGCCCGCTCTCGCCATGATGCCCGATGCAGGTGGACTCTGTACGGCTCTGATGCCACCGCCATCTTGTGCAAAGTCAAGGAGCTAGCGGTATCACCACCAAGCAAGGTCACGCAAGGAGACCTCGAGAACCTTGCAACGCTCTGTCTCTGTCACGAATACCATTCTGGCCAATGGTTCGAAGTCGCCCAGCGCTGGAAGCCTGTTGTCGCCAAGGCAGTCACACACCATGAGCGGTTATCCAAAGAACGCGGCCCTATAACCAACGAACACCCTCTCGAAACCACAATGCGCATGCTCGAATTAACCGTCGCCAGACTATCCCTGAAAAAGTTGCAGGAAGAACTTTCCTCGGTTCGAACTGATCTCTCCGCCTCAGAAGAGCGGCGACGAGCAGTTGAAGAAGAGCTTGAGCATGCAAAGCTCAAGGAGTCAAAGCTGGTCCAGGAGCATGTCGAATCGGTAACCCAACTTCAGGAGAGCCGAGAAGCTGAGCACGCCCGGCTTACGGAGTCCTTGAACGAGTTGGATGCAACCCGGAGCGAGTTGGCAGGGGCTGAGGCTCAGGTCTCGAGGCTTCGGCAGGAGGTCGGGATGGCTCGCCGTTTGTTGGATGAAGAGAGAACAAAGACGACGGCTTTGGAGGAGACTGTCAAAGAGATGGAGCGTTGTGTACAGGAGGGAGACGAGAAGTTGGCAGAAGCACGGCGGTTGCTGGACGAAGCAAGGAAAAGCATGACCGAAAAGGCGGCACTAGAGGTCGAGCAGCGAGACCGTCTATTGGCGGAGAAGACTAAGACGACGAAACTTGAGGAAGCAACCCAGCATCTTGAGCATCGATTACAAGAAATAACTGTCCAGACAGAGCGCTTGTTGGACGAAGAAAGGGCCAAGATCCACTTACTCGAGGAGGACAAAGAAACGCTGAGGCGTCGACTGTTAGAGGCAGAGGCCAGGTCAACCCGGAGCGCAGCGGAAGCGGACAGTGCCAACAGAGACAACCAGGCCCTACTCCAGGAAAATGCCGCCGCAATCGAACGTTTTGGCCGTCTGCAGACCGACCTGGAGGGCGTCAGAGCCGAGATTCAGCGTCTTACAGACCACGGTTCGGTACTGGGACGAGAACTAGAGATAGCACGAGTCGACAACCAAGCTCTCCTCTCGACTCACTCGCAGCTGGTAGCCCAGAACACCGCCCTCCTCGAACAGATAACCGTCCTCGAAGCCTCCCTCGCCAAATGCTGGCGCCGCCGGCTTCGCGCTTGTCTACACAACTTCTTCTCCTAATATCTATGCCCCTTAATGCAAACCCAACCCCCACCAGTCCACATCACGTACATCCCACCCGCCCCCGCCCCCGCCCAATCCCAATCCACCTTCTTCAACCTAACCCTCGACGCCTCATTCACGACCATCTTAGCAACCGCATCCCTCCCTACCTCAAAAACAAAAATAATCCAACAGCATACTCGCATACACCACACCGGCAGCCCCCACCCACGTCACACAATCATATACGAAACTGCCCGGCTGCGTCGGCAGTATACCCAGGTCCTCAAACATAGCCACCTGCTTCCCGCCGCCAGGTAACACTGCCTCGAGCCTCGTTGGGTACAGCTTGACGGAGAGTTGGAGTTAGGAGAGCTAGGCTGTGCTGGCGTTGGCGTTGCCACGACAAACAATGCCCATGTCGGTGTTGTTGGATATCCAGGAGGTTATGTTCAGCCCGGCGGAGGTGGGTTGACTGTTATGGTTAAGGAGCGGCTTAGGAGGATGGAACGGTCGAATTGCAGGTGTTGGTGTTGGGGTTGGTGTAGAGTGGGGTGGTTGTGGTGTGGTTTGAGGAGGATGGCTCGCGTATAGTGTCCGGCAAAGGTGGCGTTTACTTGGGCGCGGGCGACGTCTGAGTACCCCCGGATTTTGGAGGAGGAAGCGATGGACGAGATTAGAAAGGGCAAGGAAGAGACAAAAACAGGGGAAAGCCAGGCCTACGGAGACCATTCAGTCGCGGACCGAACGTTCCGGAAGCTCAAGGTTGGATTTGGCATTGCAGTCGTCAAGTTTACGCGCCAAAATGGAGTCCCTTGCTTCAAGAATCGAAGTAGGAAGTGGGTGGAGGTGGGGAAAAAGGATTGGTCCTGGATGGAATACAAGGGTCATCAGACGCTCGTGTATCAAACAACATGGGCGGCATACATTGCGGATGAGCAGGAGCTGCATGTTTAAGAGTTTCTTAGTTGCCCGTTTCAAGTGGAGCGGCTCTGGATATGGGGAGCGGTGAAAGAAGCTGGGGGATTTCCTATGTTGATCAAGCCTTTCTGGTGGACCGTTGCTGCCCAGTTTTCAGTGTTCTTGTCTTCCATTTCCCCTCTTTCCCTCTCTTTGTTTTGCTGCCATTCAGTTTCCCCCAGTTCTGGCTTCTCGGTCTCGAACACTGGGCAGATTGACAGTCGACTTGAATACGAGAACCATTTTAAATTTGTTTTTGTTCCTTTTATGCTCAAGGCTTTCCAGCCTTGACGACGAGTCGCGGATCAATTTTGGACTTGAAGATGCGTGGTGTTCTGAGCAAAAGCTGAGCGGCGTCGCAGCACATTCCTCTCTTGTTGACGACATCTTCGAGGGGGCGCCGCCAACAGCACGGGGCGATTTCAAGCATGGCAGACTGCGCCGATTTGCTGGGCATGGAGAAATGATCAGGTGGAGGATACGGGAGACAAGGCCTGGTATTTTAGGTTTCGTTTGGCGACCGCCAGCCAGTCGCTCTAAAACTTGGTAGGTGCTCAAACTTAACCCTCCACCAAGCGAACTGCATACTGAGGAGGCCCAGTTCTGGCGTACCCTCCGGTCCAAACCACGGCTTTTGCCCACAGGTAAAGGCTACACCCAAGATTGATGGCCTCTCGAGGATGAGTGTCGCACCGTCGCTTTGCTTGAGAAGATCAGATGGGCCATGTTGGACGCTAAATCCACGCCGGACCGACCCATCACCCTTTGGCATAATTAAGCCGAAATCAGCGGCGCATGCCATGTCGAATCTTTGCGCATTTAGTGACGAAGCCCGGTGATCAACAAATCCCAAACAACTACCTGCGGAACCAGTTCCTCTGCCGCCGTTCCCACCTCTGCCTGAATGCTATGGATGGACAAAGATTCTCCGGGACGACATCCCCGACACCTATCCCTCAATCACAGAGGTGGTAGACGCCGGAGTTGACTGGAATTGGGCGCTCGTTTACGAGTACGTACCCGGCGCCCCGCAGGACCTTGCGGTCGGTCAGGCACACCTGGACTTCTTTTACACCCTGGGTTTTGCCTTAGAGATGTACAAACACGACAACTGGAGCAGCGACAGGATAGTCGACCTTAACGACGCGTGCTCGCCGTTTGTCGAAGGGTGGCACCGGAATTCTATCGTTCCTCCCGATGCCAGGACGTGGTTCTAGACCCTCGAGTTCAAGAATGTGAATGATCTCAGGATATATAGAACCTGGAGGAAGCCAGCGCGAGATTGGGGTTCGGGCGCCGAGATCGAGGGAGACGAGAGGAAGGACGATGGCGTTACCGGAGAGGGGGCCCCGGTCACTAATGTTAACGCCTGAAGTTTCATTAGGAGTTATGCAGGCGATAGGCGGTGCTAGGATGCTTGTGGCGATGGCAGGAGCAAGTCGTATTAAGGGAGGTCTAGGTAGGCGGAAAGAACCCGAGAGATTGGAGATTTGCCTCCGGCCTCTAAGGATACGAATGCTTTTATTAACCCAACCGGTCAATTCTCTAATCTCAAGGTCTTGGTATGGACCCTGTTCTGCCAGCCGTCTGCAGGTCTTTGACATCGGCCTTCCTTCGCCGACTCCCCCGACTCGTCTCGCGTCCATCTGGCCGTGACCTTGGATGGCATGCATTTAAGTGCCATGACCACCATCGCATAATCCAACCGCATCCCCCAACGCTTTCCCTCCTATCGAGTCAGAGATCCACCATTCCCTATTGCTCCCAGCCCGGATTTTCATGCTCACTTGTGCCACTCCGCCACAGCCACCGATCATGGGCGGTTTCCACATCCCCAGCATGCTCCTTGCCGGGCAGCAGCTGCTGTGACTGGCTTCCGAGTCGACACGCACTTCCACGCCTTGCCTCCTGCATACCAATCCGCCGTCGCAGCCGCAGGTGGCGACCCATCCGGGCATCCTTCCCCGACTGGTCTCCGGAAGACGCCATCAAGTCCCTATACCTCGCCGAAACCTCCCTCGGTCCGTACCTTCCTCCTATTTCCACCATCTCACAAGACTGACAACTCTTAGGCATCCTCTCTGTCTACGCCCCGGGCGTCTCCATCGCCGGCACCGGCGACGAAGCGCGCGCTCTCGCCTGCACCCTCAACCAGACCTTGAGCAACTACTCCACCGACGCAAGTACCGCGGTCGCCTCGGCTTTTTAGGCGTGCTCCCAGACTGGCGGGACGTGGATGGCACGCTTACGGAGCTCGGCTACCTGTACAAAGAACGAAAGCTCTGCGCGGGCGTCGCCGTCTTCTCCAGCTATGGCAGTTCCTTCCAGGCAATGCCAAGTTCAAGCCCATCTAGGAGAGGTTACAGCATTACAAGGCGCTGGTGTTTCCTGCACCCCACGGCGCTGAATGTGAATCCGAAGTTCATTGCGGGCGAGTGGCCGCAGCCGATGCTGGACTACCGTAGGCGACGACGCGGGCGGTGACAGATTTGGTCTTCAACGGCATTATGCGCGATTACCCTGGCGTGGACGCGATTCTGTCCCATGCCGTTGGCACGGTGCCGTACCTCGCGCAGCGCATCACGGGCAGTCTGCTGCGCTGGCCTTCCGGGAGGCACATCAACTCCTATCTCTATGTATCGGTTGTTGTTAGGATTTGTGTGGCGCTGGTTGCCACAAAAATCCAAGAGAATACCTTGTTCCCGACTTTTTTCACACAACCCAAAATTCACCTAAAGTGCCAAATTCTGCCCAAGTCCAGGCCACCATGGCCAAGTCGGATCTCAACATCGGCCTCAAGGACCGCATCACCGTGCTCAGTCGCGCCAAGGGCAACGCCAGTGTTAAAACATCGGCAGTAGCCGCCAGAACCAGCAGCTCCTCAACCACGAAGTCACGGAGCTGCTCGAGATTGCGCACATCCAGGACAACCTTGCGTTCAACCGCCCGGTCAGCCCGAGGAGCAGCCATACTAGTACCTCAACTTCCCGGCAAGCCGACCATTCCCGCCGATCTCCTCCACTCACGGAGGGCCACGCCGAGCGCTTGGCCAATAACTCTCGAACCTCGAAACCCCCAAGAAACATCAACATGCCTGTGTCGGTAGGGACGCATGCAGCGCAGGAGGAAATGGACATCGAGCGCCATCTCCCTCATGGCACCCTCTCGGGCGGCATCAGCAACTGGATGAAAGAATGCGATGAGTTGCGAGCCAAAGTAGCCAAACTAGACATCATGGTGGAGAGGCGGCAGGAGCTCTTGAAATCGGTCGCTGAAGGGATCCAGGAGCTTGCCGGCATGGACGATGAGTTCACCAAGCTTCGGGACTAGCTCAAGACCGCGAATTCTGCGCCGAGTCCGATTCCAGCCGCCCCTTGCGGCGTTTCCCACGTCTTGTCACTCACGACCGATAATTCTGAGCAACGGCACCAAGAAATCCGAGAGCTGGAAGCGAATGCCATCATCCAAACCTTGCAGAACCAGCTCGCGGCCACCCAACGCGAGCGCGACGAGCTCTGTGCAGAGAAAGAGGCGCTGGCTGGGATGCGAGAGAAGCACGAGAATGCAATGCAGCGCCTCGGCACGGCGGTACCGGGATCGACCGAGGACAACGAGGAAATGGGCACCGAGGACGAGAGTGACCCGGCATGTGAGTTGGTTCCCACCGACCTGTGGCCCGAGTCGATCCGTCTTCCCCTGTTGCCTTTACGTCTTTGCAGACAACTTGTGCGCCAGTCCAGCGGGAAACAGCTGCCGGAAAGCAGGAGATGGACACCTTGTTGGGACAACCACGGAAGGACCCGGAGGTCCGATTTCACATATTTATGGCGCAGCAGGCAATGACTGCGTTGCTGGGCGAAATGCCTCCAACTTGAATTCCTGGAGGGCCGCCTTTAGGACTTTATCATCTGTTCAGCTGCCCTTGGTTCCCAAGGCGCAAGCACCCAAAACCTCGGAGACCTCTGTCGGTGGTCTTATTCTTCGACTCTACCTTCTGCTTCTTGATACTTCAGGCCCTGTCCCACCACGCCGTCTTTGATGTGGTGAACAAGTTCACGGCCGCGGTCGAGTGCTCGACTTTTCTCGCTGCTGCCGAGGTATACGACCGGGTCTGGCAAGCCGCAAGCCGGGCCCGATTCGAGACGCCAACATTCAAGAGCCTCTTTTGGCTTGCAATGGTCATATTGGGTCGAGTCATCAAGAAGCGTTTCGACAAGAAAGCATTAAACCCGAGAAGAAAAGTCCGGATTCGCAGAATTGGGCAAACACCCGGTTGTGATCGTTGCCAGGGCCATTCTGAAGGGGATGCGGGAAGGCGAGTTCATGCGGAGGCAGAGGACAGAGAAACGGATTCAGGACATCTCTCGAGAGCATTCTGGAAAAGCTGGATTCCGGGTGTTCAACCAAAACGGCGACCATGGCTATCACATTGGCCTCTTGGCAGACCACCGGCATGACTTTCTCTTGGTTGTCAACTTCCGCGCCTACAGCCTCTTGCTGGCGCATATACATTTGTACGGCTTGAGCCAGGTGCGTCTGGGACAAGAAAGGATCTCGTCATCCGCAGCCCGCTGGCAGAGGTGAGATACCGACGCATCATATCATCCAAGGATGGAGACGAGCTGTTACGCGCGAAGCCTGTTGGTGTGGATGATCAAGCCACAGCGGTCAGCACCGGACATCAGCAAGCGGCGAATAATGTCTAGCACAGCATCGGGTATCGCTGTCAACGGATTGGCAGTGGACTACATTAGCCCCATCGGCTACATCAACACCGTCACCGTCTCTTCCGAAAGCTCCTTGCGTGATTCCGGTGTCGACATCACAATGATGTAGGGTGTTGACCAAGGCAAGCAGCTGGACTTGCTCAGAAGGATCGACGAGAGTTGTCGATAAATGGTGGTTTCCTCCTCAGTCTTGCCTAAATTTATCCTTGCCGACTCTTCACCGCTCCCTCCAACGCTGCCCATCTCAGCAAGCCGTACCGCTTCCATCTCTCCCCACTGTGCTGGCTGGTGTGAACCCCAGTTCGACGCCCTCAGTCAGAAATGCACTGCCCATACTTTCTACTCGACGGTTTGCACGGCTCGCCGTTCGGATCAGAGTACTTCGCATACCCCAGCATAAGACACTGCAGTGGGCGCCCCTAAAGGTCCATGCCCCCGCCAGTTTCCCCCACTCCAGCCTCAGCCTGTAGTCGTCGGCCGTGTCATACCCAACCCGCAGTTCCTCCTCGACCGACGTCGTATCCTGATGATAAATGTGGATGTCGCTCTCGGAGAGGTTGATGGCCGCCCGCAGATGGTAGTGACGCGCATATGTGACCGGGTGGAGCTTGTTTGCTATGGAGTTGCGCTGGTAGGCAACGGGTCGGGCGTGGATACCCGTATCGTTCCTCTTTCCTGGCTGAGAGGCTCACCAGTGAAGTAATCGTATCCCTGTGCCGCCCATGCTTCCACTAGTACCTGGTCGCACATCTCGTCCAACTCGATGCTTCATCATCCGGCCATCATTTAGGTCAATGAAAAACAAGTTTTCCGCGCCGCAAGGGAAGTAGTTCTCCTTCGAAGCCTCATGCCACGACTCGATTCCATCTGGACAGACTACGTGGATCTCCTTGGCATTGACAAATGAACGAATGTTTGTAGCTTCGAAGTAGTAGAAGCCTTCGTCTCCATATCTGCGTTCGAACTTGAGCCGCCTGATGAGATGTGCAACCGGATTGAAAGCGTCAAACGCGCATGTCCCGATGGAAATCATGTCAATCTCAAGTTCAACCAAACATAACGCGTCTCGTAAATGGACAATTCGGAGAAGGCCTGCTGGTACAGCCCTAGGTTCCGAGCTTCTCGGCAAGACTGCAGAGCTGCTGGCACCGGTGTCGATGAAAATAGACACGGGGCCCGGCACCTCTATCCGTCCTCCCCGGACGGGGCACCGTCCGGGACAAGGGTTCTTTTGTGGGAGGACGCGGACATCGACGGTGCGTGGCTCGACCAACTCTCCCAGATTCGAGCACGGAGCTCGAACGGGAGGCGAGGGAATGGGTGGAAAGTGGTCATGCTGACCGATCCGGTACCGAGGTCTATTGGTTCCGATTCAAATGACTATGTTAGCGCTTGCGGCTCTTTTACTGATGTGAGAAGATATAAAAAATCCTACCTGGGTCCCGTTCTAAATGGCAAACTAGGTTCTGGAGGTATTGCAAGGATTTCAAGGCTGTGTTTCTGAATGGCGCTAATTGATTTGGAAAGAGTTGGTACGGCGCAGCAAAATGAATTGGGGGGGGATTTTGAAGGATGAGTGATGCAGGCTATGGGTACGGTACGGCTTCGGCGGCTCTTCGGCAGCTCGGGAGCCCGGACCCAAGAGCGGTTGGAGTGGGATCAATTTTACTCGGCGGCCAGCCCTGTCACTTCTGATGGAGCCTGACAGTGCTGAGCCATTGGTCGTGAGTCGCCTATCCGTTCCCAACAGCCTGGATCCTACCGCCCTACGTAGGCCCGTAACGTAGCAGCTCACGGGAGAATGCCGACATGCGTTTGCCACGAAGTCGGGTCTGACTGCATGCGGCACGGTTCTGGAGCAGCATTGGCGTCTTCCCTGGGAAGTTCTTCGAAGTATCGTTTGTTGCGGATCCAGATTCTGAAATCCACACCACAACCATGAGAATACAAAAAGGGCTGACTGACCTGCTGCTTGACCATCCACCTTAGAGAGGATGCATCGACCGGGCAGTATAACTAATGGATGATAGACGGGAAAACAGTGGGTGCTTCCTTGTGACTTTCCAAGTCTCCTCCTCGACTACTAATAGATTCCCCGGCCTGGAATAACAAACCATCCGCCTCGTGTCCGACGGCAAGAGCTTGTCGTTATCTAGTAGGCTCCCCGAAGCAGCCAAGATATCCTCGCGCAAACTCAGCAGCCAGGGATGCACCACAGACACGAAATCGTGGGCCGTCAGAAATTCTCCCTTTGCCTCCACCACCAGGGTGGCGGCCTTGTTGAGCGGTCGATCCATTCCGCAGCACCTTAGCAAGTGCTCGCGTCCCGGAAAATATTCATATTCTGGCTCCCGGCTGGGAAGCGTCCCGTATCGGACTACTTCCTCCTTAGGCTCCCAATCTCCGTCGGGTCTGTCCCAATACCTGCCGTGCATCTCGACCCAGACCATCCCCAACTCGTCCAGGACGTTGACGCTTAACGAGGCGGATGTGTTTTAGGTTCGGTGAGTGGCGCCTGCGATACTGGATGCAACTCCGGCACGCCGGCTCCGGGCGTCTCGCGAACGTAGGGTTCAAGGGGAGAGTCCGGATCGTAGAAAGGTTCTGCCATAACCCGGACCGAGCTGCTTAGGGGCCGCTAAGAGCCCAGTACAGGCGCTTGGCGTCCTCGGTAAAGTAGGATGAACGAGTCCTTTTTTGCTGGAGGCGCCGCCAGTGCTAAATTTGAGTGTCCTGTTCAGACAGAAATGATGGTGAGAAACGAGTGAATTCCGGGTTGACTGGGCGCAAGGCCCAAAGCCGGACGATGTTCGATTGATGATGGTGATGAGGCTCGGCCGTTGCGTGCATGTGGTGAAGAGGAGAAGAATTCCGAACGGCCGAGAGCCAAAATTTCCACCCATTTGTTTTTTTTCCCCCCCTTCCTTCCAACAATCAAGCGGGAAGAGCCGGGCATGATGGGTGCATTGCTGCTTTACAATTAGGCCAACAATGGCTGCCCGAATCTAGGCGCCAACATGCCGAGTTCCAATCCAAACGGCGGTTGCATTCGATGACTACATCCACCGACCACGAATATCCTTGTTATTTGTTACGGTGGATTGGGCTCAAAGTGTAGGGGAAATTGGGGATCTGAGTATTGAGTTGAAGTTGAAGTTGTTGTTGTTGAAGAAGTGGAAGATGGGCGCAATGGCTGCTCAATAGCCATTGCCGGCAACAAAGGCAGGCAGGGCGGTCTGCAAGTGTGGAAGGTCGCTCCCACAGAAGGTTGCTCTTGCAACAGTTTTCCATTGTTTTAACCGCCTCTGCATCCCTCAACATGCGAAGTGCTCTCTCCCTCCTTCTGCTTCTACGGGTTACACAAGAGGCAGTCAAGGGGGCTCACGGTTTATGGCCGACAGCTATCTATGGCAAGGCAACAAAACGTCATTGTCTGCCCCTAACTCACCCACTCGTAGACCCTGATCATCCCGAATCCAAGAGTTCAAAGGCGCGGCAGACAATAATCATGTGACTACTTTCGGTCAATCATCGGGATTCTTCAGGCAACAGCGATCACACCGTGACAACCGCGACTTGAACGATCTCAGCACGGAAAGAAGAACTATGACAAGGGCTTAGGAGGAGCGGAGCCAGACTGCCTCAAAATGAGCATCTTCTGCCACGCCGGACATGCGGAGACGACTATTACCGCGGGTCAACATTGGAGACCTGGGATACCTGTCGTTCTCTGTGCTTCCTCGTAAGACTCAACCCACATCAGACAGCAGGCGCACGGGGTGATATTCACTTTGCATGTCCTGACTGATGTGCTCTAGCTCCCACCGCCTTGTTGCAGCGTTATCCTGCGTTGCATTACATGCTCTCCACCCGCGCCGTTCACCAGGTGCAGGCAACCTCGCTCCATATCGACCGATAGCACGACATTCCCAAATCGTGGCAGTTTGCAAATGCCGCCCACTCATAGTCCTCAGTCTTCCGCAGGCAACGCTTGGCTTGGCCCTCGAAGAAAAAGTGCGCTCTCTGGTTGCCCCAATCCATGCAGATCGATACAGGCCGGTACGCCGGGGCGGGCATCTCGGCAACCCTCGTTGGCATCAAGCCAGTAACTCCGTACGCCGAGTTCCATAGGGCAGTGCCGCTGTTGCAATGGTAAGATCGCACCAGGTGTCCACTCTCATGCTATCTGCCGTAACGGAGGCGGCAAGAGTAGCAAGGACAGCGAGGATCTGGATGCGCATCTTGAAGGGCTTCCGAGTAGTTAGAACCGGCCCCTGAATTATCTGTGAGTTAAACCAGGGTTGCTTACAGTTGGACGTTAAGTCAAGAGAGGATTGTGTTGGCTTGACAGTGTTTGTCCGCTCGGCAATCTTGGCGATGCTGGTGATGCTGCTGGCGATTGATCCCAAGTGCGGGATGTCTCTCGAATTTATATCCATGTGTGTACTCCATTGTTTCTCATGAATGAACATGAACCGCGAAGCAACAGGGGCACCTTGGGGCCAAGAACTAGCAATGGAGTTGGGGCTGACAACCAACAATGCACCTTGGGGGCCAAGAACCAACAACAAAACTACTGTGGTATAGCTAAGAGTCGATGCACGTCCATGAGACATACATGTCTTAGTACCATCGCTCGAACCAAGACATGGCCATACCAGCGTTCTACTGGAGCACGCTGTGTCTCGCAAAGCCCTTGGTGTGGATCCAGATTTAGGCAAAACTCCGAATGATCCAATCCCCTGCACGCCAACAACTCAAAGATGTGGTATTTGACAGCATCAAGGGTCGACGTTCCATCAGCATTTCAGTGCTGTTGTCCACATGCGAAGCCCCATGCAAACTTTTTATGCGCTCCAATTGCACAGACTGCAGGTTTGGCTGTTTCCCGCGCATTGGCGGGAAGCCCTGGTGTCAGGTTTGCCTGTTCCGTGGCAAAGTTCGCAAATCCAAATCCTCTTGCTTTCCAGGACGGCTCCAGCGAAGATATGAAGACCTCTCATGAGAACTCTCGACTAATCTCTCAATGACTTGCCTCTTCAACATTCTCCGAGTGACAACCCCCTCCTTCCGGTGCAACAATCGGCCTATCTTCCATACTACTATACACGTCAGCAAGCAATAGTAGAAATCCTCCCGACCGGCCCCCCACAGCTTGCTAGGATAATGCTTATCTCCCGCTTGCCGATGCAACGCCTTGGGTCAAGCGAGGGCGGTCTCCGCTAGTGTGTGACACATCAACCAACAAATCGCTCCAAGAGCACGCCTCACGTGTTCGTCCTTTGCGGGACGTCCCGGCCAATCCATGATTGAGGACCAATCGGAATCGTCCTTGGGAGGTACTCGATGGTCTCCTTGCACCGGGTCAGAGAGCCAAAACAAGTCGGATGAACCAGAAAATCGACGCTCTCTTGAAAGCTCAGCACAATAAACTTGCCCAAGCTCTAATATTGATCATAAGTGACAGATGACAATTGAGAAGGTTTCGCACGGATATAGTACACGAATTTCGGGTGGTTGCTGTAGGGGTACAATACAAATGACAGTGCGAGATCGTCCGCTGCTTTCTTCACTTTTAAAAAGGGTCATATCACCTCCTACTGCCCACCATGATGCTTGCGAGCCAAAGAATGAGTTTCCGTTTTCCTGGAGACTCCAAGAACAACCACCAACTGCACCGCGATTGGTTGGGCCCCACTTGCCTGTTCGGGGGCGGTGTCGGGCCCCCATTGGCTGCTTCTCCGATGGAGCAGAAGTAGACATTGTATGGTCTGGAAAGTAGGACGGAGAGAGGGGAAAGCAGGAACGTATTGCCTGATGATATTAGTGAACAACCCGCTCTGCCCAAGACGATAGCCCCTATACACCGGCGTAATTAGCAAAGCACTATATCTACGCACGATGCACGTCTTGTGTCCTCTTATCAGCCTCCGGCCCCAGCCTGGCAATGTTACCTTCCGAGAGCTACAGACAGCGACTATACTTCTCGCTGAACGGAAGGGCGGAGCGAGTGGCCGAATAGAGCGTCGGATGCCATGACGTTGCCGTCACGTGCATGTACTTCCAGCGTGGCTCGCACCCATCCTTTCGAGATGGGGAGTAATCCGGCGAGCATGTTCACGTCTTTCCCATCCTTGGTGAGCATCCGTATGGTGTTGTAAATTAGATATGCTAAGTGGGGCAGACAGAGGTGGCAGGGAGGTGTCAAGGCGAGGCTAAGAGTGCGGGTCATGAAAGGAGTGCTGCATGGCGGATCCATGTGACCGACTACACAGGCTCTGTTGCGGTGGAAAAAGAAAAACAGTGGTGATATTGATATTGTTGAAGAAGTAGAAGATGGGCGAATGGCTGCTTAATAGCCATTGCGGGCAAAAACGCAGGCGAGTAACAAACGCAGGCGAGGCGGTCTGCAAAGGCAGGAGGTCAACGACCCCGTTTGTAACACGCTCTCATCCACCTACCTTCTGGCCTGGGCTTCCTTTTCCCACTTTCCATCAACAACAGCGGCAATTACCTCAACAAGTCCACCAGTTTTGTTATCACATTGTTGTTGTACCACAACAAGAGGCGAGGAGAGGAATACTTTATTTAATTTTTTTTTTTTTTTTTTTGTTCCCGACAGTGTTACCCGGGTATTCTGGATGCTACAGCAATTTCACACGTCAATCATGGATATCAGGGCGTTCCATCATCCATACAGATCTGGGAGTCGAAGATAGGTAATCTATTGCTGCTGGGGCATCGAGGACTATCGTCAAGGACATTTGACGGCCAACCGCATCGCTCAATGTGGTCGAGGCTTGAGGTGTGTGTCACGTGAGAGGGCTGGATCGTTCCGTGGCATTGTGGGCCTTGACACTTTCCTCTCTCTCTTTCCGACTTGGCGCAGATCACCTGGAATGGAATGCCAGATGGGATTTCAAGGCCGTGCTGGTCATGCGAACGACAGGAACTTCAATCCTCGTTTCATCACAAGAATGGTAAACCGTTCGGATCACAACCTGAGCCACAATCAACTGCCGCCAAGCCAGAAAGGCAGGAAGGAAGAAGGACGGGAGAAAAGGGAGGGAAAGAACAGAAAGCTAAGCTATCGCAGAGCAGCTCATTCATCCTCGCTTCCTTGGGCTCTCCAACTGCCATGCATAAATCAATACATACCCACTCCCCTGGATCAAGATCCCAACCGCAACAATGTTGTTAAGCCAGTAGTACTTGGCGCTCCCCGTCTCAAACACAATCCACAGGTGCAGGTGCCCGTCTGTCTGCGCCGGCCCGCTGGTACGGATAAAGATGTGGGCGCCATCGTCCGTCTGCAGCTGATACCGCGTGTTGGCGGAGAAGGTGCCGTTCCTGTCGACGAGGCCCTAGTCGTCTCCGAGGTCGAGGATTTTGCCTGTGAGCGGCTATCTTCAGTTATCTCTCCTTTCTCAGCGCGTAGCGGTGGGCATACCGCAGAGCTTTGGCCCCGAAAAGCCCTGCCCACGATCGGAATCACGACTCGCGTGCCGTGCGGACCTCCTCCGACCTGGATTGGCGGTGCAAATGTACAGTTGAGGGATTATAGGAAGGTAAGACCTGGAGATGTGGGTGTCTTCTCGGCATGAGCGATTGCAAAGACGACCGACACCGAAACGGCCAGCATTCCCGCGCGGAGGCCTCTCATGATGAGCTTTGCTAAACGTGAACTTAGGAAAGTGGCTGATTGGGATCGAGGAAAAGTCTACAACGATCAGGATGTCATTCGTCAATCGCGACTTTATACACCAATCCTCCAGCACGACATGCCACGATCCACGCGACCGCGGTTGCCGTGATCGAGTCCCGGCGTCTGGGAACCAGCTCGGCATGCAACCGTACTCAAGGTTCCTCGCCCATTTGTCAAGCGCCCCACGAGCTCTCTGCGGGGAATAGGGCACTGTGTTTGGCTGATCCCGCGTCCGCAATCCGGTTGAATGGGCATCCGCTCATCTGTGTAGGTGCCATTCGCTGGCAAAGCCTCGCAAGAATCTCCGGAAAGGGGAAATCCTGGATCTTTTGTCAAGATCCAACACTGCTGGCTTTGCACCTAGGAGAGTAACATCCTGGGTTGGCATAACATCTTTGGGAGAGATCATGGGTGCTCTGCTCAAGACGGCGATGACCTGGAACATTGGAAAAAAAAAATGGAAGTTGAAGACCTTAATGACCAGCAACGTCCAGAAACGGCCAGACTCGCTGTGGCAATTCTGTATCCACAACTCAAGCGCTGAGTTGGAGATGTTTATCACGTAGCAACAAGTCGGCCTTAGCTTGGACCGGTGCAAAAGCTAAAGAGGTGCTGAGCATCGGAGCAGTGCTGGCGAAGGAGCTTTCACCCACAACTTCGAGCCTGCTGTGCCTCTCCGTTGATCAGACGGCTCGAATAGGTCGCCGCAGTCTAAACCGCTCCCTCTCGGCTTTCGACCGAGAGCCGGGGCCGCTGCGCCCCTCAACCAACCTTTCCACGGACCTGCTGTGCCGCACATGAGACCCATAACCCTATACTGGAAGATCTCCCACGGTTCGAAGCTCAGAGACAGTTATCTGTCATCCTGCGATGCCGGGCTTCATCGCTCAAACTCTAGAAGACGTTCTGAGTAAGGAATCCGGTCATGGTCAACGATGAGTATCCTCATGGATCTGGAAGCCACAAGACCTTCCGTGCTGCTCGGTTGTCTTGACAGATCGTGGTCTTGGCCTTGGCCCGGGCCGTCTGACGTTGTTTCGTCCAGTTACAAAACCCGCGGAACGTCTAAAAAAGGCTAATGTTTTAAAGTCAATCTGATTGCGTTGTCTCATCTCAACTCTCAGCAGCAAGTGGGCCGCCTGGATGGCGAAGTGGACCCCTGCCCTCGACGATAGCGGCCAGAGAAACGAGTTCATGGCCCTCCTTAGGCTCGGCCTCGAGATTGTGCCACTGATTGTCTACAAGATGGCCACCGAACCCAACACCGATGTCGCCGTGCACCTGTACCAGGCGCTCGAAAGCGACCCGGCATATCTCCTTCCTGAGAAGGTCAAGAAGGGCAACGACTTGCATGGGCAGGCCAACTACATTGTGGAGCTCAATGCTAGGCGCAACCCGGCGGGAGCTGCTGGTTCCGGGGCGCCAAAATTGGGCACAAAGCTGCACTAATTGACGAGTGTTGGATCTACTGGGGTCATTGAGATGCTGTGGTTGGGCCGGAGAGATCTGTGCAGCGGTCACGCATCCCTGGTTTTAAAGAAGTAGCTCCGAATATCTTGTTGCCGCGGGCGGCAGCTTTGGTTGTATTAGGGTTCCATTAGTCCCTGATATTCAATCATGGGGGGATTCTAGATTAGTTTTGAACATTGATTTGTTCCTTGATCCCTTTAACCATGTTTTTGCGCACTTTTGTGAGGCGCCAAGAGGGCTCGAGGATTTCCCACAAAAGGTCGAGGGATTCCCAACGAGTGAACGGAGCGGCGGTATCAGTAGCGCCTCGAGCTAACCCAACAGCAGCAGCAGCACCAGGAGCCGGCACCGCGAGAAGCCATGTTTTGCCAGTTGGGGCGCCGGGAGGCTATGGCTCTTGTTGATGCGGAGAGTGTAGAGGTACATGAAGGCGTCGTACACGTCCTCCACCTCTTCGGTTTTCTCTTCCTCATCGTCGGGCCGAGAGGGTTGGCGGTTTTTATGCCCTTCCATGTGGCTTGATTGTTGTCGATCTCTAGCTCTTCGACTTCGGTGGGGTTGGGTTTTGTTGGGGGGAGGGGGGGTGTGTAAATGTCTGCGGCGCAGAAGTGTGACTTTCTTCAGGGAGGGGCAAGGGCTGATGCATAGTGGGCCGTTGATGAGCTCCGTGTAAGTGCTGTGCTGAAGCTCGGAGTGCAGTCAGCGAATGTTTTCCTCTGCGAGGCCGTGAATGGTCATGCGCAGCGCGTGTAGTTTTCGAAGGTGTCCGAGGAGGGAGAGGAACATGGCCTGGTGGAAGCGGACGTCGAGGCCAGAGTCGTAAGGTTCGTTGGATTTGACTTTACAAACGTGGCTTTTGATGCAGTTGAGTAGGTCCGGGCTGATGGGACAACGATCGAGGTGATCCGTGATGTCTGACAGCATCTTGATATCGCCGTGAAGGCGCTTCTTCGAGGTATGACTGCCAAGATCGACATGGCAGCGGCGTTCTTCAATATAGGAGGCGCACTCTGGGAATTTCATGATGGTGATGAAGATCCGTATGAGGGAGTTGTGGTCGCGAGAAACAACACGTCGGAATATTGCTTGATTTGTTGCTTCCGTAAAGCCACGCGTCTTCATAGCCATTGGAAGGATTGTGAAGCTCCCGAGGTAGGGGTTGTCCGGCGGATCGTACTCGTACTTGAACTCGGGTTCGAGGTACCACCAGCAAGCTCATTGATGCGCGATGGAGTGTATTTCATCATAAACTGCGCGTTGTCTGGAGCTTCAACGGAGAAGGGAGATAGAATTCTTGTTGGGAGGATGTCGGTGGGCAGGAGACGGCGGTGGGCGTCGCTTGGGAAAGGCTTCTATGGCGGTCGGCACGTCTTGTGGGTTGTTCGATGGCGAGAACATATTGGGTCCTTGTTGGTTCATTGGTTAACAGTATACCAGGAAGCAGACAGCCATACATAAGGGGTTAGTTCAGTTACAGACACACGCATATATATACTGCGGTCATGCTACATTGCTGTCAACATGCATGTCAAGAGGCCTGCGCTAATGTTCACGTATCCTGCGCTCCCCTCCCAAGCTGAGCAAGAAGCCGGGAGGGCTCCAGCGATCGGTAGTCTATTCCTTGTCAATGGTATACTAGGACTAGACACCATGCCGCTGTCTCAGCATACCATATTGTCTCCATTGACAATAAACAGCGACCACGTAGTCCGTCACGCAAACACGTATCCAATCCTATCAACGCTCTCCATCATCCCCATCTCTCAAAGCAAAGCCTCAACCCCTCCAAACCCGCCTGCGCCCTAAGACACTCAAACACCACGCCACTCATTTCTGGTTCCACCGTGTCGAACCACATCCTCATCTGCCGTTCCCTTCCCGCCTCCTTGCCCCTCACCCAGCACAGCAGATCCTTTGCTCTAAGCAGCCCACCGGCGCCACAGTATTCTTCCCACTCACGATAGCGCCTTGCCCACTCTTCAGCTGTTGGTGCTTCCCAGATGTGTGCGGGACAAGGGAGCGGGGCGTTGGGGAGGAGGGGGCAGATCTCAGTAGGGTGGGACTGGCGAGCGTGGGAGACGTAGTCGAGTGCGTGGAGGTGGTAGAAGGATCTGTGGCATGTTAGTACATACTATTTCCGGTTGGGGTCTGAGAACGACACGCCTTCGAATACTTTCGTCCAGGATCCAGCTCTCCCAGTCACTGGGACCGACATTGGTGTGTGGCGTCATGGCGTGGAGGCTTTTGCTCAGGACATGCTGAATATAGGACACCTGTCAGTCTGGCTTTCAGATGGGGATTGTGGGTGGTTGTAGATGATGGGACGGCACATACTTGCATGGATCGAACTGAAAGTCTGTCTGCAGACTCAAACGCCACGGGACCCTTCCGGTAAATGCGCATCGATGCATAGAACAGCACAGCCTGCATGGTTTCGGTGTCGTCGGCTCGGCTGTTTGTTGGGATCTGCTGTGGTCAGCATATCGAGTTCACAACTGACGGCTCGCCCCTTTAGGAAGAAGAAAGACCTTCAACTGGATCTGGAGCAGTTGGGAATCGATGGCCTTCAGGAGGACAGATTCAGACTGCGGTGTCCTTGTGGCGTACAGCTGAGCCACAGCCACCGCGTCATTGAGTGTTGACGGTCTTCCATTTTGGTGCCAATGTTGGAAATGGATGAAAGGGGGTCGACGTTGTCTTCCAGCCAAGTTGTCCACATATCCTTTGAGCCTCTGGTCGATAAGGTCGAGACCTTCTTCCGTTGTTTTCCATCTCTTCCCGAGATAGGCGGAAAGTTGTTGGAAGGAGTCACCATCCGCGTCTTGCGCAAGTAGAAAGCTAGGATTGTGGTCCACCTCGGCGGTGAGGGCGGTGGAAACGTTCTCGGGCATATCGGAGGCGTTACCAAGCAAAGAAACAGCTTCAGTATTCCATTTCGTATCCCTGTATCGTTCCATCCATCGAGGAAAAAGAGATTCGGGTTGATGAGGTGCGCATCTTGGTCGACCCCGAAATCCAGCGTGGTTGAGACAAGTCGGAGGGGAGTCAATGAAAGCGTCACATCAAGAGAACTTGGAGACACAAATGCTGGAGTGCCTGAACTCGCATCAAGCTTCTCAACATGAGGGTAGGTGCATAGCAGAGAGTGCACAGCACACCTTGAGCAGGTAGGTAAGGCCTGGTCGCAGCGAACCTTGGAGCGTGAGCACTCGGCGCAAGCCTTCTTCCGGCCACGAGGGCGGAACCGGCACCGTAGCCGGTGACGTTCCAGGGTGCCAGCTAATGCCGCATCAGCTTCAGTTACCGGCGCTTGGTAGATCGAAATCATCAAATGGGGATCGGGAGATGGAGATTACGTCCAGACCTGATGAGAAAGGTCTGCTGCAGCAGTGGCAAACTAGCGGCTCCATGACAAATGCCCGAGAGAGAAGCTGGACAATGGGCAACTTGAAGCCTCACAATCAGCGAAATGTTGATCTGGGGAAGAATCTCGGTTCCTGTGGCTGTGTCTGACAGCCGCTGTCGGAATTCCGACAGCCAGGATGTCTTGGCAGACTTGGCCACCAGTCAGGGGCTGCTAGCCAACCCTGGGCCTCTAGCCCGTCAGGGTTGACCTGAGCAGGCCCACACCCAGATGTTGCTGGACTTCCGACCAGACCAGGAAAAGCTGATAAATCAAAAGGAAATCCTTCGAAATTTTCAGAGATCAGAAAACCCATGCGTTAACGCAGGAGCAGACAAGGCTCGGCATGAGACGTGAGAAGCTGAGCTTGGTCTCGTTGTGTATATAGATAGAGACCGACCTCCGTGAAACCTGCCAGATAGGAGTGTGCCGTTCTCCACCTCTCTAGCTCCCTCATTTCATGGCTGGAACAGTGCTCATTACCGGAGCCAACGGCTCCCTCGGCCTTGGTTTCGTCGAAGGCCTCCTCACCTCCATCCCCAATACACAGTGGTAGCCACAGTCCGAAACACAGATCCTACGAAGGACGCCAACACAGCCAAACTTCAGAAGTTGGTCTCCAAGCATCCCAAGACACGCGTGCTCATCGAACACCTCGATCTCGGCAGTTTTGCAAATGTCCGGGCTTACACCGAGTGCCTTTCTACAAGAATTTCTGATGGCCAAATACCCCCAATCTCGGCAATCATTTGCAACGCCGCGGCCTGGTCCCTAAACGGCCAAATAATCACTCTAGATGGTTACGAAACCACTTTCCAGGTGTGCCATATCTCTCATATGCTCCTAGTCCTCAAGCTCCTGGGAAGCATGGACAGAAATCGGGCCGGGTTGTCATGTTGGGATCGTTGGCACACTATCCGGAGAAAGAAAACCCACTCTGCAAGCTCCGACCTGGGTTTCCTACCAACATGGACGAACTTGTCCATCCAAGGCCTGACCCGCCTGGCAAGTCCATGAAGGGGATTTCAGCGGTATGGCACGGCCAAGTTGGCGAATGTGGTGTTTACTCATGATCTCAACCGACGGTTGCAGGCGGTGAGTTATCCTTTTTGCCCATGGCATGTCGGAACTAAAGCGCTGAGGAGTCGTATGGCAGGATCCCAACCTTTCGGCTATCACGGTCACATGCATGGACCCGGGCGGCTGGTTGGGTCGAGGGGGCAGTCGGAACAGAAGGCCGCAGTCAGGTGGATGATGTCTATGACGAACCTGATGATGCCTGTGCTGAGGCACCTCACGACATATGTCCGGACAACAGCAGATGCGGGGGAGAGATTTGGTGGCGTTGAGTGTGGGGAGGAAGTTTCAGGGGAAGCGGGGGTACTTTGTCGGTCAGCGACAGGAAGCATCGGCTGAGGTCAGTCATGACTTGGAGGTGCAGAAGAGATTGTGGGAGGCTTGTTGGAGGTGGGCCGTAATGGAGGGCAGGAGACTGTATTGGCAGGTACGGCTGGTATGTAAGAGAGCTCGGGGGACTTCCGTTCTGCACTAGGTCATGATCATGATCACCTTTTTGTTCGATATTCCTTTGTGGTTTGTAACACATTGTGTCAACATTGTGATTTCGACGACTAAGTTGAGACACCCTGGAAGAGCCTAAGTCTTAAACCAGCGCACCTCCAATCAGCAACCTTGTAGACAACAACTCTATACTGCCACTGCAGTGCGGCCTGACTTCTGACTTCCAAGATTCTACCTCCGTTACCCTGGCATGCCAAACAGCGACACCCAGGACTGTAGTTCATTTCAGCGGCTGTAATTCTGTGTATTTGGGGGTAAATTACACCCCTTAACCCTGACATCGTGTCACCAGCGGCTACCCGTGCCACGCCCCACTGTACCTCGATCTCCAGACGTCGCCCACATTAAGTGGTGCTCACCACCAATACAACCAGAGCAGCAAAACAACCACTTCTTCAATAACCTACTTCCACCCACTGAATCCACCACTTCTGCAGGGCAAGCCTCATAGTAAGCCTCCATTTCCTGGCCACTTTTGCAGCCTCTGTAGAGGTACGCTTGACTACATTATGGGCCTTGGTTTCGGCCGCCTCGATGAGCCCTCTGCCTTAGCCAGATCATCCTCCTTCCTTTGAGCAATTATCCGATGACCAATGCCCACAGTTAACACCCCCCAGGCCTTCAGAGGAGTGTTCTTTTGATTCCGGCGTGCCCTGGTGGTAGCTCTACAAGTTTGGTCCTCCAAGGTCTCTCCTTGTCTGAACAAGCTCGGTAGCCGCGATGAGCGACCCCCGGATAAACCTGCTTAGATCGTAAGCAAAGCTAGGATCCAGATCCTCATCCTCTCCCAATATAGTCTCCAGGTCCGAGCCACTTTGCTAATTTCCGCAACGTCGTGGGGGTCGATTGGGGAGGGATGTAGTCCTTCTAAGTCCCTAGGTGGTGGTGTTGGGGTCTTGCGTGCCTGACGTTCTTATACCACTGTAGAACCGTATACGGAGGGACTTCTGCATCCTGTCGTTTAGCCTAGAGCCTCTTATGTTACGCTTATAGTAGCCGTGGCGTTTGATGAGACTGGTCCAGTGACCAGCGGTTTGGAGGGTCTTGCTGCTCACGGCTGGTCCGCTCGGCAAGGATGTGGTTGGCCACGTCGGTGATGGATTCGACCCGTACCGCAAGGTTGATATTGTCAAGCCGGTCAATATCTGGCAAAGTGCAATTTATTCCGGGCCCGACAGGAAGGTGTTGTGGGCAGGGCCGCTTTTCTTTGATCCGATGCCGTCGAGGCGGAGGCGCGTTCGGGGAACCGTGACCACATTTACTTCCGGAAACTCTTCCAAGTACTGTACGACCTCTCTGACGGATGATTCCATCTTCGTTTGGTCAAAAAAGAGGGTTGTGATGGTGACAAGACCGTATCCGTCTGCCTTGCGTCTCTGCGCTGGCTCTGGCGCCGCGACAGCGATGGCCGGCTCCAGGTTCCCAGGCGGCATCACGTGGAGGTGCAGAGTCGACTTCGCCACCCTCCCGCCCCACCCTCCCAAAGAATCATGCTATCCCGCCACCCTCCCACCCACCCTCCCAAAGTATCATGCTATCCTAGAGCTTGGTCTCGTTGCCGTAAGACGGCGGGCAGAGGAAACGTCAGGGTTAATTTAAATTGTGATGACCTGGTATGGCCGGGAGATTCGGTTGTGGGAGATGAGTCGGGACTTGTCTGCTCGAAAAGCGAGATATGAGACGAACGGTGTGCAATGTCAGGCAGCAAGACCGACTAGTCTATACACATGACCATAGTGGCGTGCTGCGCCCGAGCCGTGTCGGGCATTGCCTTCCTGTTGTGGCGATGTGACCACGCCAAGAGACAAGGCAGCCAACATGCCGCCCGCTCTTGCTCGCACGCGGCGGACTGAACCCTGCTGACACGTACAAATTCCGAAGTCAAAGTGCATACCAGAAGAGCGCCTAGCTAGGCAGATGCCAAGTATGTTGCAGTGCATCCATTAACCGATTATTTGTGGCTGGATAGGTCTTATGAACAGATCCGTAGAGATGCGAGCAGCCTTGTATCCATATGGTGGTGTATCAGTAGTGGTATGACGGGCGTGTGGATAGAGCGCAAGAGTGGTTATGAGCCAGTCGTATCGATCGGCTTCCATAATTTCCCCGCATGAACGGGACGCAGCGCGACTCAGCCGTAATCTCAACGTGGGCATTCTTGGACGAGCTGAGCCATAAAGCAGCTCTCTGTCCCCGCAGCTGTGCTCCTTCTTTGCATCAAAAATAAAGCGCGCCAAGTGAGCCGTGACTACTGTTCAACCTTCAGGAGCTATCTAACAATCTCGTTATGGCGTGAGTCTTCGCTCCAAGTCTTTTGTCCTCCAATCCTTACTCAAATGTTTCAGGCATCAAACATGCGATGAGCCCAAAAGCAAGATGGAGCCCGATGCACCTGCGTCTGGGTCTTTCCAACTACCAATTGACTTTGGCCATCCGTACATCTTCCACTCCACTTTTGTTTCTCCTAACTGCGATTCTGTTGCTGATGATGGCCCACCCAAAAACCGAGGACTCATTGCGCTCGGAGATCTACAAGGCACCGCTATCTGCCAGGATTGCCAAAGCATCCGGGTGCTCGGCCCGGGCTGGACATCCACTTTCCATCACTTGTCACTTGAGAAGATGAAGAAAAACTCGCCGACGTGTTGCTTGTGCAAGTTGATGGCAGAAGCGCTTAATCCTTCGTGGCATCCGGCGTACCCTCACGCGGCCTTCGAGAGGAATGAACTTCCAAGCGACGAACTGGACTCCCGCGAGCAAACCAAGGTGACCGTCTTTGCATGGCCGCATCCCCAGATTCCGGATGATGCAACATACTTGGTGGCCTACCTATCACATCCGGGCGTGGAGCACGGCCTTTGTACAATCAGGATCTTCAAGTCTGATCGTCAGTGGTGTTCGCTCTTGTAGATGGGGCCAAACTGACAGTATCCACAGAGCAGATTTCACCTCGAGATGGGCTTACACTCTCCGAGTACCAGGATAGGACACGGAATCGAAAGTTTGATCGCATGAAGCAGTGGATGCGTGAAGATTGGCAGAAGTGGGAGAAGTCCACCGATCCTTCCATCACGGAAAGCAATTTCCCCCGAGGCTGCTCGACCTTGAGTTGCGAACGAGGAAATCGATGGCAGCCGACTGGATTTGACCCCGACCGACCCGTTCATCTCATCGACACAAGAGAGGCCCAGAAGATCCGCATTCCGAGCGGCATGGTGTGGGTCCCCTACGCCGTCCTCAGTCACCGATGGGGCCCATCAACGGCGGCCTGCAGGACGACCAAGGCCAACGCGCTGGACCGATACCAACAAGGCATCAAGGTGTCCAGCCTGTGCAAGACGTTCCAGGACGCCATCGTCGTCGCGCTCGAAATGGGCATGCCCTACCTGTGGATCGACAGCCTCTGCATCATCCAAGACGATGACGAAGACTGGCGGCACCAGTCCAGCTACATGGACGACATCTACATGAACTCGCTCCTCACCATCGCGGCGCACTCGTACTCGGGCACGATGGCGGGTCCCGGCTTCCTCTCCTCAGCTTTCGCGTCCGAAGGCGCCGAGCCTGTCCACCTCGGCACGCTCCTCTCCGCCAATCGGAAGCCCACCTCGCTCTATGCCCGGCACGACCGCATGTTTGAAGTCGACATCTTCACCAGCCCCCTCTCCCGCCGCGGCTGGGTCCTGCAGGAACGCCTCCTCTCCCCACGCATCATCTTTCTTCCCATCCCAGCTCTACTACGAAACCCGGTCCTTCAATATCGTGCGCGCCGAGGACCACACGCCTGCTGTCCGCGATCCAGACCAGCTGCGCGAGCTGATCTTTCGCCGGGAGAGCCAGCACGGCGCGACGCCGACGGACTGGTTCCTTATCGTCGAGCGGTATTCTGCCTGCGAGTTGACGAAGGACAGTGATAAGCTGGTTGCGATTTCCGGGATCGCAAAACACTTCCAGCAGAGGAGCGGGGTGAGATATCTAGCGGGCCTGTGGTTGGACCGGGCGGCAAAGGGGTTGCTTTGGTTGGCGCGTGGGCCGAGTTTGAAGAAGTGTGTCGGGCGCGCGCCGTCGTGGTCTTGGGCTGCTGTGGATGGGCCGGTGAGGTATCCTTCATTGTTACTGAAGCGGCCGTTTCGGGTGTTGCCAGCGCTATTGGTCGAGGCGACTAAGTGGAACTCGCTCGAGGAGCCGAAGCATATTATGGGGCAGGAGAGTAACGTAGAGAGTTTGTATGCCAGAGCGTACGTGAGGCGGGCGATGATTAGTGATGAATGGCTAGGGAAGAGGGATAGTCTGCTCTCCTATTACCCGCAGGGGTGGGAGGGGCAGGCGCTGGTCGACCTTGACGCGCAGGGGGTGTACCGTGAGGTACGGGATGATGATGGGAGCGTGGTGGGATGGGCGTCGCTTGATGAGGATAGAGGTGGAGAATGTCCGCTGGCTGGGTCGGACTTGTTCACGGCCATTGTTGCGACTGAGGAGGCCTGGGTTTGGCCGGACCGGTCAGGGGATGTGCTTTACCGCACGCATCCTCATACACCGGAATATGAGGCTTTTTATGCGACGGGAAGAGTTGCTGCGACATTCCAATCGTCGACCTTTGATTCTCCCGTCGGCCCGCCAGGGCTAGCGCAGCGAGAGTTGGTCATGACGTACTGGTGTATCCTTCTCCGGCCGGAACAACCATCAGAGGCAATGAGGCCTTTCGCAAAATTCACCAGGGTGGGATTTGCGCAGGTCTTTGAGCGGCGGTGGCAGCGGCCTGATGATTTGAGGACGGTGGAGCTGATCTAGCGCGTCATACATTTCCCAGTTATTTTTGAATTGACTTGTGCGCGGATCCCACTGAGGTCCCTTTAATTCGGATGGCATGCCTGAGCACTTGTTCGCAACTCTCAACCCGCACTTGAACTCTATCGCGAAATCCATCTAAAACTGATTGTTGGGGGGCCTAGCGCAGCGGTTGGCGAAACTGGTCATATTCGCGATGGTGTTGTCGCTGCTGCTGCCGCTGTTGTTGTTGGAAAGGAGTGGAAAATGGGCAAACCCAGGCACAGGGGGTGGATGGCCGAGATGAAGGTGTGGGATCAGTGGGTCCCCACACCACACATCCCATGTTCCTCGTTCGTGCGAAGGACGATCTCAAGGGATTCCCAACGAGTGAAGTGAGAGTCGGCACGCCTCGGCTAGCCCAGCAGCAGCAGAGTCGATACCGGAAGAAGATACTTTGTCCGTTGATCGAAAGTAAAACCTCTTTTGATCTATATGAACGGAAATTAACGTTATTTCTATTTTAATCAACGACAATCTCTTTTACAACGAGCAGTATACTGCCGTCGATGGCGGGCAGAAGAAACGTGAGACCACTCATTACCCAAGCTGACGCAGCGTCAGGAGAGCTCCCACAGCCATCACCGACGAGCCGTCCTGGAATAGACTCTGAAACAAGCCGAAGTCGCGGTTTCACGTCAAACGTGATGGCGCCCTGGGACGAAAATCCCCGAGGCGGCCGGGGGAAAGCGAGTCCGTATAAGATACGAGGCATGAACCATGACACCAACGTGGAGGCACAGAGTGGGTACATGTTGCTGGAGTACTTGGCCGTGAGCTTGCCAGAGACAATGACCACGCCGAAGACGAAGGACGGGGGGACTCCTTCCTGAGAGGGGATCAGTCGTCTGTGCTGCTAAAGGAGAAGGACTTGTCACAGTGTACGTGCGATCTAGAAGCGTCCGCATCCGGAGATATACATGGTTGAAGCCACTGTCGTACGTGCGCTCCACCAGCAGCTCGGCAGCGTCACATCCCAGATCACTGCCTTGCAACATCTTCGGCAGGATTGCTGCAACCCATCACACCAGCTCCTTGGCACACCACCCAGTCTTCCTAGCTCTCTCCTCTCGCTGAGAGCATCTTGCCCGTCGGCGTGCAAGACGTGGCTGGGGAGCCTCCGGCTGGGAGGGAGTTGGCTTAGAGAAAGCACACACAAACATACATGAACTAAATTGCTCTCTGGCCGCTGCGCCGACCCGGATGCGGCACGTCCCGTAGGGGGTCTAAGCTGGCTGAGTTGACAAGCGCAGGACAGCGGTGGAATCAGTGACTGACTATCTGACCGCTACCACCTGTCTTTTTGCGCAGCGGAACGGGAAGCGTTGTTGCTGATGTTGACTGTGAGGACGAGCGCCTGCAGACGGGGAATGTGGCCATGAAAACAACATCAGGAACCGCACAATCCACGCATTTACCACATTATTGGCCTAGCTGAATTGTCTCCCGCGCAGAGGTAGCTCGTATCAGCTCTCTTCTCAAAATGTTGGCTTGAAACACGGCCAGGACGTCGGGCGGTGTGGCGGCTGCGTCTGAGATGGAGTACGAAGCGCTGCAGCATGTTGCGGTGATGTCTAGAAACACTTGCATCTTGTGTGATGATAAATTTCTGCTAGAGCCAGCGACTAAACTAAACTACGGCGTCCGATATTCCACTGGAGCCTGTCGACCCAGAAATGTCCAGAATTCCCGGCTGCCAGCCCCTGGCAGGCCGGGCTTCAGGGGTAAGTGCATTAGGGTGGTTCGAGACGCGATGTCAAGGACACCGAGCGAGGTCACTGGTCTGGTTAATCAGTTCCACGGCATGCAGCTTAGGTTTTGAACCCTAAGGAAAACAGCGCCAGGCCACGAGACAGGAGAGCTTGATTTCAGATGTTTGAAAATTGCAGCCTTGTCAGGTGTGTGCACAGTGTGGATGATACGTTCTTTGACGCCTTCGTGCAATCGCACTGTGATAGCGCCCCACCTTCCGAACTCATTACTCTTTGCTGGCTGACCCTCCTTCCTCCCTCTTTCTTGCTTTGCATGAATCAGTTCAAGATGAATCGGTCACAGAATAGAAACGACAAGTTGCCAAACGACGGAAACACGAATATGTCCACCCAGAGGGGTGGTAGCAACCATCATTTTGCCGAGGCAATCGGCGCAGTTCCTGGGGCCAACACGGCGGTCGGGGCGGGCGCGCACAGCCTCTGGCGACACGGTTAAGGGCGATCCACGAGGATGCAATGCCGCAGGCGCAGGCGCCCAGGCGACTGGGGGCGTCAACATTCATATTGGCGGAAACGCGTTCTTTGGCTCCGACCTATCCTCGCTTGCGGGAGCAACACAACATGGTCGACAGACCACGGCACCGCCGACCCTGCCTTGGGCGGGTGAGCAGCGGGCGCAGACGCGGCAGACCAGGCAGCTAGGCGGGCGGGCCTCATCCATAGGTGGCCGAAGGTCGGCTCGTCGCGCGGCGTCGTCGTCCGGTGCGAGGACAGCGACCCCTGACTACGCCGAGACGATCGGGCCGGACGACAGCTCGACCCAGGTGGGAAGTGTTCGACGTGATGTCAACTGTGCCCATTGCGAACAGCATGGCGGTTGTTGAGTGCGTCAACGCCAACAAGGACGGCTTCGTCACGGGCTGTCCCAAGTGCAACGCCCGCCACAACTGGGAGCAGTGTCGGCTCCGCGCAAAGAACAGGGCCGAAGATTTCCTGTACCTTGTCACGATGCGGCCGAATCACCCGCCCCTACTGACTTACGACATCTGCAGCCACAAGTTGTGGGTCCAGCAAGGCCGGCCGCGGACCAAGCTGCCTGGGACGGTGGCTTTCAGCAAGGACGTCGCCACCGGGCGCATCAAGCCCCAAGGTTTCGACCCGGAGACGTTCATATACTCTGGCGCCTCGGTGGCAGACGCAGAACGGCTCCCTGAGGACCCGACCGTGTGCTTTGAGAAGCAGGATGCCCTCATCCTGCCGGAGCAGACGTTCCGCAAAATCACACTCGGCGCGGCAGAGAGAGGAGCAAGTCGCCGAGCCGCGACCGACGGGGTCCCCTCCGGGATTGCAGCCCCTTCCGCGCACTGGAGGCCCCGCGCGCCGACTACGTGATGGATGTGGACAACGATGCCCAGAGTATCACCAGCAGCGTCCTGGAAGCCATCGAGCGCCGAAGGAAGCTGAACACCGCGAGCGTCTCCAGCATCCCTGAGACGGACGCCAGGTCCGCGGCGACACAGCTGTCCATGATCGAATTAGACCCCGACCTGATCAGGAGCGTAATCGCCCGCAGGGCCGGCCTCGGCGAGAACGACAGCACCCTGGGCTTCAGCAACGCGCTCCAGGAGTTCAGCTTCAGCTCGGCCGGATCGTATTACAAAGAGGGCATTCCGGACGGCTCCTGCTACAACTATCTCAGCACTACCACGCGGGACGACGGTGATTGCGCCGACGACTTTTGCGTCTCCTTCGACTGCCAGGGGTGCGGCGCGCAAGGTCACTCCGTGTGGACCTGCGACTGCGACGTCTTCATGAGGATGTGCGCATGCGCTGCGAAGCCGGGTCACACCAGGGAGGCCTGCGACCTGGTCTGCAAGCAGTGCTGGGTCTCAGCCTCTCCGGCGGAGAGGAAGGATCTCAACAACATCCCATGGGCCAACAAGTGCCAGCTGCACTGCGCGCCGTGTGGCGTCAAGCACTCGAAGCCGGATCACGAAAACATGGATTGCCGGCGCGCTCGCTGTCCCTGCTGCAAGGATTCCACGGCCAAACCGGGACTTGCGGCTTTCCACTTGACCCAGGATTGCCCCGTGTTCACCTGCCCGTAGAGGTGTGTGATGCGCAGCTGGGGAACCCGTGCACTGACCATCGTTACGAGTGCGGCTTCCCCGTACTCTGGGTTGAAACGCTCAGTGGACAGCATGACTGCCAATGGAAAGGTTCCTATGAGCGGACAGTCATTGGCACCAAAGACTCCAGGCTGGCATGCCTAATGCGCCAGATGCTCCGTTGCCAGAAGAATGCCGAGCACAACGTAGTGCTGGCGACATCTCTTGTTGAAGTGAGGAAGGCGGGGTGGAACCGTCTCCATCGGGACATACTGAAGTGGCGCAGCACGGGCATGTCCGGCAACGATCCGCTCGAGGGCAGCCCAATCGTCGAGTGAGAACAATGCTTCGCCGAGATGTACGACTGCGGCGACTACCAGAAGCAGATCCCTGGGAAGTTGCGGAGGTGATGAGTGATGCCGGCATGGCCGCTGAAGACAGCGCTTATACGTCCATGGGCGCATAAGCAGCATGTAGGATAGCATAATTCATTGGGAGGGTGGGTTGGAGGACGGCGAAGTCGGACAGCGCTAAATATCAGTGCTGGTTGCGGTATTAGGCGGTCATGAGCTGGAGGGATACTCGGCATAGACCGCTTCGGTAAGGGCTTTGAGATCGGCGGGAGCGACACAGTTGCCCAGCGAGCGCGCTCTGCTGGTCTTCTGGAAAAATGTGTTGAAGGTGTCGAGCAGATTAACTGTGTCCATGGCGACGCGTCCGATCTCGTTGTTCGCCATGTTGCTCGACGGGTTGCTTAGCAGTTTAGAGGGTTTCTCGGACACTAACCGACAGTGTTAAGTTAAATGATGACCTTGTGTGCCGGAGGATTCGGTCGTGGGAAACGAGTCGGGACCTGGTCTGCTCGAAAAGCGAGATATGAGACGAATGATCGACATTGTCAGCCAGCAAGACTGACGAGTCGGTGCCGAAGCGTCAAAGTCTTTCCTGGGCACACAACAAAATTCCGCTCCTACGAACTCACGAAAAATTGTCATCTCCCACAAAGTCGATCGAAACACCACTACAAACCCACCACTAGCTCTCGAACATGGCGGCCTCTCAAGCCGACGATGCGGTCCGGGTCGCCTGAGACGCGGTTTACTGGACGGACAAGTTCAACCTCTTTATTGAAGGGGAGCGCGAGTTGCTCGACCAGGACGACGAGGCCGGAAAGAGTCGCATCGACTCCCAGATGCGGCTTCACATTCGGGAGACCGCGCAGAGCGCTGTCGAGCGTATGCTCTCTTAACAACCTGACCTTTCTTATCCACAAGAGAGACTTTCCGAGCCGTAAGCAGGAATCTCACCTACTTTGCCGAGTAGTTCTCACCCATGCTGAAATCTACTGCAAGAGTGCAGCGGCTTTCCGGGCGAAGCTCCCGCTCGGGACCGCGGATCGCCTTTGTCGACTTGGGGAGCTATCGAGAGCGATGACGAGCATATCGAACTCATGCGATATGTCGTCGAGACCGCGAACAGTGTATGTAGCGTCCACCCGTACACAAGAATTCTTGCTCAGCACGTCGTCAACGCATACCCGTACCCTCCGTTCACCCGACTCTACGGGACCGAGAGGGACGGCAGCAACATCCCCTGTCCATCCCGCTCCTCCCTGCCGTCAGCCTTGCACGGGACGTGTCCGAGAAGCTCGAGAGGTCGAGGAGGGTCTCCAAGGCATGAAAGTCCGCGTCGTAAACGGCACCGTGTCATCCAGACCGCGCTGCCCAAGACCAAGGCCGACAGGATATACAGCTGGTCGGCTTTTAGCGACAACCCTGCCATACTCTCTCGCATCCGTACGGCACATGCGCTGCTCATCGACTGGGTGATCGAGATGATAAAGACGACGAAGGTGATCCCGCCCTGGAAGTTTCATCGTCATACCACCGGGTTGAGTTGGAGGACAAGGAGTTGTGGAGGATTGCCACGCTCTCGTTAGGCACTGGCACAAGGGGAGTTTGGCCAACTTCAAGAAGTGGTGCTGCCGGCGGACCCCGTTGCAGAAGAAACACTCCATCACAGCACGAGTAGGAGCATAATATGATGGTATTGTCATGCGGCAGGCTGGGGAAGAGTTGAGTTTTTAATGAACGATGGGATTCGCGTGACTGAGTGTGCAGGTCTTGTCGGTCTCTTGGTTCATGTGCCATGTTCATATGCCCTTCGCGTGTGGTAGATCACCATCGTCTTCTCTCCCCCGACTTTGCTCTGCTTCGTCCACCTCTATTCCTCTTCCAGGGCCAAGTTTCTCGGTCCGAGCTTACGCAGCCCAAATTTCTCTTTTACTGAGGAGCGACGACTGAGCACTACTGGATTGTCAGATGCGAACAAAAAATGGCACGTCACGGACATCCATCGCTGACGCGGGCGACGCTGTGAGATCGAATCGCTCATTCGACAAATCTGCAGGACCAGCCCGGTAGACAGGCTGAGTCACCCTTTTTTGATTCCTCTGTGCGCACGAGAATTGTATATCCAGAACCTATTGTCAAGGACTGAGAGAATGGGCCCACAGGGGATGCGGTGGCGTGTGTGGCACCGCTCCATGTTCAGCCAATGGGATGTGGCCATGATGATCGTTTCGGCAGGTGGGGCTCGTCATCAACGCTGAGTGAGTGGTGAATGTGCCCTGTCCATGAGGGTGACAATATATCATGTTTCTGTTGCAGGTGTGGGCCAGAGCACTGGCCCTGTGCCACTTTTAGACAGCCCTCTTCTGCCTGCCTGCCCACTGCAGCCCTTCCTTAGTTAGCATCATCAGCATCACCAATTCTGCCCAGTGTCGTAGCCACACCACACGTTCAAACCCCGCCAGGCCTTTGTTCTCTCTTAGGGCTGGCACCCTGGTCTGATTTTCAAAGACCCGACCAACGAAGGATTCAGGTGGCCATGATGCGCAGAATTGCCCAAGTCCACTCGGCCTGCTAACGCCCCAACTCCGCACCCCGGCGTCAGGAACGACATGCTCATCACAGTCTCTAGTCCGTTAGTTATTAGTTAAGTATAAGCCAAGCTACTAGTATTAGATTGTGTTGTGCGGTATTGTGCTCACTTCCCGACACTTGAGTGGTTGTGTTGTTTTCTATCCCACCGCCTGGGAGGCTGTGCCCAGCCTGTGGACCTGCTCAGCATTGCCAAGACGTGGGTGAAGAGAAGCTCACGGCGACCACTCACAAGATTACTACGACTGCGAACGAATTTTGGCTCTTGTACTACTACTAGTACCTGCTCTTCACCAGCTCGAAAGGCTGCACTAGGGCGGGGATTACCCACCCATGGGTACCCATGGGGAACCCGTCTGTCAAGTGGATATTACCTGTCCCGAACCCACTATTGTGGGACAGGGTGGGAATAACCCATATGGGTTCTGGGTAATTAATCGGGTCCCACGGACGATTGTCATGAACAGGGGTGGGCCTTCGTAGGTGCGCTTGCTGTTGGGCAGTACAACGAGCGGAGCTGGCAGTTATAGCCACAGCTCAGACAGCTGCGACTCTTGTGCTCGTGAACGCTCCTGCAACCATTGCTATGCATTCCGTGGAGGTCTTCGGATAGCTCCGCTGGTGACAGACACAGCCAGTGCGCGGTATCAAGTCTGTTTGGTCTGTGAGAACTTTTGGCCCCCAGTATCTGGCCATAGGTGTCACTGCACGGTCATTGGAAAGCGCAATTCTAGAATCTGGGTCAGCGGAGCAACCGAGCTTTCAGATAGATAGAGCAGCTCTTGCTTGAAAATACCCTTAATAGGTTTCTATGTACACACACTCTCGAACCCCCACACCCGAACTCGCCGTCCTCAGCTTCAACACCACCCATTCAAATCTCCCGGCCCGTCCTCGTCCTCGTCCCCGTCCCGGAAGGACCCCTCCCTCTCTCCTCTTTAACCTCTCACAGCACTCCGAGCAGCGCGCGAGCCGCGCCAACAACAGACCAGACACGCCTCCCGACACCTTGCACGCACGATTCGCCGAGCTGGTCACAACAGCCGCAGTAGATGACGAGGTGGCACGAGCCGATTGACTCCCGGTGCCTACCGCACCAGTCCCACTCAGGTGCGTCCGTTACCCGGCGCACCCGTCAGCGCCGGCCCGCCACCACTGGGGAAGCCGCTCGGGAGGCCACTGGGGAAACCAGAACCAGGGAAGTCACCTCCGGGCCAACCGCCAACACCACCACCATTCGGGTTTGCCACACCGCCCTCTTTATACAGATATACCGCGGGCGAGATGGAATGTGACTGGGTGGTGTTCTCGCCGAACGCGATCCACGCAAACAGGCCGTCCTCGAGCTTGTCGCCCAGCAGGGTGTACTCCATGACCGGGTCGACGCCCTCGGTCTGGGCGCTAGCAGCCATGATGAAATCGTCGGCGTTGGCGGTCAGGGGCTGGGAGTTGGTGCTGTAAGGGGCGAGCTTTGAGACCTCGGTGATGAGCGACTGGTCGAAGAAGGTCTGGCCGACATGGCTGGCGTAGTTCTCGCTGCCGAGGGTGCTGTTGGCGAGCAGGGTGGCGTTGGTGTGCACCATGATGTGGATGTGCGTGGCGCGCCCCGTGTATTGGCCCGGGAAGATGGAGTCGAACTGTGCGACGCCGTCCGAGTCGGTCAGCTGGATGCCGCGCGACAGGAACGTGTTGTTGATGTTGGAGGCATCCGCGTTGTTGCCGTTGCCCGGGGCCACCCCCGCCGTACACGCCCGTCGCGTTGCAATGCCACATCTCGACGTAGACCTTGGGAACGGGCTCGCAGGTCGACACGTCGATCACCTGGTAGTCGAGCAGGAGCGGCACGCCGGGCTGGCCCTCGACCACATCCTTGCGGACGTGCTCGCCGGCGACGTCTGGGCAGTGTCAGGTGGCAGGTCAGGGAGTTGGTGAGGGGTGAAAGGGCTTACAGTACGGGCCCTGAATCGCCTCCGGAGACAGGAGGCACGACTTGTACCCAGCAAAGAGCGTGGCGGGGTCCGTCTTGGCGGTGTAGCCCAGGCCGGTCTTGTTATGGTTGGTGGTGAGGACGGTGTTGAAATCGCGCTTCGTGAGAGCGCGCTTCTCACGGGCCCACTCGACGATGGCCTGGCGTTGGCAATGTTGCGCTCCATGGTGCCGCGGGCCTTGAGCTTCTCGGCGCAGTGGGCCAACGAGACGCGCTTGACGGACTGGAGGTATGCGGCATACTCTCTGGCCTCCTGGGTGGCGTCGTGGCCCGGATGAGCGGTTGCGAAGCCGGTGAGCAGGGCGAGCCCGGCAACTGCTTTGGTGAGAAGCATGCTGAGAAGCGTTGGCTATTTCGGTAGCGGTTTTGTCTGATGGCGGCGAGGGTTGAGTCGGTGTGCCGTCCTCATCTTCAAGTTGTCGAGGACTTGCTATTATTTTATGATGACCATCGCCAACTCGACTACGCTGTGCATACTGCCGTTCCAGGATCGCCATCCGAGTTATCCCATCGCCGCCTCCGATTGCCCGAAGCGAAGTCCTTTGCATGACGCAGTGAAACAGAGCGTCGGATGTAATCCCCGGTTAGTCTTTCGCGATCGGCGACTTCTACACTTGCCGGCGCTAGACCTGCTTGCGAGGTCTTGGCCTGAGCCGGGATAATTAAGGGGCAATGTTGACGCGCAACCTTCCCTTTTAAAGCGGAGAATGGGGCGGGCCGGGATGCTCTCCCACTTCCCGGGCTGCAACAAATTCTGCCAAACAGTTGATGCGCGCACACGCTCCGCCGAACCATTGAGTCGAACGCATCCATCACCACTATCGTCACCACGGACAACATGTGCCAGGCTCCTGCTGTCAAGCGCCATCTCCGTTACCGTTACTCTGTACAGCGTCCACCATCTAGCTCAACACGGCGTTGCACGTCCGATTAATTATCCTGCGTGCGCGCGGAGACCACATAGTCGACGTCGTACTCGCAGACACGGCAACCCCGCCGCACGTTGGAGGATCCCGGCTTACAGAGAGCGTGCGGGGTATCACGGACAGGTACTGTAATTACTCAGCTGAGCAACGTCTCCCCGCCCGGGACGACACGAACTCCCCTCCTCCCCCTCAAGCACTCTCAGCCTTGACCTTGACGTTCTGTCCGTTCCTATCCTCCTCTCTCTTCACCACCCTCGTTGTTATGCTCCCGGTTGGCCCGGCAGTCTCACCACCGACCCAAACAATCAGCGAGTCTGTCCCATCCTCCTCCTGCCGCCGCTTCAAGGCAGCGCCATATTCGTGGTCCGGCCAGCCCGGAATGACCAGTTCGTTCTCGAAGGTGTCGCGACCATCCTAAGCCATGACCGAGTCGAGATCGACCTCACGTTGCTGCTGTTGGGACACCGAGCGGTACGGGTGATGGGGGCCGCGCGGGAGGTTGAGCAGCTGCTGCTCAAAGTCGGCTGCGCGGTCAGCGGCACGCTGAGCATTGAGACGGCGCTGACCCTCGCGCTGCCAACGACTCCTTCCTCTCCCGGGCTCCTGGAGCGGCAGCTGGTTTGGGTTGTCGCGATATTGTATCGTTATGTCGCCCGGACGGGGCCCGGGCGGGAAAATGGAGACGGCGACATTGCTGTAGATGACCGACTGGCAACCGGAGTTGGGAATTGCTGGAAATTGTCAGAGGTAGTGAGACCGTGACGCGCTG
>JARNGD010000037.1:0-238753 GCA_031001845.1 Achaetomiella virescens
TGCGCAGCTCGGCCGCCTTGTGCGGCCCCGTCTCGAGCAGCTCAGGGATGACGGCGACGGTGCCGACGTAGAGGAAGGTGCCCGCCGTAAATGGCAGCAGCATGTCGCCCCAGGCCAGGCTGGTGCCCCAGATTGCCGTCGCGCATGCCCATGGCGCCGCCATCACTGCCGCCGCGCGAGCCGCCGAGCTCTTGAATGGCGATGCCGATGAGCGTGCCGATGAGTGCGCCGACCGCCGTGACGAAACTGCGCGCCCATGGCCTGCCGCTTGGAGAAGCCTGACTGCACGAGCAGGGCAAAGTCGCCCACCTCGTGCGGGATTCTCGTGAAAAGAAGACGGCGACCGTGGTGGTTGCGCCGATGGTGGAGAGGCGTAGAAGGAGGCCGACATGGCGAGGCCGTCGGTGATGTTGTGCGTGAAGTCGGCGCTGTAACCTATCAGTAATTGTCACCAACCAGAACGAGACGCCCACGTACATCATATTCAACACCCCCCCAACTTCACCGACGGGTTCAGCTCCTCCTTCTTCTTCTTCCCTCCACCAGCTCCTTCCGCTCCCCATCCCCTTTCTTCCCCTTCCCACTTCTCCTCTTGGCCTCCCCTTCCCCTCCACCCGGTCGCCTTCCCCCCCGTCCACCCCATGTGAATGCCATGCGAATGGCCTCCACCACCGCCCGTCGCAATTCTCAACCCCTTATCCATCGCCACAAACACCAAGAATCCCACCAACACCGCCACACCCAGCAGCAAGTTCCTATTCGGCCGACCAACACAAACTTGACCTTCCCATGCTCCCCTTCCTCACCCATGAATATCTCGGGTAGCAGGTGGAAGAGCGTGTCGCCTAGCAGCCCGCCGACGGCAAACGCCACCATGACGGAGAGCGCGGACGGGTCGATGTCGGTTGGGCAGAGGGCCTGCAGCAGGAAGTTTGGCGGGCCCGAGATATAGAGCGTGGCGAGGAGCGCGTTGACACCCGGGTGCGACGAAGGGAAGAGGAGGCTGAAGAGGCGGGTGGTGAGAGAGGAGGATGTGTGAGCGGCGTGGTGGGAGGCTTTGGAGGCCGTGAGGGCGCGGACTACGGGACATTCCTGTTTTTCATTGTTCCCGGTTAGCGTGTGTGAGGGGGGAAGGGGAGTAAACTGGGTTGGAGAGTGGACCCGGTGTACATACCTGCAGCTGCGCGTAAGCTAAGTCGAGGAGATGTTCTCGACCGAAGGGAGGTCGGTTTTGCTGCCATGGCCGCTGTGCGCCCACGCGAGCTGTGCGATTGCGAGGGTCGCGACGAGAGCAATGGCTGCGGCGCGGTCGCGCCGGAGCGGCAGAAAGGCCATTGCGACGCGGTCTGCCGGGGAAGCTGACGTTGTGGGCGGGCCGTGTCGCGGGGTTGCCGGGCCGAAAGTGTTGCGAGGCTGAAAAAAAGACACCTTACTGCTAGAATGAAAAGGGGTCGCGTGCTGTGTGTTGGTGGAGTGGATCTCTAGCTTGGTCGAAATTGGAAGGAGGATAACAATGCCAAGACCTGGACTGGTAGGGCTGAGCCTTTGGCCTGTGTCGTTGCCGAATGAGGAAGGATGTCTGCAGATCCGGGAATGTCCGGGCGGCCTTGTTTGGTGACGTCGTCCACCGGTTTCAAGCAATAAGAGTTCGGTTAAACTTATAAATGTCTGGCTGAAGCCAGGTGCAAACCCGGGATTCCCAAGCTTTCGGGAAGCACCTCCAACTGCTGCTGGAGCACTCATCTCCCAAAAACAATCCAAGACGGATAATTCTCTTCCAGCTCTGTTTTCCGCCACTAGCAGTTTTAAATCAACGCGAGCTGTTGAAATTTTTTGTCCCATTGGAATCGCTTCGCTTTTTGAGCAACCCCCATCCACCCAAGAGGCATCTCCTTCCCACTCACTACCTCAAGCTCTTCCAGACCCACCTTCCCCTCTACCTTCCCTTCTATTCCCCTGCTCGACACCCCCACACGAAACATCAAAATCCGCTCTCACCCCCATCTCCCCCGTCACCACCCCGAATACTCGTCTCCGCCGTTCCTTCGCCGCCGAGTCCTCAAACATATACAACCACACACTCTCCCGCCCAAACAGCGGGTACCCAACCTCTTTTCAAAATTGCCTCGCGTTCTCCACCGACGGCACCGCCTCGCTTGATGTCTGCTCGCTCACCGGAAACCTAACCGGGATAACCGGACGAAGCCTTGGCTAGTGACTGAGGTAGAGAATAACTTTTTGAGGGGCGTAACTTTAGAGCAACTTTCCAGTGTCATTTGGAAGACACTTCAAATATCATATCCATGACAAGCAGAGACTAGTACTAGTAGACTTGTCACAAGAACTTGGAAGGATACTCTAGATGGCTTGATCGTGACCACAAGTATCCTAAACTTTTCCATCCCCTTAGCCCTCTCCAAACCAGGGTCAGCATCTTGTCCACAGTCGTGAGCTTGATATCCGGAGAACAGCGGTTCCACTGGCATGCAAGATCGATGATGCCATTGTAGATGCCCGATGGCCAACTAAGTCGCAACCCCTGCTTGTGGGCCACCCCCCCATTTGGGCCACCCCAAAAATGTCATCCCTGGACATCAACCACATACTTCAATTGCCAATATTCCCACACTTTGAAGCTACCACAATACAACTACCGGCATCACTGGATTCCCCATCTTCAGAAGTATCAACTGGGTTAGCCTCGACCGCCCCGGCCTCTTTCTGCGCTCTGCGGATAGCTCCAATATTGGCGAATACCGTATTTGGGTCTATTTCAACCTTCCTTTTTTTCCTAGGTTGTATAGCTTCCAACTGTGCCCGTAGAGCCTGGTTTTCCACGCGTAGGATAGCCATGCCGTGGTCCATGTTGTCAAAGGCCTTGTTGACCTTCCGGAAGAGTAGCCGTTGCGAGGATGGCTTCCTAGGCTGGGTGCCAAACTGGGCCAATTGCTGGCGTAGTACAATGGTCTTGGAAGGCGTAGTCCAGGGCCCGGGTTCTTTGAAGGTTGAAGCCGCCGGTGTAATAGGAGGGCCAGAGGTATCCAGGGCATTGTTTAAACCAGCCTTTGCGGGCACTGTAGCTAAGTTGTGGCTGTTCCTGACCATCAACCGGCTCATCAGGGGCTTCGATACACTTACGGGCCACAACCCAGCTGCCCTCCATCCATTGCAAATGTTCTGGTCCTTTAGAGCTTCCAAACGTGCCTTATGGTAGTATTCGAGGAAGTTCCGCTTGCCTACGACAGTGCTATCGCTCCACAAGGCCAGATTTGCAACGTGCTTGCGGTACTCGGTTTTTAACCGAAAAAACAGATAGATCCAATGGTTGGAGGACGTAGGAGCAGTGTAGTGGAAGGTAAAGGACTTGGATGCGATGTCTATAGCAAAGCCATATAAAATCGTCGCTAGTATGGCTGCCGTGGCCATCGAGGATCAACAACCGGTAGTCCTTCGGATCCTGGGGCTAGGTCTGAGGAATGAAGATCTTCTCCAACCATTCGACACCCACGTCGTTATTTGTCCACCCGGTCTCAGTAGCAGTAAACTCCCAGCCCTTGAATGGCTTCAAATTTAGTGGAAACCACTGCTTTTGAACGCTCTTGCCCTTGAAAATGACCAGGGGACTTAGGAACTTGCCCTCGGCCGAGATACACTCGATGAAGGATGTCCAGGCGCGCGTACCGGGTTGCTTCTTCAAGATGGCCCTCTTTTCGGCACTTCCAACAACTAAGCTATTGACTCCCATGCCCTCCATAATGCTGGCTTCATCCATATTCCAACGGTTAGCTGGTTTGATAGCCTTGATGGCTGGGACGGCCAAGTGTGAAAACCACGGTCGAATAACATCGATAGTAGCCCCATTGACGCGCGAGTGCTCTATTGAACGGGCCCTCTGAGTCTTTAGAACCGGGTGCCTGTCTAGGAAGCGTTGCAACCAGCATTTTCCTAGCGTTGTGAGGTCCCCGCGTTCATAGAGGACTCGCTGGGCAAGCTCCTTGACTTGCGCATGCGTAGGAGGTAACCCGAGGGCGACTTGGTTGAGGATCCATTGCGCCAAACGGTCTTCCTGGGCCTTGGAGAGCCTTTGGAGGTCTTCGAAGGCTACTTCCCGCGGTTGATGACCTTTACGGCGGTTGAACAAGGTTGCCCTCGGTATGGACCATTCTTTGGCGACGGTGCGGATGGAACGGCCATTTTGGATGGACTGAAGCGCCTGAGAAGCTGTTCTTCGGTATATCGAGGCATTTTTGGCAGAAGATATCATATACAAAGTACGAGATCTAGAGCTTTCAAATTGATAGAGAAATGGCATTCTGAAATGGTTGGTTACTTGGGCATCAATGCAGTTTGGGGTGGCCCAAATGGGGGGGTGGCCCACAAGCAGGGGTTGCGACTTATTATTGAAAGGCACGACGATTGCCTCCAAGGTCCCAGGAAGTAGGCTCTCGTCGGAGGTTGGCAGCCAACTTGCTTTCCACTCGCCAGCTTCGAGGTCGGCTGCTTTAACACGGTGAGCAGATCAAATAGCAAGGGGAAGGTGTCTGTGTGCTTGGATGGAGGGCGGGGATACGCGAAGTAACCCATCAACAAGCCGTTGTATATCAATGGACGTATAGACTTTGCTACCACCAAGTTAGATGTCAGAAGAACTGGACTTAAGTCTTGAGGAGGCTTTGGCGTCCCTACCCAGCCCCACTCACTCGGGGCAAACCGCCGAACTTTGGCGGCCACACAAGCATCGATAAGGGCCTTCTGCGCCTTGTCGCCCGGATTCGTCCATGGGGTTGATACACGCCTGCACCGCGTTGACGCCCTTCAGCATCGACGAGTCAGGATCGCATGATCTGATTAGTCCGTCATTTTGGACGGCCTGGACACCCGTGGGATGACGGCTTGAGGCGGGCCCTAGGGCGCACAATTTTATCGTCATCAACGGCCAAGTTCTTGCTGGCAATAATTGCCGAAGGTAAGCTGGGACTTTGATTTTACTCGCCTTCCTGGTCCGGACTGTGACTTCTCATTTCCTCAAAGGCTAGAAGGTCTTCCACGATGGAGTAGCCAACGACTTAACAAACGAAAACTTATTTACTCTTCTTTCTCAGGTATGGCAATATAAACGTCGATTTGATGCTCTGACACGGGGTCTGCGTTTCGAGTTCGAAAACAGCTGAACTTACTTGTAGCGCCACCAACAATGACGACGCGTACTATGGTTGTAGGTTTCGAAGCCCAAGTCGACAGAGATCGGCATGTGTTCGGGGCAAAGTGCAGCTAGCAGAGGTCTGTTTACCATATTTTTTCAGCGCCTCCCGACCTAGCCCCCTACATAATATGGACGTTTGAGAGTATGGGTCACTGACAATCTATTCTTGATCACGTAAGAACTGCTCCCGAACGTGGTGTTGACCGGACACTGCTAGAGATAAGAGGACTCTAACACCGGAATGCATGGCGGTCTAAAATTCCGAACACCAAGATAAAAACGACAGTACATATGGGGTCTGAAATATCTTCTCAGAACGCTCATGCCAGTTACTTGATGGAGGATGACAATGCAGGGCAAAGCCTCCAGTGAACACTAGCCGCAAGCCGTGGGCTCCGTTGATGGAGCTTCAGGGTTATATGTGTGGTCTAAGGTACAAATCTTGTGAGATGAACTTGATTAGTAGTAAGCGAAGCCCTCTCGATGGGTGGACCCTGCCTGCCCGTTACTGGCTAGGACACTTTGATTATAAATCGATTCAACATAAGGTAGACCAGTACATGTACTAGTACTCTAGATCTGAACCCACGTCCTTGTTGACTTCTGTTGTCGTGTCTTCAGTGCATTGTATTAACATCGACCGTAAAGGTTCGGTTGGTATGAATCTCTGATATACTAGTAGTAGTATGTAGAAACCAGATCATGGGCCGTTTTCGGCGTTGGAATCTTGACGCAGAAGCTGAGAGAGAGCCAGGTTACTAGTAACTGCATGCAAACACCAAGAACGCTTATCAACCTCGTAGCTGAAACCTCAGCAGCCTTGAAGGCGGAGGGCAGCATACGATGCCTTCTCGACGGGAGGTACCCGTCTGACTCGTCCGGCACCCTTCGATAGCAATCGCCATCGCCAACGAGCTGGTTGAGCAGTTTTCCGCCGCTGTCCTTACTCAGCTTGGGCGGGCAGCGATGGAGGAAGCATGTGAAGAACTGCGTAGTTTTGGCGAAATTGAAACGATGGAATTGCGTGTGCTTAAATATGAATGTATGACTCATGGCCTATTAGATTACTGTGACTGAACCTCGTCATTGTAATATTTGATGTGAGCATTAGGGTGTGTCAGGAAGGGCTTAAGCACTGTAACTACTACTACTACTAGTACCGTTTCCCTCATAGACTGCCTCCTTGGGTTCCAGCCCATGATTTCTGATAATGCTACCTTCCGGTATGGCAGACTCTTCCCAAAGGCCAAACGAAAGTCACCCAGAGCAAAACACGCCTTTCCCCCGAGCTCAAGTCAGATATACTGTAGTCAAGCGTCCCTCGGACCGGACCTACACCCTCGTCTCTTCGCTCAGTCATCATCATGTCGCACCACCAGAGAGCAGCTTCCGAGACGGGTATGGCGCTGGGGATGGCTTCGACTCTTATACTCAGTCAACTTGCATGAGTGGTGCTGTGAGCATCAAGGAGGCGCAACCAGCAGACAAACCACAGCCACCCAGGGATGTCACCTACAAGCGCAAACCTATCGAAAAACTCAGCGAAGTGAGCTCTAATCTGAACATCTCGGGCATACTGTCTATCAAGCAGGCGTGTTACAGGTACAGGGTGGGGCTTATATGTCGGCGAGATCAAGTTCTCGAAGAGCTATCTCAACTATCTTGTACAAGTCAACGTGAAGAATCAGGAAACTAGACTGGATCCGCCGGATGAGAAATTCAATCTTGTTCCAGATGTTACAAATGACAGCTTCACTGCGATATTCGGAGACACATGCATTTATGACGTTGAGCAAGGTGGTGTCTTTCAGGCGATTGTCTGTGAGTCTTGCCATGATCATGTATCATCGCGTGAGGGTTGGGCACTCCGATCCAGGATACTGACGTCCATCAGCCATAAAAATTAGAAACGAATCATCTAAGTCAGACATCCAGGCCAATGCTAAGATTGCCTTTTCTGGAATTAGCGGAGGTGTTGAGCCCAGGGAAAGGTGGACGTGGCCAACGCGAACCTGGACAAGTCCACCGACATCGACATACCCTTCGTTCTAGAAATGAGGCGGCCAGGTAAAGCAAGCAGAAATCAAGTGGCCAATCGACGAGCTCATCGCTGTCGCAAGCCGCTTTGCCGACACTCTGCGCCAAACCCCCATCGAAGAGTTTCGTGATTCTCAAGGAGTACTTGCACCTCCCAGCTCCCAACAGCAGGCTCAGTCCAAAGGCATTTGCCCCCTCTCTATGACACTGCTTCGCTGCGGACTGATAGGCTTCTCGACGATTTCCTGCATTATGAGCGCATCTGGAAGGATTTGAACGCCACCGTTCACGGCGTCCAGCAGGGGCAAAGTCAAGTTTGACCTGACTGCTCGGCCCTGTAGACCCCGACATCGACAACCCTTTCATGCCGTCACTAGCCGCGAAAAGGATGGACTTTTATGCCAAGGACCGCCTCGCGGCCCAGGCAACCAAATGTGACATGATCGACAGGATCACTGAGGAGCCCCAGGCAGCCCAGGCGCCGGCGAGCCACATAGACCCCGTGCGCTGGAAATTATGTCTTCCCGCCGCACGCAAAAACCGCCCTTACTTTCTCATCAGAGGGCCCAGTTCTCCGAGAATTGATGAGTGCAATAAAATCCAACATTCAGTTCTATTCTCTGCTACTTCTCATTACCTGGAGTTGCCGACTGAATCGCATCTCGTAGATGATAAGTCCAGTACCACACCGCGCATATCCCGAAGAACAGAGCGGTTTCCTGGCCCACGGTCAACAGGAGGACCAACTAACATGGACAGACTCTTGATCAAGGCTCTGGCAATATATCTTAGTCAAGCTTTGCTTTGCTCTCCATGACAGTTACACATGCACTTATACCCTAGTCCAGAGCCCGGATTCAGTTAAGACCCTCGCCCCACCTTTCGGTCAGGCCAGCATTCGGTCACTTGCCCCACCCCAACCGCTGCCCAACCCACCCGATAAGAACTTCGTGGTGTTGTCCTCCTACCACTGCAAATGCTACGATTTTGATACCTTTCAGGTGCTTGGATTCCGCCCTTTCTACTAGAATGCCTAGGTATACGGAAGACGACTTGCAAGCGGCTATTTCAGCTGTCAAAGACGGAATTTCGATCCGGCGGGCCGCCTCCCAATAGGGGATCCCCTTTTCCACTTTGCAAAGCCGGATCAAGTCGGGACATCGACCAAAGGGCGAATACGAAGCCCTTGCCCTTCAGAAGCTTAGCCCTAGTCAGAAGACCACCTAGCTAAATGGGTCCTTGCGCAAGAGGCTCTAGGAGTCCCTATCACTCACGCGCAAATCCGGGTCTTCGCCGATCGGGTCCTTCAAGCAAGTGGATCACAAGATAGAGTCGGAAAACACTAGCTTTCGAAGTTCCTACGGAGACACCCATCACTAAAGACCAAGAGGGTAAAGCGAATCGACGCCAAACGCCTTGAGGGAGCAACAACTGAGGTGATCAGGGCCTTCTTCAAGCGGCGGACTCTTCAGTGATCAAGGACATCCTTCCTAACGATATCACGAATATAGATGAGAATGGGATAATGGAGGGCCAGGGCCTTAACGGCTTATGCGTTAGGAAGGCTGAAAACGAAGGTTGCTTTAGCAAAACACCCCGAATCTCGCATCTGGACGACGATCCTCGAGTGCGTCTCAGCAATAGGGAGGCTCTTCGATCCGCTTATTGTTTTCAAGGGCAAGGAAGTTCAGCAATAGTGGTTTCCTGATGATAAGGCATCTCTAGCATCACTTAGTGACTAGAGGTTTACAACAAGTGAGAATGGGTGGACCAGCAACGACATTGCGTTAGAATGGTTGCTCAAAATCTATCTTCCTATCCCCCGGTTGGAAGCAAGAGGTTGTTGATCGTCGACGGCCACGGAAGCTATACAACGGATGATTTCATGTGGCATTGCTATATCAACAACGTCTACCTCCTTTATCTGCCAGCATATAGCTCCTACATCCTTAGCCGTTGGATCTCTCCTTCTTTAGTCCTCTAAAGACTACCTACCGTAAGGAGCTTCAAGACCTTGTTTTACTACGTGGTCTAGTCCCCTTTAGCAAACGGGACTTCTTGAAGGTATATAGCAGAGCTAGGAGAGTTGCTGGGACAAGTCGAATAATCCGGGCAGGCTGGGTTGCGACTAGGTTATAGCCGATCAATATAGAGAGACCCCTAGGCAATAGCCTAGTCTTAAAGGCTGACCAGGAGGCAGAGAACAGGGCCAATAGCTAGCAAGAAGATCGTACGACAGATGCATCACCACTTCTTACTTTACGACCAAGCTTTCGAACTATCTAGACCCCTCAACGTAGTCAGGAGGTTCACAAGCTCTTGGGTAGCCAGGTCGGCGAACTACAGCAACTTTACCGGGGTAACCCAGCCGCTCGGGTCACTTTTTCCAAGATTGCAAAGAGCCTCGATGACAAAGCAGTCAAGATTGCTGAGTACGAGCAAAAAATCCAGGCCCTAGAAGCTGAGGTTGAGAGACTGAGGCCGAAGAAGAGGAGGAGGGTGCAGATGGACCTGAACGAGAGATTTGCTAGGATTGCAGAGATAATCAAGGCCAAAAAAGCTACAGGAAAGGTAGCAATGCCTGAGGCAGTTGCGAATAGCCTCATATTTGAAGACATATGCTTTGAATGGGCTGTATCCGACCTAGTTGTAGATAGTGAGGTCAAGGGAGTGGGTGACTTAGACAGTGATGGATCGGTGGAGAATTGACCGAATGCCGGCCTGACCGAAAGGTGGGGCGGGGGTCTTATTGCAATTTTCCTTTTTGTATACTTGCATTTCCCCGACAGGCATGCAGAGCTCTGTCAAGAGAGGAGATTAGGAAAAGCCACGTACTTCATGGGCTCAGTATCTCGTATATCCATAAAATATCCAACGAATTGCGGGAAGAAACACACACAAATTGACCATGCTCACAGTCCCTTCAACCCCGCATCAGCAAACTGAGAGACCCGCCCCACATCAGCAGTGATGAAGTCATGAGCCGACGATGATCCAAGCCTGCGTTTCTCACCTTTGTGCTTCATGAACTCTGTGGTGTGCCAAACAGGACACTGAATGACAACACAGGCCTCTTACCTCTTACGCACACTAAGAAGACCGCAGATTCCCTTCAAATCACTTCTCACAACAACCAGCACCACGATCTCGCCCACTCACCTGAGCCACCTTACCAATCGCACCAAACCAACTTCAACCAGAATGCCAACACCAACACCCTCCCAATCCCCCGCCCCCTGGCGCGCGCCCTTCCTCACCCACATCTCCCACCTCCCGACGCCTACCTTCACCCTGGCAACGCTGCACCCGGCACCGCAATCCGAAGGCGGCGCCTCGCCCGCGCTTCCTGCTCTGCCTCGCGCCCGCACCTGTGTCTTCCGGGGGCTCTGGGCATGCCCGCTGCCGCCCGTCAACGGCGGCGGCAAGTTTACCAACCCGGCGCCTCTCAACCCGCCCGTCTTCGAATCCGACCTGCCCGTCTTCACGACCGACGCGCGCAGCGACAAGGCGAGCGAGGTCTTTGACTCGGCCGGCGAGGAGGAGATCGCCGCGTCCGGGGGCAAGACGGGCGGGGGAGGGCCGGTGGAGGCCGTCTTTTGGGTCGAGAAGGACAGGACGCAGTGGCGGGTCAGAGGGCACGCGTGGGTGCTGGCGGGGGACGTGGATGATGAGGGAGACTCCGGGGTCGCCAAGGCGAGGGAGGTGCTAAGGGCGAGAATGAGGAAGGTGGAGGGTAGGGAAGGCGAGGAGGGGGAATGGAGTTTTGCGAGGGAGGTGACGGCGCATTTTGGGAATTTGAGCCCGTTGATGAGGGGTTCGTTTAAAGCGCCGCCGCCTGGGACGCCGGTGGCATATCATACTGAGAAGGGGGAGGCGGTCGGGCAGAGGCTGGAGGATGTGGACGACGAAGCGGCGAGGAGGAACTTTAGGGTGGTGGTGATTGTGCCGGATGAGGTAGATCAGGTGGACTTGAGTGATGAGTTGCGGCCGAGGAGGTGGTTGTATGTGTATCGGGGAGTGCAGGGCGAGTCGAAGTTGCCGGGTGGGGAGGTCATTGGGGAGTGGGAAAAGGTCGAGGTCTGGCCATAGGAAGGGACGAAGGAAGAATTGTCTTGTTAGGGCTAATGGTGCATATGAGCTCCCTGGTCTCCTGGCAAATCGAAGCGTTCAACGTTTTGGGTGCGAGAATATGCAGTGAAGAGATGCTTCCAATGCCTGTCTCTTGCAGTGTGCTGGAAGCACTTACCCTTACCTCTTTCAGTCCCTGTTTCGAGAGAAACAGTGTTTTTGGTTTCGACTCTTTGATGAGGCACGAAACATTGCAGCAGCAATTAACGCCAAGATGTAACATGTCCTGGCTGCTTAGCCACCATCCCATCCCAGCGGTCATGGGGTTGCGGTTATGGGTGACCGCGGAACCAAACTGGGCCGCTAACAGCCGAGCCTGGTCTGGGGTAGAGTGGGCCTGGGCCGAGTGGCTTGTGCTTGGACGGGCTCTGTTGGGACACCATGACAGGAAGGAAGAAAGGAAGGTCCTCGGTAGGTGCGAGGCTCATGGATCGCCTGCCTGTTTCATCAGAGGATTTTCGAGCGTTTCCCGCCCCAAACAGGCACCCCTTCACGTCTCCAATCCGACCCTAGTGATCTGAGAGCATGCGTCAAAACGTTGAGTCGCGCGCCCGTCCAGTGTCCGATCGCATCCAGCACGACTCAGATGCCCGCCCTCATGGAACAGGAGTCGAGAGGAGCCAGACCGCCAGCGCCGCAGCGAAGCCGGGGTAGCCCTCCGGCGTCGTGTCCCCCGCGCGCCTCAGTGGTGTGTGAAGGATTGGACGATCGCGTCGAGACAGAAACCTGCCATGGCCCGTGCGGGTCCCATGGTCCTGGGTATGGTTTGAATCAGGGTGCGTAGGTGAGCTACCCTGGTGTTACACCCATGATCTTACCTCGAAAGGCAGGTCTCTCCATGCTGGGCCGCACGTTCCAGGGCCAAGACGTCTCCTCACCACTTGATTCCAGTGATGTTGCCTTGCTGCTTGAAGCACGTGCCACCACTGAGAGATTTGCATGAGCGACGAAAACACCGCAGCATGATCCTTGCTGGCGAGCGAAATGGGATCGAGGTTGTTGCAACTGCCGGCTCCACTTGACCGAAATCCAAGAAAGAGACCGGCGTCGCCGTGCTGCGCATTATACCCGCCTTGTGTTGAGCAACACAGAGATCGCACATCGTCTTCTCGACGTGCCGCGGTTTGGGTTGCCAGCAAACCGTGACCCCGCGCGGTCTTGGTGCTGCACAACCGAGCTCAGCCATCGCCCATCAGTGGAGTTGATAGCCTCGATGGACGCCCAGAGACGGGAACATCAGCAGAGAGAGGAACCGGGCGCGGAACAGGGCAAAAGCGAGCGTGGTAATTTAGCGGTCGGATAGTCAGCCACTAATTACACCGCCGTCCTGCACCTGCCAACTCGGCCAGCTTACTCTGTACATCGTACATCCCTTCAGCTGGGATGCTTGCGGGATGTGGCCGGAAACGCGCCAGGAAAGTTACGCTTTTCCAAACCGACCCGCCCTCTCAGGATTTGCGCTTAGCGAACTGGCCCACCACTCCGGAGGCCCTGGGTCCCATGTCCCATGCGCTTGGGAGGACGGCAAGAAAGAGGCACCTTAGAACACCCCGATGCAGCCTCTTACGACTGCGGCAGGCAAAGCTTGGCCGCAGGACACCCGCCCATCCACCCTCCCTGCGGCCCTGCTTGCATATGAGTCCAGACCCTCCCGGTTCTCCACGAGTGAATGTTGTTCTCGTTGACTTACTTTCTCGCTGTCACTCCGTTTCCCAATTCCTTTGGGGAATATCCGCGCCTACCACACCCATCTTCGAGCCTCGAGGGCGACTGTCTTGCATGCAGCAATATCGATTTCGTCGCAATCAGACTGTGCGTGCGCACTCCTCATTATTCCCGACAACCGAAAAGCAAACATCAAACACCACCAATCCGACGTCATAGCACCGAAGCTACCCTTGGGCGACCCGCGGTCTCAGGACGACGCAGTACAATTTCAACAGAAAACCTTCTTTTTTTTTTTTCCCGGGACGACACTTGGATATTGAGCTCGGATAGAGGGTGCACAAGCCCCCCCGCTCGTCCCTCCTCGAGAGGATGACGGGCGTGGCGTGCCCGGAGAGCGTCGCCCGTTGCCATGGCTCTGTACTCGGACCCCCCGCCGTTGCACCCGTTCAGCGAGGACAAGCCGACCCTTCTGGTGTGCTGGTGGATCACCAGCTTCTGCGCCCTCATCATCACGCTGAGGGTCATTGGGCGGTTTATCCGGACAGAGAAGCTCTTTCGGGAGGATAAGACGGCGGCCCTGGCGCTCGTGCCTCTGTTCCTGCGCATGGGCTGCGTGCATGTCATTCTGATCTATGGGACCAATAACGCCCAACTCGAAGGCGCCGGCCTTTCGGACGAGCATCTCCGCAACAGGTCTGTCGCCAGCGGGCTGGTTCTGCTGAGCAGGGTACTCTACGCCGCGACGTATGTCTGACGTCTATTCTTGACGCTGCCCTTGAAAAAAGACCGCTCTTCGTTTTCTTCTGGACTTGTGCACTGACAGATGGGTTGTGCTGCAGACTATGGATTCTCAAGTACGCCATCCTCGAGTTTTTCAGGCGGCTCAACGTCAACTGGCGCCGGACCTACGACGTGTCCCTCATGCTCGTCCGTTTCCTCCTCATCGGGACTTTCGTCGCTGTAGTGATAAGCGATTTCGCCGAATGCCAACCCATCTCTCACTACTGGCAAGTTCTTCCAGACCCGGGGAGGACGATGCCGCCAGGGCTATGCGCAGCTCTTGACCATGGCGGTTTGCAACGTCCTCACGGACCTGCTTCTGGTCTTCTTTCCGGTCCCCGTCATCCTCAGCAGCACCATGCCCGCCACGCGCAAGATCCAGCTGGTGCTCCTCTTCTCTCTCAGCCTTGCCCCGGTGGCCGTCACCATCTACCGTGTCCCGCACATCATCGAAGACCGGGGCAGCCAACAGACCCGCTCGCTGTACGCCTCAATTGAGCTGCTCTTCGCGACCGCCGCGGCGAACGCCTTGGTTCTGGGATCTTTCGTGCGTGACAGGGGCGTCAAGAAGAAGAGATTTAAGTACGATTCAATCGCAGCCGGCTCCGTCGACCGCTCTTCTGCTTCTGAATCCCGACGGCCGACCGTCCTCCGGCACTGGGGAAGTGATGAAGATCTCGTCCGCGACGTGGGCTACGGCGTGAAGCCCGAGCTACGCGACGCTCAACCCCCCTCTCCGATGACCGCGAACACCAGCCAGCAATACGTACCCGCCCCCATAGCCCGGCTGCGGCCAGACATGGAATCGTGGCAGTTCCCGGAGCAGGAGAGACCGAGCATGTCGCGAAGCGAAGACCCGGCCGCCGACAGGTCCATCAGAAGCGACTCGACCGCTACACACCAGCGGATCTCGTTCTTCGACTACAGCGGTCTTCTCGAGGATCAGTGCCCCAAAGGCCGCCCGGGGAGCTCCAGGTCCAGCGACCAGTTCGGCCCGCCAGCAGTACCTGAGCCTACAGTGCTGGCGAGCGGGAACGGGATCAGGAGAGGCTCGGCGGCGCTGCTGCAGGATCTGGGCGGCTTCCTCTCGCCGCCGAGTTTCAAGCAAGGGAAGCCAAAGCCAAAGCCAAAGCCAAAGCCAAAGCCGAAGTCGAAGTCGAAGAGGTCGTCGACTGAGTTGCAGACGATTCGGTCATTCCAGAAGGAAGAGGCATCGACCTCTCCAACACCGAGCTCACAGGTGCTGAGGAGAAACGAGCCTGAGCTGATGGACGTCGGCGGGCTACTGGGGCCTGCCCCGAAGGGCTGAGCTGCTTCTTGCCCGCACCTGCTTTGCATGCATGACACATCATACAACGGCCTGGAAGCTGGCTGGACCATATCACACCGTATCATATCATCGCAATCTACGTACACAAGGGGATGGGGCGGCTGGGGAATATCGTTCAAGCAGGCGTTTTGTACTAGACTGGTCGGTAATAGAGGAGAGGAGGATGGGAGGGAGGCGGCTTTCTTGACATACGCGGGGCACGACATACCGTTAGGATACACCGGGGCGCGCAAGGACATGTGAGGGTTGCATACACCTGGAAAGCGCGGCGTCTCCGGCGGAGGCACATCTCCATTTCAATTTACTTGGCAGCGAGATGAGGTTGCGCTGCATGATTCAGTAAATAAATTATACCCGGGCGATAGAGCTCTGTTTCATAGGAAGTTGCTAACGATAATGGTACATAACTCATGAAGAGATACCTCGCGAATGGAAGTCTCATGTCTCTCGCTGAAATGAAGCCCTAACTCCTGCCTCCCTGGTTGCTGCCGGAAACCGACTTGCTTGGTTGACTACGCCTGATCTGTAATGGAACAGCTACAATCGTTCAATGAAAGTAGCACAACGTTCTCGTCAAGATGGAGACAACCTAGATTGCCTCTCTACATGTGTATCTACAAACCCACCCAAACGCCGCAAACTGCAAAAAATAAGAAAGCAAAGACCGTGCCCACCAGACAGACACTTGTGAACGCCTTCCGTCTTTTAGTTTCGCATGAACAAGCTTGATGATGGCCCCAGATATTCCTCCCAAATCTATGCATCCGTCCCACCTCATACCCCAGCCCTCTCCCACCCCTCACCGAAACAATCTCCTACATAGCCATCGACCGCTGCTCATACGCAAAGCCGGTAACTCGCATACCGCCCCGCAGTCTCGCTCGTTCGTATAATCTTCACCACCTGCCCTTTCTTCAGGCCCAGATACCTCGCAATCGGATCCTTGCTCAAGATGCGCGGCAGCTGGGTCTCCTTGAGACGGTAGCGCTTCAGCAGCGCCGCCTTCTCCTCGCGGCTGAGAAGCACATGCTTGGGCACCAGCTCGTGGTGCGTGATGTTGACGAGCAGGTCCTCCTCGAGGAAGCACTCGATGAGGGTGAAGTGGGAGGTCACTGTCATGACCTTGCGGGCCTGCGACGAGAGCGCCTGCGCGGTCACCAGGATGCCGGCCTTGAAGTTGTTTTGCGCGCAGTGCTCGACGAACTTCTTCATGACCGAGATGCCGATTGACGACTTTTCCGGACAGAACTCGACCCAGATGGTGCCGCATTCGGGAGCTGGGTCGGGGTTGGAGGCGGTTGGAGGAGGGGTGAATTTCTTGATCATGGACTCGGAAGGGCGGGCGGAAAATTGCATCTTAGCGCGGCTGGAGTTGAGGAGGGAGATGGTTAGCAGGGCAGAGTTGGACGAGGGAGAGGGATCGGTAGGTTTGGTGACGTACTTGGGGCTGCCGTCGTCGTTGGTGTACTCGGAACGGAAGCGGTCGAGCGAGATCTTGACTTCGTCTTCGGCAAGCTCGTAGCCCTAGGTGGAACGAAGTCAGTCATCCAAGGCCGGCTCTGACGAACAGGTCTGGTGGCGTGGTGATGGTGCTGTGTGCATTCTGCGTGCGTACCCGGTCCTGAACCATCTCGTGGATGGTCCTCCACGCGCGCCAGAGGCGCGTCACTTCCTTCGCGAAGACGGTCGCGTTGCTCTCTTCCTCCATTGTGCGCGATTGTGACAGCTGTGCGATGCGATGGGTATCAGGTCGGAGAGTACAGGTCGCAGCGGTCGGTTGCAGATGGTTAAAGTTTGTTCGTCGGTCTGGAGGTGCAAGGCTGAGAAACCAGGGCCTCAAAAAAATGCGGGAAGGGGTGTGTCGAGGCCTGGGGGGAAGAAGCTAGAAAGACTGTGTGACCCCGCTGCCAGCTGGTTCATGCGCATCAGATGCAAATCCCAAACTTTCACTCGCATTCTGCATCTTGCAGCATCATCTCAACATAGCCCAGAGCAATTTGTCATAGTTGCAAGAAACTCCAGAAGCATAGCAGAACATGTCTCTGTCTGCGTCGAACGTATCTTTGTCGATTTCACTGGCGTTTGGAGCACCAAACATCAAATCCTCAAAGTATTGACTATCTCTAGCTAAGATGTCAGCACAGTCCTTCTAACTATCTCTCGATAGGCAGTGGCGTGCATATAGCGGCTTCCCCACACTGGACACCCTCTCTGCTTAGCTAAGAGGGCGCACGGGCAGCTGCTGGGTGCCTGCATGTGGAAAGGACACGGTCTGGAATTTGGGTTGAACCTTAAATTTTCAGAAATTCGGGGGATCATCCGGTCATTTTCGAGACGCCCATATCACTCGACGTCGGAGGCGCATTGGCTTGCGGCCTCCTTTGACACGCAATACCCGCTCTTCGATACTCCCATCCGTCGACTATATATATACGACGGCTGTCACACGCCAATTGAGCCTTCTCTTCGGGGATACTTCCTCGAACCCTTTGCATCCCTACCAGCACACGCTCTTCGGTATTTTTTCGACATGGCTACTGCTACGAACGCCCCCGCTGCCGCTACGGCCCCGGCTGCTGTTGCTCCTGCAGTGCCCTCCAAGCCCACGAAGCCCGATGAGGAGGCCTACCAGAAGGAGCTCGCCCGTCTCGAAAAGGAGCACCAGGCCGCCCGCGAGCACTTTGTAAGTGCCCTGTCTTCGATTCCAGGGGTCGCGCCTCTGCCAAAAATCCAGCCTGACCCGGGGACTGACTCGACTGCCCGCTGCAGGACGCCGTCAGGGCAAAGTTTAGCCTCGCCGTTCCTGACCGCAACAAGCCCAACCCGGCCCGCGAGCACCGCCAGCAGCTGATCGCTCAGCTCCAGGAGATCCGCCAGAAGCAGGGCGCTGGCAAGCAGGGCCGTGCCGCCAAGATGGAGCAGGTCAAGCGTCTTGACGAGGAACTGAAGACCAAGTTGGCCGACCAGAAGACCGCCCGCGAGAAGCTGCGCTTCAAGTCGGTCCAGGCTGTCGACGACGAGATTGCCCGCCTCGAGAACCTCCTCACCAAGCGGATCCCCCTGGCCGAGGAGAGGAAGGCCGTTGATGACATCTCGAACCTGCGCAGGCTGCGCAAGACCATCGCCCAGCTCGACGACGGCCAGAAGGCCATCGACGACCTCAAGGTCCGTATCAAGGAGGCCAAGGCGTCGATGGACGACCCGGAGACCAAGGCCCTCAGCGACCAGTACAATAAGATCCAGGCCGAGCTCGACGCCATGCGGGCCCAGGAGAACGAGGCGCGCGAGAACAAGTCGGCCCTGCGCAAAGAGCGCGACGAGGCTCATGCCAAGCAGGAGGCGGCGTACCAGGCCGTCAAGAAGCACAAGGACGAGTACTGGGCCGCGCGCAAGGCCTTCCAGGCCTGGGACCGCGAGCAGCGCGAGAAGCGCCGCGAGCGTGAGCGCGCCGAGCGCGAGCGCATCGCCAAGGAGCGCAAGATGGAGCGCGCCCGGCAGATGCTGGACGAGGCCTCGCACCCGGCATACACTGAGCAGATCCGCCGCGCCAACAGCCTGCTGCACTTCTTCGACCCCACTCACGTCGTCGTCGAGAAGACGCCGCTCCTGGCCGACAAGGGCCTGGCCGCCACCGTCCAGCGCAAGGTCGACGACTCGGGCTTCAAGGGCATGCGCCTGGTGCGCAAGGAGGACCGCGACGATGACTACCTCCCCGCCGTCAAGAAGGGCAAGAAGGGCAAGAAGAGCCACGCCGCGTCCGAGACGCCCGCCGCCAAGTTCAGCTGCCCGCCCTCCGTCATCGAGGACTGCGCCTTTGTTGGCGTCGAGCCCCCCATGAGCGCCGCTGAGGTGCCCGAGGTCAAGGAGAAGATCAAGGCCAAAATCGCCCACTGGGAGGCGGATCAGGCTGCCCAGACGCAGAAGGTATGTCCTTACTCCGTCCCTTGCCCTGTTTCTGTCTTGCTCAGCAACTAACCCTTCCCTGCAGAACATCGAAAAGGCCAAGAAGGAGATCGAGCGCCTCGAGGCTGAGGAGGCCGCCGCTGAGGCCTCCGGCACCAGCACGCCGGCCAAGAACGGCAAGAAGGAGGACAAGGAGGTTGTCGAGGCGACCCAGAAGGTCGAGGAGGTCTCCCTTGAGGCGAGACCCACGAGGCTGCCAAGGACGTGGAGGCGACTGCTTAGGAGGGCGGTGCAGCAGCAGCAGCAGCAGCAGCAGCAGCAACATTTGAAAGGCGGGATTCTCTTCCCAACGGTTTGGACGCGCTTCTGTGATTCTCGTTGAGTCGCGGATGGCAGCGCTTGGTATCTAGCATCGAGCATGTGTGGCATGTGGCAGGCATCAGGCAAGCTGGGTGCGGTGGGGTTTTACCGCCTCCCGACCCAGCTAGTTGGTCTTGTAGTACTCTTGTCGTAATTGTATGGTTACCGTTTCGAAACTCTGGTCTGGCGGAGAGACTTCTTTCTTGGGTCATCTGTGGTTTTGTGGTTTTGTGGTTTTCCATGTGTCTCACAAGGGTGAACGGCAAATGTAATTCCGTGAGACAAGGTGTGAGTGAGAATGATTGGGAGCCACCACCAAGTTGAAGTGCTGCCCCGTCTCTTACCAACCCCTGCCGAACCGCTCTCCCCCCTCGCCTTGTTGACCTGTCATGGGCCCACAAGGACAGCACCAGCAACAGCACTGTTTCCACTCCGGCTCTCCCTCCCTCCGCTTCCGATCCAACTCAGGCCCCTGTGCGCCGTGTGCCTTTGGTGTATGTACAACCGAGTTCGGTTATCGTCCGGTCTGTAACGCACACCCCCAGTCCCTCCGTTGGGCACGAAAAAGCAGAAACGTTTCCAATCCGTCCCGGGTCGCGGTCGCGGACACGGGCGCGTGTGGTTTACCGCACTGCTGGCGCTGCCGCCGGCTATCAGCACCCTCCGTGGGCACACCCCTACGTCACGCCCATCGTCCGGCATAACCGGAGGCCAGGCTACACGCCGTGGGGCATATCCCTCATCCCGTACGGATACTGCGCAGAATAGACTGGTGTCCGCGCGTGCAGCTGCTGTTGCAGTTTGGAGGGGTTTGCTGAGAAAAAAAAAGTGGTCACACAGAGCAGAGTGGCAGAGCGACAGACACGTGCTCTGCCTTCGCTTGCTTGGATTGAGGGAGGCATGATGCGTGGTGTCGGGCATCGCGAGCGCGGAGCGTTGTTGAGATATGGAACAGCTCAAGCGCGGAAGAGGGAGAGGCCTCTCAGAAGACGCCTTCCTTCCTTCTCCTTTCTTCCTTTCTTTTTTTTTTTTCTATTTTTTTTTCTTTCTTCCTTTTCTTTTTGGCCGGGCCAGGGCCTGGCGTGGGATAAGGGGGCCGGGCCGACCGGGGCCCGTGTTGGTTACAGTGAATCTGCTCTCCAGGGTCTAAGTTAATTCGGATGGCGGAATAGTTACATGGCTAGGCCAACAGCGGTTACTGCTCCGACCTCAAGGACTCCCCAGCGCTGTTCTCTTTTGGATTCGTCGACATCGACCACCGTGGCAGCATCCCTAATCATGATGATATGTGTCACAAGTAGCCATGTATCATGGCGGGATCTAAAGCATCTCGGTTTGTAGATCTTCCTTCACCCTATGTATGTACAAGTAAGCGCCCTCCCCGAACCAGAAGGGTGTGTCGTCTCGCAACGCCGGAAGGTTCCGGTCAAGGCTCCTTCAGCAGCCAGCTTGGCGGTGTTGCTGACATCATGGCTGTTGCGTTTACTCCCTTCTTCACATCCTGATCGGCGTCAATAATAGACTGCGAAGAGGACGGGATGTCAACCTTGTCCGTTCATTACCATGATCCTCCTTTTCCGGATCCAATCTCATGCCGTTCACATCCCTTACCCTCGCCTATGTCACGCAGCAGCCAACCATTTCCTGAGTTGAGCTGTGCGGCTCCAGGCCGGGAGTCCACCGCGTACATGCAACCACCCAACTCCGAGCGAGCGGAAAAGAAAGAGGAGCGAAGGATATCCAAGAAAATCCCGAAACATCCGTACCGTTACCCGGTCCCTAGAGATGAAAGAAAGGTGACGCAAGAAAATCCCCCGTCCAGTCGTGGGGAATAAGAACTCCAAGGTCCTTAGTATACAGCCATGCCGTGCCGCCACCTTCAGCAAAAAAAGCAAGGCACGCACAACTCCAAGTATGCCATCCCAAACGCAGTCGAGGCCATGCAATGCAATTCATGTCGTGGAACGTGACCGTAGGAAACCCAAGACCTCGTGCCCTCGTTAGATTATTAGCGTGTGGCAGGATGGAGAAAAGGTCGAGGCGCCGATACACGAGGCGCCTTCGACAAACCGCCCGACAGCCTCTCCTCGGAATGCCTCAAGGATCAAAGGGCCATCAGTAAGGCGTTGGATAGTACGAAGGCGCCGGTGGTGGTGGCCCGCGGTACGACTGTCTCCGCTCCCGTGGCGGGGCCGGTGTCCTCCTCTCCCGCTGGAGATCAAGCACTGGGGGTGTCCGCCCCCGAGGCAGGGGCAAATCTCTGTCGTGTGCGGCGAGACTGGGCCCGCTCGCCACGGTGGTGGGAGCACCGACGCGCCGAGCCCCCTTGCGGGGCCCACTGAGGGCGCTGAGGGGAGGGTCCTTGACGGCAGGCTCGTTGTCGTCGGGCAGGGTTAGTTCAACAAGGCTGTAGAAGTACTCGAGCACCTCTGGATAGCGTTGTACCGACGATCGCCAGTCTTCGTCGATGCCTCGTTTCAGCTGTGCCTGGGCCGAGGCAATCTCGCTCGGATGCGGTGGTGCACGGTAGTAGTGGTATGAATGCTGCTGCAAGCGTTCGAGATGTTCAGCATGGGCCGCCTTGCGTCGCTCTGTTAGAAGCCGGAAGTACTCGAGGATGTAGTCCTGTGCATGAGCCCGCACCCATGAGCTGGGACAAGTCAGCATGCCACCCAGAAAGACTTAGAGATGAAGAGGGATGGAACTACTTACCGAATGTCGTTGTATACCGACTGCATCATCCGACTCTCGGCCTGCCTGACAGCCACCTCGAGGCCCTTGGCCTCGCATTCGCAGGCGAGGGCGGCCGGAGCTCCGCAGATGGCACAATCCGGGTCCATCTTGATGAACCCTTTCCGCGGTTTCGGATTATAATCTCTGATATGCATGGTTTAGCGCTTGAGCCGAGAAGTCTTGGAGTATCCTCGATCATATGGGGGGGAATCGGAATATGGAAGGAAACCTCAACCTAGTGTTACAGAAAAGGCTGACATTCGGAGAGTGGTCATAGTCTTGGACATGACCGGGAGCATATTGCGCGGGTCCTGCCCAGCAATAAGGAAAAAGGGGAAACAATGTGACACGAGGAGACCTAGAAGAGGGATGATGCCGTAGAGGAGGGAATCCAAGTGATAGGGAACACGCAGCAGGGCGAGTGCGGCGGGCAGCCAGACGAGAGGAAAAAGAGAGCGCAGATGGGCTGTGAGATTGACTGACCTGGAACGAGGGAGCACGAGAGAAGGGGTGGGAGTCGACCTGGAGAGGTGCCGGGGCGGCGACAGAGGTCAAGTGGAGGGGACAAGCCCAAGCTGCTGCACTTCGCGTGCGTCGTGTGCTGGATGCCGTGGACGAAGTGAAGCCGCAGCGAGCAAGCAACCACGTCTCTGGAGATGGCAAAATCGAGATTAGGGACAAGTGTGGTTGCAGGAGCAGCTGGTCGAGTCAGGGTCGAGCTGGCGGCAGCGGGCGGTTCTCTTTGGCGGAGAGAGGCTTCGAGTTGCAGCAAGATGAAGCAGGATGGAGCGGTAGCAGGAGAGAGGTGTCGCCGGAGTTGGGTGACGGTCCAGCCAGGACCAGGGGCTCACGCAAACCAAGGCAGGCTTAACCACGTTGAGACTGGAATCTGTGTCGTGGCTCGAATGCAGGCCTCTGGCAGCGGTGGTCTGCAGCGTGCAGCGGCCCAATGCCTGCTCGGCCAGTCCCAGGACGCGCTGTAGGTGCAGCGGGGCCCAATGAACCGTTGGTGCCAGATCTCGTTTGTTGTTGTTCCCACCACCCACGTCGGCAGTCTGGGGGGGATGATTGCAGTTGCAGAGCGCAGGCGAACGTGGATGTTCGTTTCGAGACAGAGACCGTGCCAGTCAGTCTGGGGCGGGGGAGGGGTGACAGCGGACAAGAGAAATGGTCGAGGGCAGTGCGGATCCTCGCCGGGACGGGGAGGTCAGGGTGTGGAGACGGGCGAGTGAGGGGATCAAGAAAGAAAATGGGGTCGATCCGCTGCTGATGAAAGGGTGGGAGGGGAAGAAAAAGGACGGCAAAGGAGAGGGAAGAAAACCAAATCAAGCTTTCTTCCTGGGTAAGGTCAACAAGCAAAATACCGAGACTGGACCAATTGGGTCGAAGAACCGCCACTGTTGCCCGTTTGTGCCCGCCCTGTCTCGTCCCAGGTGGAGGAGTTGGGCAACAGGCCGGGGGCTCAAAGCGGGCACCGTGTCGGCTGTTGACCGCATGTTCGGCCCTTCCAGGTTGTTTTTTGGCCACCGCCGCGGCCAGCCCGGGAAGCGCAAATTGCGGGCCAGCGTTCTGAGAGCAACACGGGATGGCACCCGCATGAGACGGATGGCCAGCCCAGATGACCTACATTGCCGGGCGGGTTGGATATGGGGTTTGCGGGGAGGAGATCGGGTCTGCAGATTTCAGATGAAGCCTGGGAAAAGCATGGAGAAGACATGTGGATTTGCAGCCCAGGAGAACGTGCCTGCCTTTTGAAGTTCTCAACATCGGATCTTCCCGAGGACAGGTCTGTTGATTCTTCCACCCACGGGGTCCAGTTAACCTTATCTTATCGGTTAAGTACGCTGCTCAAATTTAATCAAGTTTGGAAGCATGGATCCAGCCCCGGAATCCGACTCTCCGAGGTGCGCGCCTCAACCACCACCAACACATCGCAAGAGGCAAACACATGCCTGTGGCCCAGCATGGCCTGCCGCTGCCCCCGTAATCCACGGGTGTTTCTACCCTTCCTATACCCATCACTCTTTGCCCCCAATGGCCCCAACATCTCCCGATCGAACCTTGCCGCTGCCGTCCAGGGCTCGCGACACAGCAGCACCGAGACATGCACCGAGTCGACCTCAACCCGCCTGAACCCAGCACCCGACGACTACTCGATGCCCAACTTTGCTGACAAGGCCAAGCTGACCCTGTACGCCGGCGCCGGCGGCCACGGCTGCATCTCGTTCTTGCGCGAAGCCTTTCTCGAGGACGGCCCTGCCAACGGTGGCGATGGAGGCCACGGCGGCAATATCTACATCCAGGCGGTGCACGGCGAGACGTCGCTGCACAAACTGGCGCGGAGAAAACTCGTGCGCGCCGGGAAGGGAAAGAGCGGAATGGGGAGCTCCAGGAGCGGACAGCGCGGCGAGGACGTGGTCATTGCTGTCCCCGTGGGGACTGTTGTCAGGGAGCTGAGCCGCGATGACCCAGAAGCCGAGAACCGCTTTGTACGCAAGTCTCGCAGGAAACGGCAGACGGTTCCGGTGGAGATTGGTCCGGATGGGGAGCCGGTCGAGGACCCCGAACGCGACAAGTGGCTGCTCTACCCCGGCATGTCATCATCTGACAGGAAGAGGATCGAGCTGCCAAGGCTACCAAATCGCGATCGCCTGTTTCACCAGCCCAAGGCGCCAATACATCTCGATCTGTCTCGGCCGACCCCGCGGCCTATCTTGCTCGCGGCAGGTGGCCTCGGCGGGCTTGGGAATCCTCACTTCGCCAGCAGCAGACCACGCCGAGGCCCATGTTCGCCACCAAGGGCGAGGGCGCCATGTCGATGGAGATTGAGCTGGAACTCAAGCTCCTTGCTGACGTCGGCTTGGTCGGCCTGCCAAACGCCGGCAAGAGCACCCTGCTCCGCTCCATCAGCAACAGCCGCACCCGGGTGGGCGACTGGGCATTCACCACACTCCAACCAAACATCGGCACCGTCGTCTTGGACAACAACAAGGGCCGGCCCCTGCTCACAAGCTACCGCAAGGTATCTGACGCCGCTCCCTCGCGGAACGATCCGTTCAACACCTCACCCGACTCGCAACCCGAGTATGAGCGTCGCACTCGGTTCACCATCGCCGACATCCCCGGTTTGATTGAAGGCGCGCACCTCGACAAGGGGCTCGGCATTGCCTTCCTCCGCCACGTCGAGCGTGCCGGCGTCCTCGCCTTTGTCCTCGATCTCGGCGCCGGGAACGCCGTAAAGGCGCTCAAGGCGCTGTGGAACGAGGTCGGACTGTATGCGCAGATGCGCGAGGAGGAGGAGCGCGAGCGGCAGCGCCAGGCGCGGATCGACTGGAGCGTTTCTGCCGGCACGGATGCCGAAGATGAGACCTTCTTGCCGAGCACGATGATGGGCGACTATGAAGCGCCGGTGGTGGAGGCTGGCGGTCTTCATATTGCCGGCAAACCGTGGTTTGTGGTGGCCACGAAGGGCGATCTTCCCAATACCCAGGACAATTTCATGGAGTTGAGGGACTACCTTGCTGCTGTTACTCGTGGTGAGGAGCCGCATCCGAGTGGTGTCGATGGAGCGTGGACGCAGAATTGTATGGCTATTCCCGTGAGCGCCATCAAAGGGCAGGGAGTGGATAGGGTAGTTCACTGGGCGGTGGGGTTGCTGGACGGCTGATTTGAGAGCCAGCACAGAGCGCAAGAGAGTGGAATCTTTCAGACTCCCGGGCGCGGGAGGTGGGCTCGGCGCCATGCCATCAGTTGGCATCTGGGACCGGGCCGGTTACGTCGGCCAGTTGATGGCTTCACCTACCGCCCATCCCATTTCGATTAGGCCGATTGTCGTGGCCACGGTCCTCCACTGGAAGACCCTACGACACCATCCGGGCCCCTCGGTCCGCCAGTTTCGCTGGCGGAGGAATGGAGACGGAAGAGGCACGAAGAAGCTGGCAGCAGCAGCAGTAGCATGCCCTTTCTTCTGTGTGTATTATTTATGTGTACATCACTGATATCATGCCTCTGCGGGTTGTACGATAAGACCAACAAGGCCAACGAAAATAGAAGACAATCCCACGGTCCTCGGTCAGATCCCATGTCACTCACATCGGTATGCTATGTATATAGTAACCCCTGTCATGAAATCGAAGATCCTGGTCCCCACTCCCGATAAGATAGCTTCCCCGCCCCCACATTTACCTTCGATTTGGCTGTGGCACATTTTTTCCTCCCTCCACTGGCCGCAGCCAATTCGATGCGATTGGAGCGCATTGCGGCTGTCTTCAACAACACACTCCCTCGGCTCTCTCTCGTTGCCTCGTTTTCCACATTCGCAAACATGGGACGCGGCAGGCGGGTACGTGTTACCTGCCTTCAATTCTGTCTTTTTATCTGAACAATTCCGCTGACACTGCCACAGGGAAACAGAGGCGGTCGCGGCGGCGGCCGTGGCGGCGGCCGTGATAATCGCGGAGGCCATCGCCCCTATCAGACATATCCCGAGGTGGCCAAGGAGACAAGCGCCTGGAACAATACTACAATACCCTCATTGACCTCCCTGAGGGTGAGAGGGCCGAGTTCTGGGCTGCCTTGCGCAGGGAGCTCCCCAACAGCTTCCGCTTCTGCGGCTCCAAGGGCCACGCGCTCGCCGTCAAGCGCCTGCTCCAGACGAGATACATCCCCGAGATCACGCGCATCACTCATGAGGGTGTCACCGTCGACCCGCCCAAGCCTGTGCCCTGGTACCCCGACTCTCTCGCCTGGTCCATGACCACCCCGAAGAACGTCATCCGCAAGTTCCCTCCCTTCGCCGCCTTCCAGAAATTCCTTGTCTCCGAGACCAGCGTCGGCAATATCAGCAGACAGGAGGTTGTGAGCATGATTCCGCCCCTGCTCATGGATGTCAAGCCCGGCATGACTGTGCTCGACCTGTGCGCCGCCCCCGGCAGCAAGGCCGCTCAGCTTCTGGAGATGATCCACCGCGGCGAGGAGGCTCGCATCCGCCAGGTCATTCAGACCTTTTCCGGCGATGAGGTGAAGACGAGGATGCCCAGGAGGAGGAGGCGGCGAAGCTGGAGGCTGACTCCAGCGACGACGGCAGAGCGACCGGCATGCTCATCGCCAACGACGCTGACTACAAGCGCAGCCACATGCTGATCCACCAGCTGAAGCGCCTGTCGTCCCCCAACATGATTGTTACCAACCACGACGCCACCATGTACCCCCCGCTCAGGATACCGAACCCGGAGAACCCCAACAAGCCCAACTACCTCAAGTTCGACCGCATCCTGGCTGACGTCCCCTGCTCTGGCGACGGCACCCTCCGCAAGAACGTCAACCTGTGGAAGGATTGGACCCCGGGCAATGCTCTGGGTCTCCATCTTACCCAGGTCCGGATCCTCGTCCGCGCCCTGCAGATGCTCAAGCCCGGCGGCCGCATGGTCTACTCAACCTGCAGCATGAACCCCGTCGAGAACGAGTCCGTCGTGGCTGCCGCCATCGAGCGGTGCGGCGGGCCCGACAAGATTGAGATCATCGACTGCAGCGACCAGCTCCCTCTGCTCAAGCGCATGCCTGGTATGCGGAAGTGGCAGATCATGGACAAGTCCGGCCGGCTGTGGAACTCGTGGGAGGAGGTCGAGGAGTACGTCAAGTCTACCGACGACGGGGTCCCCCCAGCCGTCTCGTCGAGAGCATGTTCCCCAGGCCCGCCACCAGCGACTGTGCCGACCTGCCCCTCGAGCGGTGCATGCGCGTCTACGCCCACCAGCAGGACACCGGCGGCTTCTTCATCACCGCTTTGCGCAAGAAGGCCGAGTTCAAGGCCAAGCCCGAGGAGAACAGGAAGCAGCCTGTTCAGAACGCCAAGGCCAACGGCAAGGCGAGCACGGGTAAACGCCCGCTGGAAGAGGAGGAGGAGGGCAAGGAGGAGGCCTGCGTCAAGAAGCTGCGCCTGTCCGAGGAGCCCGCCAAGGATGAGGCTGCCGCCGCGGAGTCTGCCCCCGAGGCCCAGCCCGAAGCTGTCGAGACCCCTGCCCCCGTCGCCGAAGCCGAAGCCTCGGAGCCTGCCGCCCCAGCACCGACAGACTCAACCTCCGCGACCCCCGCGGCGACCGCCGGCACCCAGCAACAGCAACAACCCCTGTCCCCCAAGCGCAAACCCGACGGTCCCTACGAAGAACCCTTTAAGTTCCTCCCGCCCCGACCACGAAGTCATCAAGTCCGTCGCGGACTTCTACAAGATCTCGCCGCGCTTCCCCTCGGACCGGTACATGGTGCGCAACGCGCTCGGCGAGCCGGCAAAAGCCATCTACTACACGTCGGCGCTCGTCCGCGACATCCTCTCGCTCAACGAGGGCCGCGGCGTCAAGTTCGTGCACGGCGGCGTTAAGATGTTCGTCAAGCAGGACGCGCCCTCGGCCGAGGTCTGCCGCTGGCGCATCCAGAGCGAGGGCATGCCATCCTGCACGGCTACGTCGGGCCGGAGCGGGTCGTGGTGCTGCGCAAGAAGGAGACGCTGAAGAAGCTGCTGGTCGAGATGTTCCCCAAGATTGCCGGCGACGACTGGAAGCGCATGGACGAGATCGGCGAGCGCGTGCGCGATCTGGGGCTGGGCTGCTGCGTGCTGCGGGTTGAGCCCGAGGAAGGGGACGAGGATTTTGCCGAGCACATGGCGCTGCCGCTGTGGAAGAGTTTTCAGAGCCTGAATCTGATGCTGCCGAAGGAGGATCGCAGCGCCATGTTGTTGCGGATTTACAACGATACCACGCCGCTGATTAATATGGGCATCCAGCGGGATGCGGCGAAGGACAAGGAGAAGAAGGCTGAGGAGGGTGCTGCGACTGTTGTTGCGGAGGAGGGGGGGGAGGGGAAGGATAGTGAGATGAAGGACGCGCCGGCGGAGGCTGCGGATGTTGGCCTGCCGGATGCGCCTGTCCCTGAGGCTGCGGCCGAGGCGGTGGCTGCTGCTCCTGCTGAGGAGGCCTAGTTGGCAGGTCTGTTCAACAAGGGCGTGCGAGGAATTTCCAAGTCCTGCTCTTACTTTGGAAGTAGGTAGCTGGACGCTGTGTATGTAACGAGGTTCTTCATTTTCAAATCGTGGGAGACAAAAGGCAAAATATAGATCTGGCGTTTGGGTTACAATATTGGCGTCATCGTGACCAGCCAAACCACAGGAGCAAGAGCTTCAGATTGTCAGCCATGCCGCTTTTGTACCTCAGCGTTGATACCCGTAGCTCAAGATTACCATGAAGGAACCTACGTCAAAGCGACTGTAAATATCAGATAAACTTACGTATTTACATCGCATTCCGAGTTCCAATCCTACCTTACCCAGTTGGACATAACCCTAACAATACTACATATAGATAGACACATGGCTACCTCACGTAAGTAAATACCGATAAGACAAGTCCAAGCAACAGCTGCACACAGCAAGGTATCCAAGCACCTGTGGGATGCAAATGCCAGGGAGACAGGAATCCCACAAACAACCCGCTACTTGGGAGGCGAGTGACCAACCTCTTCGAGGTATGACCGTCGGTTGCATGTACTCGCATTTTCCACGCCCGTCTTTAAAGCAACAACTCGCTCAGAACCTGCACCCTCGTCCTGGCTGTCTCCGAGCCTTGCTCGCCTTCGCTCATTGTTCTCATGATTTTGTATCATCCGATCTGCTCGCTTGTTAGACTCGGTTCAAATTTTTCACGTTATAAAGAAGGGGGGAAAAGGAAGAGTGCATAGAGCAGGGGATAAGGAAAGACAAACAGAAGGGGAAAAAATAGGGAAAGAAATAAACTTACGAATATCCGCCCTAGCCCTAACAAACAACGGGTCTCTCGCCATCGCCTCCTCCGCGCCCGCGGGATCCTGCGCCGCCACCTCCCGCAACACATTCCCAATACACAGCGCCTCGAGAAAGGCCCTGTGGTTAAACACCCACCAGACCCTCGCCTCGGCTTCGAACAGCGCAAACAGCACAAAAAAAGCCGTGATCGCATCATGCGCCGCCTCAAGGGTGCCCCTTACATTAACCGGTACGTCCGGGCTCTCGGACGCATGCACCAGCATCAAGTTGTGGAAGTAGTTGCTGCTCAGAAACAGCGTCTGCCGCACCACACGCTTGTTGCTCTGGGCGAGCTGGGCGAGCGAGTCCGGGTCCCAGGAGCGGAAGACGTCCGGGAAGGAGCGGTAGACGGCGCGGAAGTCGGCGATGAGCTTGGACTTGTGGCGGGCGGTGGTACAAATGGGGACGTCGAGGGAGCGCGGCGAGCAGATGGTTTCTTGGACGAGGTTCGCGAGGGTCCAGGATCCGCGGATGTAGGCCGTATCTGTGGGGTCGTCAGAGGCGATGGACGAGTCGTCTTCGATGAGGTCGTCGACATTGACGTCGGTGTGCGTGGCGCTGGGCGGGAGGGAGAGGAGTACGGTGAGGAAGGTGTCTTGCAGGAGGACGGCTTGCCAGACTTTGCGGCGTTGTTGCTTCTCGAAAGGGGGCGCGTCGGGGACCACTGGACTGGTTAGAGGGACAAAGCCATAGGACGGGAAACCCGGGGGGCACAGTACCGATGTTAGGATCTCGGTGCAGCCCCATGGCATATGCCTGACGCATCAAGATTCCCGCGAACGCCCATCCGTCCGAGGCATGGTTATCGTTAATAAGAAAATAGGTGATGAGGACCATTGCTTGAATGGTTTTGATGGAGGCGGTGCTGAGATATGAACACATCCGGAGCGCCTGGTTGCTGGCAGAGGCGTAGAACTCTGCCGTCTGTTTCCTTTCCTTGGGCGACGTCGACGTAACGAATTGGGTGCCCAGGGCCAGCATCACAAATATCAAGGCCACAAAGGCAGCATCAGAGCGGTCCTTGTCGGGGCGGGAGAGTGACCAGAAATGTTCATAGTCGGCGTAGAAGGTCTGTCGGTGCAGCATAGGGTACACCGGATCGACACATTCGAAGTAGCGAGCTAGCAAGATATCGGCCTGTAACTTGTCAGGGAGCACCGAGATGACTTCTGGCAGGCCGCCTTCACAAGTCCAGTAATTGGCAAAGGGGTGCTCAGACCCGATGCCAAAAACGTTGGATGATCCAGGGGAGGAATAAGGGACATTGGAGAGGAGACCGGTGGAGGTGGCAACGGAGCCAAGGTCCTTGAGGCGTCCAACATTAAATCCTCGGTCAGCAGCATTCGGCATGACATGTCGCGCTGCGTCTGGTCGTTTCTTGGGCGGCCTGGTCATCCTGCGGCCGTTTGTTGCACTTCTTGTTGTCTCCCTGGGCAATGTTAGTGATAGCACGATGATCCCAGTATGCATGTTTTGACTTACTCAAGAATGTTGGCAACATGGGCATATTTACAGTCTGTTTGGCGCTTGATGCCTGGGCTGGGTTAGCTGGAAACTTTTCAGGGATGGGATCGCATGGGACAGCATACAAGCGAGGCAGTGTGGTCTCCACGATCACACTACAATTGACCGTAACGTCAGTATAAGATGCAGGAAAAAGAATAGCTTGATATATGGTCCAGAGGCTTCTGTCAAATTATTGGGACAGTCTCGGGGTGAAGAGGAAAATCATGGAAAGCGGGTGTAAGTCAAGTCGACCCCCAAAAGGACTCAATTGGCAACCAGACAATCCTGCACCAAGGAACCGCGGTATGCAAAAACTCAAACTCACCTTGGTTTTCCTCTCCACACACTCAAAGCAGGACAGCGTCGGCTTGTTCCTCTTCTGTTTCTTCTTAGGCGGCTCCGCCGTGATAGTCGGAGATGCAGTGCTGCTGTCTCGGTCTCCGGGAGAGGTGCCAAGACCGGGGCTGGGTCCGGTGCTGCCGTTCGAGCTCGCGGCCCCGTGGTTGGTCTTGGCCGCCGGGGCGCCCCATAATAATGGTGACTCGTCAGCAGCAGCAATGTTGATTTCTCCACGTGCCGCCCTCCTCGGCCCGCGGCGGAGGGATGGGCCGCCTACTGTTTCTGGTTGATGCTGTTGTAATTGGAGATGTCGAGGTTGGTGATACTGGGACGAGACGTAGATGGTGGAGGCCGAGCTTGGGGTTGGCGTAGTTGAGACCGACAGGGCCGACGGCGGGCCCAGCGCTGGGGCCGGCACCAACCTCTCCATCCGCAATTGGGGGTTGGGGGCGCCAAGGGAGGGAGCAAGCAAGGAGCGGCCTGTGAGACAAGCTCCGCCGGATGAGGAGGCTGAACGCGGGGAGCGGGGTTTCGTCTCCTCGGAGACAGCGTCCTTGAATCAACACAAAGCCTGAGCTGCTGACAAAACCGAGAAGCGCCTCCGGTTAGTGAGATGCGGCCCCGGAAATAAGACGCGGGCGGTGCAATGCCGGTCCTTGCCAACGGCGCTTGGACAGGATGCTTTAAACGAGTCCGCGGAAGGCGACACAAGCGGCTGAGCAGGGCTGGGAGACACAGTGAGGGAGGATTGGAAACAGCTCGGGAATGGGAATGGGGATTTCCATGGTGCGCGAGGTGAAACGGGTGGGCGGGGATAAGAGAAACCCCTGGCCTCCAGCACCTGGGGCAGCCCAAGACCCAACTGCGAGTGAGGGGACCCTCATCCGCGCCCATCACACACAAGGAAGGTGCCAGCCGCTAGCAGCTCCTACAAGCAGGGGTCTCGTGACGTCGTCGATCTGACTGCCTCGATGTTCTCTCTATCTCAAAGGGCAATCTTTTCAATTCGGCGTGTCGTGGTTTCCTGCCGACATTACTGTCTTCGTAGTGATTGATACAGTTCCTCTTCTCAACAGAATGACCAAGGTTTAGTTGTTCGCAGCTGCCGTTGGTTGTGTTGTTCTCATCCCATGCTTCCCCTTGCCCACCAGCATCCACTCTTTCGGGTGCTGGATCACTGATCCGGGATCCATCGGCATCCACAATGCTGACCGGATTGGAGAGACCCAGGAGACCTCTTCCAGCATCCGTCTGTCACTAGCGGCACTGAGAGGTAGAAAATGGTGCTTTATATGAGATTGCAGAGGCTCAATGTATATAAACGTGTGCCATTGATCAGAAGAAGAAGGTTACACGGTCAGTTGGAAGTTGGAACTCTTCATGTCAAGCTCCCTACACCCCTGTCGGCGCATTCCTTTATCTCCGAGCTTTTTGGCTCCATCTCACCTCCCAAAACTCGATATCATACCATTCATTGCAGCGGCGGAGGGGAAAAAAAAAAAAAAGAAGAGAAGATAACCGTAGATCTTCGATCAAAACGTCTCAGCCAAAGACAAACTCCTCATAGTTCTTCCGTATCCTTTCCACACCTTCCTCCAAGCCCCAGCCTTTGATCTCGCAGACCTTCCGATACATGTCCTCGAGGAACCCGTCCATGTCCTCGCCCGCGCAATGCAAGTCGCTCTCCACCAGCAGCCGGTCATCGGGACACGTGCGTATCAGCTCCGGGAATTTGCTCTCTCCGCCTGCCGTCGAGAGGTTGATGACGGTCGAAAACGAGAAGTACGCCCGCAGCGGAATGGCCGGATTCAGATACTGGCTCAGCATCTGCGACGAGCCACTGAACGAGTGCAGGCATACCCGCGGCGGGAACGGTTTCGGCTTGTAGCGCTTCCGCGCTACCCTGCGCCCATAGCCCTGTGCCTCATCGTAGTAATCGTCCTCTTCATCGCTTGACGAGAAGTCCTCGGCCCCCGTGGCAACCATCTTCTGTTTCCGCCGGGAGACCACTTCTTTTTCGTGCCCCTTCCACAGCGACGCCATCGCGTCGAACAGCACCCCATGCGCCTGCACGCCGTGGATACTAACCGCCACGCCCAGCTCGCCAGCCAGCCGCAGCTGCGCCTTGAGAATCTGCACCTGATGCGGCATCTTGACGTGATGCGGGCTCAACATCCGGCCCTCTCTCCCACCGGGCGTCAGAGTCACATCGCGCTCCGAGTGCTCGGTCGCATTCCACGGCCACGGAAGGCGGAACGCTTTGTCTAGCCCGATTTCACCGATGATCGCCGTCCCTACCTCGAGCACCCGCCGCCGCGTGTCCGAAATAAGGCCACTCAACGATATCGGATCCGGCAGGGCCGCAACAAACTCGGCATCCGGCGCCGGCGCGAGCACCGCACCGTAATGCCTCGCTTTCTGCTCCGCCTTGTTCCCCGACGCATCGTACGTGCCGCTGCTTCCCTCGGTATCATCGTAGAGCTGGTACGAGAACCACGGATGCCATCCAAACGCAGGCACGACCCTCGACGACGTCGAATCCGGCGACGTCGAGGCTAACGCCTCGCGGTCTCGGATGCCCTGCTCCGCCGCGACTGACGCGACGAGGTCCTGGTCCTGCGAGCGTGTAGCCATGATTGTCAGGGCGCGCGCCCGCATGCTGGGTATGCTCGGAATGGAAGCCATGGTGTCCGTCGGGTGGCAGTGCGCGTCGCACACCCCAAGGTGCCAGGGGAAGTCGTCGGCGCGCGAGGCATTGCGCTCGAGCGCGGGTGCGGGGTGCGGGGTGTCGGTTGGACACATGGCCGGCGGCGTTGCGCGAACGCGAGACCGAGGTGCTCGGGGCAACTTCGAGGGAAGTAGCTACTGAAGATGGAAAGAATATCGGCGTTCTCAGTCGCTCTCGAGTTTGGGGTTTAGGACAATGATCCTGGAGTGATGTACCCGCAAGCCCTCATCACAGCACGCCCTTGGCGTTGAGCCCCGCACAGCCATGACTCAATCCAGGTCCTCGGGTGTTGCTCCGAGGGACTGGATTCTGGACTAGTCTTTTCGCGGATGCTCTTGGGAATGGAAATGGAACATGGCTACCACGGACCAATGCCCTCCCTCAGTGCCCTCTCTCAGCTGAGATGGCAAGGAGGATCCTGCGAAGAAAGTAGCCGTGTACACCGTAAAGGACGGTCAGATCGAGAGTGATTGCCTATCAAGTATTCTTTGCATCATGTTGCCCCTACAACCTTCAGATAATCGGGGGCCATTGGTCGCGCCAGGCCCAGAGCGGGACCGTTCTCTCGTCTGTTTGAAGTGCGCGCGGCATCTTGACTTTTGCTGATACCAGATGCGGCGCTCGGAGAAGGGTGGGCAGCTCCCCGCCAATGCCCCACCATTTGCCCCGCTTCAACTGCCTGCACTGACGGGGATACCCTGGCGGATGAGCATTGACATCTGCTTCCTGCGCTTCGTCTTCACATGCAGACAGTGCCTCAGCAGCGACACCCTCACGTTATCAAGCCTTGACGTATTCGACCTTCTCCCATCCCTTGTCGCTGCTATGCTCATCAAACTGCACTCCATGCATTCGAGCTGTTCTCGGCAGCATTTGAACGCTGCATACATACCCCTCAACCGCCCATTGCACCTGCTCAGACTCTTTGGCCGGCCAGTCCCTTCCATTGCTTGAGGCATCAAATCTCAGCTCCTTTGGTATCCCGCTGAAACTGCAACCCGCTGAACGGGAAAAACCATCTCGACTCTTATCTCACACCAGAACAACACACCCATCAACCTCCAATACCGCCCAAAATGATCGAACTCACTCGTCTCATTCAAGGCATCTCCTCCCGCTAATCTGCCTCTCCACCCTCCCTTTGGCTCTCTTCGCCGGCCTGACCACCGTCCTCGCCTGGTCCCCCCTCCTCATCCGCATCGCCCTCATCTACATCGAAGTCGCCCTGAGCCTCATCCCAGACTACCTCATGCACTTCATCCGCTCCCCGCCGTCCCCGACCGTCTACTACGCCACCTCCCCCTTCGGCGACTATATCACTCCCGCGGGGCAGGCCCTCCTCCCAATTGACCCCCGCGCGCCTCATCCGCCACCCGCGCCCGCACTCAGACCACTACCGCCCCGTCCCCGCCGTCCTCCGCGACGGCGATGCCTGCATGGGGAGCGTGGCCAGCGCCGGGATGGACCACGACCTGGAGGGGCTGGGCAGCCGGTCGCTTGCTGACGCAGACGACAAGGCGTGGGAGTCGCCTGCGCATGAGGTGCTGCGGCGTGAGCTGCTGGGTCCCGGGGACCCGAGGAGAGAGAGGTACTGTGCAAGGGGTTTGAGGAGCTGGAACCCGTTTTTAGAGGCGAGGGCGAAGGCGGAGCGGGAGCGTGCTGTGAATCGGGGGATTGGTGGGGGTGGTGGTGGTGGTGGTGGTGGTGGTGGTGGTTGTGGTGGCGGGGAGCGGAGGGGATCTAGGGAGGTGAACGGGGTGCGCACGTCGGGGAGTGGATCGGCTGGGCCGGGCTCCAGGTCGCGGTCGAGGAGTGTGGGAAGAAAGAGGTCGTCCGGAACGACAACACCTGGGAGTGGGAGGATGGTGAGGACGCCGCCTTCGATTTTGGAGTTGGGGTGCGAGGAAGATGAGGGTGCGTAGGACTAGAGGATGGCCAGGACAGATCTAGTACTGGTTCCGTTAGATCCCAATATGTTTGGGTGATAGGGCGGCTCTGGAAGTTGCCGTATTTCCCTCTTTGTCTATGGGTTGGGTTGCTGTTGTTGGGAAGCAAGCACTTCTTGGCTGCTACTACGAGTACAGGAGCATGGTGCGTGACAGGGTTGCTGTTTGGCGTTCATGGTTGGTTCGGACACGGAATATAGGGGATATCAAGGAGGGCAAGGATTGGATTCGGGAAACGAAACGACCAAAGAAAGAAACCGAGAAATGATCATGATCATACAACATCCACCCAGTCTTCTGGGCTAGCAAACAAATAACACGACTATACATTCATAGCAAGCCCCGTCCCATCCCATGCTCTGGTATCTCCCAGCCCAACTCCCAAACGCCATCCAACCCATATACCCGCCCTCCAATCCTCTCCCCTACAAACTCTGCCAAAAGTAATTCGCATAAAAGAACCGCGAAAACTTCCGATCAATGTTCACCACATGCACGTCCCCCTTCGATCATTTCTCACCACCACCCGGTTAAACCCCGTCCTTCCCGTCCCGCTCAATCTCAATCCCCAAGCTTCTGTACACCTTCAGCCTCAACAACACTTCATCTTCCACCCCGCCCATCCCGCCCCCGCCGCCTTGCCCCTCCCCGCCCTGCACGCCCTGCATCTCCAGCTCTTGCAGCCGGGCTTGCAACTCCGCCAGCTGCGCCTGCAGCCGCTCCGTCTCCATCTCGAGGTCCGAGGCCGCCTTGGCGACGCGGAACTTCTGGGTGTCGAGGCGCGCAATCTCGGAGGCGTGTTGCGACGACGAGTGTGAGGCGGTCAGCTCGGCGTGCTGCGACGATAGCGTGTTGAGCGTGCGCGCCAGCCGGCGCAGCGACGTCTCGGCCTCGCGCAGGCGGAGGTCGCGCGCCTGCTGGAGCGTCGACAGGGACTCGGACACGCGCGACACGGCGGCCTTGTCCGGGGCGATGTTGAAATTGGAGATTGTGTGGCGGATTAGCTGTTGGTGTATTATGTTAGTGAGGGGATGTGGGGGAATAGCAGGTTGTTTTTTGGGGGGGGCGGGGGAGGAGACCTACGGTGGAGGGGTCTTCTTCGAGAAGCATTTTGGGGGATATGTGGGTTTTGGTTGGATTGATTGGATGTGTTGGTAATTCTGTTCTGTGATAATCAAGAACCTTTTTTTCTTTTCGAGGATGCAGTTGGTTGCGGGATGCTGGATTTTGTTCTGTCGCGAAGTTGCTTCCAGAATTCGAGATCGCCTGGGCCGCGAATTGTTTGGGACAGCCTTGGCGCCAAGCTCGATCTCCCAGACGACAGACAGGGCTGAAGTTTTCTTATCTTATCACCTCGGCTTGGGGTGGCCAGCTTCGTCATCGGCGGGCACATGCCGGAAAACGACCCGAGCTTGGACAGCTTCTCAACAGTGACACCATCGCGCGACGCTGCATCTGCTGCTGAAGCATACCTTTTCTGAAGATACAGGACGCGTACTGCAAGGTCGTTGGGTACGCATTTCTCAGGCTCTCAAAATGACACAACTACCATGTAAGAGTTTCCACCTCGTGCTCCGGCAGGGCGGAACTGACAAGTCCTGCTCCCAGATGCCATCGACGCCGAGACGTAAGTGCTGAAGCCCGAACCGGGACAGAGGGAAATGCTGACGCATCTTGAAGGCCGCTCAAACCCAGCCGAGCTGGCGGTCCTCCGGGCGCAGTACGAGAAGGAGGGCGACATGGTGGGCGTGCAGACCAAGTTCAACTACGCATGGGTATACTGCCTCCCACTCTCAACCGCGATTCTGACCTTTGACACGCACCTCACATCGTCTTCCGCCAGGGCCTCGTAAAATCCAACACTCGTACCGACCAGCACCTCGGCGTCATGCTGCTCTCTGAGATCTTCCGCACATCTCCCGAGCGGCGCCGCGAGTGCCTCTACTACCTCGCGCTGGGCAACTACAAGCTAGGCAACTACGGCGAGGCGCGGAAATACAACGACCTGCTGCTCGAGAAGGAGCCGGCCAACCTGCAGGCGTCGAACCTGCGCACCCTGATCGACGACAAGGTGGCCAAGGAGGGGCTCATGGGCGTGGCCATCGTTAGTGGCGTGGCGGTCGTGGGGGTATTGTGGGAGGCGTGCTGTTCCGGAACCTTGGCCGGAAGCGGTGAGCGGGTTTCGGAAGATGGGCGGCGGGTGTTGTATATGGACGGCAAGCCGAGCATGTCGCGGTGTATTTGGGCAAGGCATTGTATTTCTACGGGCGAAGGCGGCCTCATGGATTTTTATGGCGCAAATATTGTGACTACGGGAGCACAAGAGCGATACCACTCATGCAACACAGTTTTGACGTCTGGATCACGAAGCGCTTGGATACACCACCAGACTCTAGGCCAGGCCGATTGACCATCTACCCCACGACGGGCCTCAGGAATGCCTGACGGAGAAGTAAGACTTGCCCGGCCTGGTTGGAGCAGCCCATTGGCGCCAAATTTCGAGGCTGACGCTCGCCCGATGGGCGGCTGCATGGGCGGGGTGTTGGGATGTTTTCATCGACATCCGCTGGGCCCGTTACAGGTCGTTGTCACCCAAGAGCAGTTTCATGGCCGCGCAAGTTGCATGTTGGCCGGTTTTACAGCCGCGGATGGAACAAGAAACCTTCACATTAAATAAGTGGCCCAAAGAACCAGCCCAGGTTGTTGGACAGTTGGTTGGCTTACACGCGCCAACTTCCATGCTTCCAGGGATCTGAATGGAACCAGGTTCCTTCTGGTCAAACTTACCAGTCCTGTATGTACGTTTCTGACAGCCCTGGCCATCATTGCACGAGGGTGACATGTCACCCACTGCTCAACGTTAGCTGTCGAGACAGCAGCACATTGTGTTGGTTATCTGCTCTTCAGGGCAACCAATTCCATTTCCTCGGCTTCGGGGCTTCCAGGTTGGAACGAGCAACAACCCTGCGCGGTCAACAGGCCAAGTATGAATTGGTAGTAACTAATCCACCAAGGTAGGTACATGCCAAGGGAACTGTCTGTGACGCACTTCGCCCAGGGTCCACAGCGGCGACCCACCCGACATTTTACAGCACCATTCGTCCCCGTCCCTGGATGACAACTTCAAGAACACCCAACTTCTTCCCGAACATCCCATTTCCCACAACAACAAAATCGGCGAGAAAAACGACGGAGCGATATCAGAGCATCGAGATACTCGCCGATAACACATTACGAAACTCCGTCAATCACATCCAACTTCGCTACCACTCTTGCTACCACTCTCACTGCTGTTCCTTCCTGATGCGTTGCCGAAGTGGGGCGTAACACCCGGCATCAGGGACAGACTCTCAGGACTCGCCGCCGACCGCCTTCGTTCTGCAGGCTTCCCTGAGCAACCACGGATTTTCAGGCTCCGTCGATCGAAACACACGCAATCCGTTCTTACAGCACCCCGGCACAGTGGCGTCACGAGGTCGACTAGCCCTTGCCCTTGCGACCGGCGTCCTCGGGGCCATCGCTGCTTTTCGACTGCCTCCCCACCCGCCGCGCGAACGACCGAGCATGGCGTCCTCTGTGTCTGGTGGGCGCCACCTCGGCGCAGCTAACGGTCGCGAGGTGGTCTTCTGCCACGCCTGCGAGAACGAGTGGTACCGCGACGAGCATGAGTCCTTGGTATCCCGAGCTGCCAGAGCTCGTTCACTGAGATAGTAGGTGCTTTATCGCCCGACTCTCTAGACCCTTCGCCCAGCTAACATGCTTCGTCAGGTGGACAGCTCGAACGATCCTCGCAATATGCACGGCGGCCCTACGCCCTCGGATAGCAGCCGCTCCGGCCGCTCCTTCCACCAGACCGGTGGCGACGACTCAGACCCCGAAGAAGGGGATATAGAGGAACACCTCTACGGCGACCCGCGGCGCATGTTTCGCCGCCCTGGCGACCCCAGGTCCCCCGGCCCAGACAGTGCCGGCGCAAATGCGAACGAGGGCGACGCCATTCTCCGGCGATTTGCTGACATGCTCATGCACGACCTCGGAGGCTTGAGAGCGGCGCGAGCCTCCCCCGGTGCGGGTGCACTATTCCCCACAGAGGAGCATGTACATCCATCAGGAGCCAGGATCCAACAGACGACCTTTCGGGCGGGCCCATTTGGCACCGCCACGAGGATTACAATAACCAGCGGCAACGGAGGGGGCGGAATGGAGGCGTCCCCGCTCAACTTTGGCACGTACGTCACTCCCGGAAACGCCCACATCCACTCCGGCAGGCCGCGGGTACGCGCCATCGCGCTTGTCAGGAACGGTCCCACTGACCCTGATGACCCGTTTAGGTTATTTGGCCAGCTCTTCGGCAACCCATGGACTGACGATCCCGCCCGGCGAGAACGTGGCGGGCCGGATCCCGTTTTTCCCCCGTTCATGAGCGGGCTCACCGACCTTCTGACCTCCATGTACAACCCGGCAGCGGCGGTACATGGTGACGCCGTCTTTACGCAGGAGGCCCTGGACCGCATTGTCACACAGCTGATGGAACAATCCCCGCAGACCAATGCGGCGCCTCCTGCGTCCCAGTCGGCCATCGACAGGCTGGAGAAGAAGAAGGTGGACGACGAGATGCTCGGCCCGGAGGGTAAGGCCGAGTGCACCATCTGCATCGACGAGATCAACAAGGGCGACGAGGTGCTGGTGTTACCGTGTAAGCACTGGTATCACGGGGAATGTGTTGTACTCTGGCTGAAGGAGCACAACACGTGTCCCATCTGCCGGATGCCGATCGAGAACAGGGAGGGTGGAGACAACAACAACACCACCACCACCAACAACAACAACAACAGTAATAGCAACGGCACCAACAATCAACAACCACAATCTCCCCAGCCGCAAGACCAATCCTCCGCCTTCGCTTCCGCCTCTGCCCAGTCCTTCCCATTCTCCTCCTTGTTCAACCCGTCTCCATCCCCCTTCTCCAGCGTCTCCTCATCACACATCCACCCTGAGCCGGAGCGCGAGAGCGAGCGAGCCCACCTCCGAGCCCGCGACCGCCCCGCCGCCCGCAGCGCCCGCGAGAACCTCGACCGCCTCGCGGCCATACGCGACCTTGCCGGCGCAGGCTACTCCTCCTCCTCTGCATCCTCTCACTCGCCCGACCCAGCCACCACTACTTCACGCTCAGGGTCAGGTCCTTCAAACTCGGGGGCTTACCCGGCGGCAGTTCCCACCACGGCCGCCGCAACTCCCATTCGCCGCCGGGTGCCTGGGGCGATGATGATGACGATGACCACGACGACTATCGCGAGAGGGAGAGGGAGAGTGGGCGGGTGCAGACGGTTGGGAGATGGGTCGTCGCACTTGCGGACGGATAACGGCGGCTACAGTAGTTACCGCGACAGGGATGAATGGGAGAGGGAGAGGGAAAGAGGCAGGCTGCATGTTATGTATGATGCCAACGGGGACAGGAGGAGGAGAGCGGGAGCGGGAGAGGGAGCGTGAGCAGCAGGGGAGTGGAGGGGGAAGTGGGATTGGGAATCCGTTGGGGTGGTTGAGGGAACATTTCGGGAGGGGCTCGGGCTGGGGGGAGGGGAAAGGAGGCGTTGAGCCGTCCTGGGATGCGCTGAGCTGAGAGGTGGTGGAGGCGAAGGTGGTTTTTGGGGCGTTGATGATGATGTTACGAGTTCTGAATTCTTGTTACCTTTCCCCTCGGAAGGGATGCCTCCTGCCTCAAGAGGGCAATCTTATGGGATATGCAACTTCAGCGGGTTGGGCATGGGTTGGGCATGGGTTGGGTCAGAGGTGAGGGGAGGGGAATGGTGTCTTGGGTCTGTGTAAGGGATAAGAGGGGATCCGATAGCCATGCCGTGGATGGAGCACTCATTGTGGTCGTGGTATTAAACCTCAGTTACGTTTGGTCTCCTCCTTTCTCTTCTACGGTTGAGGGCTGATCTATGGAAGTTGAGACGAAGCGTGGTCCCACCAGCCACGCTCGTGACTTTATTCTGCAACAGACTTGTCGAATGCCTTGCTTGCGCCCTGTATTATACACAGGACCCGGAGTCGGCTTTGCTCAAGTCCCTCGATTCTGTATTTCATTGACTGCAGTGCACACTACTAGCCATATTGTCAAAGCACAAATTTTACACACTCGTCATAGACCTCACTGCATATTCCTGAAAGGCTCGGGATGTTGTAGATTGTCGGAGGTAGTGCCGTTAAAGTGGTTGGCTTGTGTTCAATGCCATCACCAGAGCTGGCTGGAGCTTTGCCGGTTTGGCTCACATAGCCGTGGGATATCACCAACAGCAGGCAGGTTCCTCACTCACCACCCGACGACGACTCCCACCTCCCTTACCTCACCTTCATCATCCACAAGCAAAGGAGCACCCAAAGACATTCCCGAGTTCTCAAGCAGCTGGAGGTGTCAAGCGTCGCGTCTGCAAGTGTGTTGGCAGGTTGAGTCGGGAGGCTCAGATGCTCTCAAGCTCAGCCGACGACGGGCAGGGAGTTGAGGAGCACACGTTATGTGAAGAGGCATTGAAGTGTATGGGAAACGTAGATGGTAGTTTGGCGAGGTCCGTGGAAGAAGGGAAGAGAGTGGCTGCAGGTGGAAGGGAGCTTTCCGAGCAGGCCTTACCCTAAACTTAAAAGCATGTTGTCATCCTCTCGGTTGCTCCCCCTTGCGGCCACCATGTTGTTTCTTTATCTGATCTGTATTGGAGACGGAAGAAGCCATATCGCTCGGCTGATACAGGACATTTACGGTTATAAAGATACCATAAAGTATCTTATGTACCAAAGGACCTGAAGCGAGGGGCCTCGTCAGCTCACACCCCTGTAAGAGACATGATTGGCCATCCCAACCCCTGTTCGTGCTCTGCGGCCCTGAACGGGAAGCATTGCGCAGCCTTGGACGACTTCGGCAGGTGAACGTCGTGTCCACAGGCCCGTGTCTGTCTCGAGGTGACGTGACGACTTGGTTGCGAGTTTTAAAGTTGTTTTTTTTTTTTTTTGTTTCCTTTCTCTCCCTCTTCATGCATCTTACAGGAAGTGTCCCTTCACCTTCACCTACCTTGTTGCCGGACGAGAGACGTCTTGGCTCGAGAGGTCTTTGGCTCATCCGACCGCCGTCACTTGACCACTCCCTACGTGGCCGCACTTGGTGATACATGTGCGGGTCTTCCACTCGCCTCCCTCTCCATTCGCTGCTGCCCAAGGGCAGCTCGCCAACAATGCGTCAATTCAGCACAGCCGCGCTTCTGATGCTGCAGCTGCCAGTATTGGCACACGGGCTACCTTACCCCGTCTCACAAGGTATTCCTTGAGGGGGAATCTGTGGTTAGAGCAAGCCGCTGACAGCTCCACAGGCGATGCGAGGGATAGCTCTGCCCCAGCCCTCACCATACTCGATCCTCAGTCGACCCCAGGGAGCAACGAAGTCACCCCCTGCAGGATGTCCTAACTCTCGTCGACCACGAACCCGTCGCCGACGAAGGGGGGCAACAAACTACCCTCTCCCGCGAACTCGCCGATCTCTCAGCCCTCCAAGCCCAGCTTGCTTCTCTCTCGCGCGAGATCTCGCGCCGCGAACGCTGGCTGGCCCAGGCAACAGGAACCCCTCCTGCTCCCCCAGATCTCACGGCCTGTGACGGCCTCGGCTGCGTCTTCCAAGCCATGCTCCGCAAGGCAAAGTACACAGCCGCCGCCGTCTTCGACAGCAGCAGCAGTGAAGACCACTTGCCAGCGCAGCAGCGCAACTCATCCTTGACGATTCCGCTCCCGCCGTGGCGCAGACCACATAATAACGACACCAGCGGAACGACGAAGCCTCGGGTCCCCGACAACAACAACAACAACGAAGACGATGGGGAGGAAGAGGCAGAGGTGGACCTGCTTCCGATCGACTTTCTGGCGCTGAACCTCCCGTTTGCCGCGTTCCTTCTGCTGCTCATTTTTGCGTCGCTGTTTCACAGGTTCGATGGCGAGTACCGCGACAGCGCGCCCGTGTCGCTGCCTCTCAGTACGGCAGAGGAAAACAATGAACGGCGGGGCACGGGAGGCAGGCGGCGGGAAGAGCGGCGAAGGCGATGGAGGGGCCTTTGGATGCGGGTTCTGAGGGTTGGTGGTGGCCGTGGTGAAGGTTCTGGAAATTCTGGGAGGTGGTTGTGGTGGCGACGGGAGGGTGGGATCAGGTTAGAGGATGGCCCCGAGAACCGGGAAAGGGGCGTGTTTGGAGATCCGTATGAACATCGGGATGAGAAGAGGGGTATATGGGATGAGGAGGAGAGAGACTGGGATGAGAAGGATGCGGTGCTCCTTGAGGATAGTTGTGAAGAAGAAGCAAGGGGAGGGAGTGAGGCCGAGAGCGAGGCCGAGAGTGAGAGTGAGAGTGAAAGTGAGATTCAGGGCGAGAGCGGAGACCAGAACCAGGACCGGGAGCTGTTGGCGCTTGGGGAGGAGCTGGCATCGTTTATGGCGGCGTTGGATCTGGTTGAGGGTATCGTTGCTGCTGAGGAGGAGAGAGTTGCTGGGCGGCAGAGGTGACGATGATTTAGATGACGGCATTTGACGGGGTGTCGGTGTACGGGCATGACGGTGACGTGAGCGTGTGGCTCGAGGCGCTACAATTCGCTCGTCGGTGTGGCCGACATTGACCGATTTAGCTTTTTTTTTTTTTTTTTTTTTTTTTTTTTTTTTTTTTTTTTTTCCCTTCAGTCTTCTAGCGCATGCAAAATCGACCGGGTCCGTACATTTGCTGCCAGTCTGCCACCGAGGAGTGATGTGTTTACATTTTACCTGTTCTGGCAACTTCGTAGCCCGGGTCCGCTGTCAAGTGAGAGGGTGGATATATGAGCCTGCTATCTCTCTGGCTCTTCCATGGAGGCCGCTGATAAGAGGCAGCACGTTGTTGTCCATGTCCGCTCCAATCAAGACTGTGTTGAATGAGGGTGATGAAGTGAGTTTGCGCAAGGTGGACGAACATGCGTTTTGACATGATTGGTTGCCGGGAGCGACAAAAGGCTCGATGAAAACCCCCGACAGAACCCGCTACCAGCACGTCTGAGCGCTGTTTCCACACAACCACAGCGCCGCACCTCATTCATTAGCGGGTGGGCCCTTCTGGGCCAATCCCTCTCGCGGCTCTTCTGCAGCGGTGCGACAAGGCCTGCAGCAGCGGAATCGTCTCGGCTCCTCTGTCCGTCGACCCATTGGACCCAGTCGCCTGGCTCGTCCATTTCCCAACCCAAGCATGACAATGGGCATGAACTCGCCAAAAACTCCGCAATTTCGCAGCTAATCAAACTTGCCAGCGCCTTCTTTTGCTTGACCTCTTGCATGGCCGTCCTCTTGCCCACATACGACCTCGGCACCGCACCCTAGCAGCAAACACAATCCGCCTCCCCTCCACCTCCCCCACGAGCAACCGAACAGACCAACCTCGTCTGGTTCGACCGTGCCGTCTGCCGTCGACCGCACCGACAAGTCGACTGCTGACAACATGGCTGACGACCCGCACAACACAAGCGACATCTCAGACCACACCGAGCCCGCCGTCGCCGCAAAGGAGGACGCCGAGACCACCGCCGCGAGGCGCGAGCTGAAGCACGCCACCATCTCGGAGAAGGCAGGGCGGGATAACCTGCCGCTCTCGCAGGACGCTTCCGACGATGATGCCGCCAAGGACAAGCGCCCCCGCCGGGGTTCACGCCCGAGATCAGCTTCAGCGCGCCAAGAGAGGACGCCCTGAAGGAGCAGCTCTCGTCGCCCAAGAAGAAGCGAGCGCACGACGAGCTGGACGAGAACAAGGATGTTGCCGAGGCCCCGCTCGAGGAAGGACCTCCGACAATGCGGCCAACACAGCTGCGGTCCAGAGCAGGACGAACCGGTCCGAGCCAGAGAAGAAGCGGCCCGGGATCGCCAGGCAAGTGCGTCCGCGATACAGAGCGGAAAGGAGGAAGTGGTACGGAGCCCCCAAGCATACCCCGCTGTGACAACTCGTTGGTAACACAGAACAGGAACCTCTGTCGGCCAGCGCATCACCGAGATCAAGCATGGAGCAGCCTTCGGAAGCGAGAGACTCGACGACCAAGACAGAGCAACCGAAACAGACATCGGCCGCCGCTTTTGCCAGCTCCGGGTTCGCGAAGCTCGCCGCCTCTTCGGCCTCACCCTTTGGCAGCATAGGCGGTGCGGGCAAGCCCAGCTTGTTTGGATCATCCTCGGGAACCTCATCTTTCGGCAGTGTTCTCAGCAGCTCTAAGCCGGCCGCTCCCTCTGCGCCGCCAAAACTCAGCTTCGGCAGTGCCGCAGCCGTCTCCTCTCCCTTTGCCGGTCTCAACGGACAGACCGGCGGTTCGGTCTTCAAGTCGAGTCCCTTTGCGAGCGCCTTCGGAGGCAGCGCCTGTCCGGGCCGCGTCTTGGCAACTTTGGCAAGCCCGGCGAGGCCCTTAAGAGCGACAAGCCGGCCAAGCCGTTTGGTGCGCCCGACAGCGACGCCGAGGACAAGTCAGAGGACGAGGACAACGAAGACGAGGACACTAAGGGTGATGCCGCGTCTGAGGACGAGGCCAAGGAGGAGGACAAGGAGAAGGATGAGTCTGACAGGAAGAAGCCAAAGCTACAGAAGAGTACGCCACCGCGTCACCCCACCCCCAAAACCCCTCTGTTATGCTAACCCCCTCCCCAGTCGTAGTCGACGACGGCGAAGGCCGCGAGCTGACCCTCTTCTCGGTGCGCGCCAAGATGTACGTCATGGAGAAGGGCGTCGGGTGGAAGGAGCGCGGCGCGGGCATGCTAAAGGTGAACGTGCCCAAGTCGACGGTCGAGCTCGACGACCAGACGTGCGCCCCTGACCCTTCCAGCTTCGACCCCTCGGTGCTCGAGGACGAGGACGACGATGCGCCGAAACATGTCCGCCTCATCATGCGCCAGGACCACACACTGCGCGTCATTCTGAATACCATCATCCTGCCGGCGATGAAGTTCCAGGTCAAGAACGGGCTGAAGGCGTCGACGGTGCTGTTTACCGCCTTTGAGGGCGGAGAGGCGAGGCAGGTGCAGATGAAGGTGTGTTTCTCTCGCCATATGTCAGGCCACATGATGCTGACGTTGTCCAGCTGAGCGAGGCCAACGCCACGGCGTTCTTGCAGCTCGTGGAGATGTTGAAGAAACGGCTTGCCGATGTCTAAGCCCAGCTTTTTTTGCCCAAACTGTCATGCATCTACATAGCATGGGCAGGTAACCTCTTCTTTCTTTCCTTTGTTACCTCAGGCCACGGCATCCCGACCTATCTGCGATGAGGAGGGTCCAGCGGGCGAGCATCCATTTCGGGCAAAAGGAGGGCGGTCTTTTGGTGTCATTCGCGGCTTCGGCTCTCGGTTGGGCCTGGAGAGGAAGGAGTTAGGGGAGATAGCTGGGCAGAATCGCCGCCGGATGGTGTTGTGGAGGCAATTGTGAGTTCCGTGTATATAATACACCACTGGAGATCGCCATCTGTTACCCTGGCCGGGTTCTCTTTCTATTGCATACGGGATCGCACCGGTAGACAGATAGTGGCCATGTGATAGGGCCAGGCATACCAATCTGAGCGGTTATCAGATGGCGGAGAAGGCTGCGTCGAGCTCGCATGGAAGATGCGCATCGTCGACGTGGTTGCGTGCTTGCTATGATTCACCCTTCGCCGATCTCGACTCTCGAGTACCTTCCCAGACACGTCCATCTCTCTACTAATGCCGTCGTGATAAAACCTCCATAAATCAATCTTGTCAATGCCGCTTGCTAATGGTGCACACAAGAAACCAGAGACGTCGGAAAAGAAAGAAAAAAAAAAGGGAGCAAGTCCGCCCCTCAACCTCAGTGATGCTCACCACTGCCACTCGCAGCAGCCTGCCCGCCCTCCGCCGCCGCGATGGTATGCGGATTCGGATAGTACAGCGCCGCTACGGCGATGGCCACATAGACCAGCACGCACAGCGCGCCCTCGAGGTAGTTGCACTTCTGGTCCCGCAGGAAGTTGCCCACGGTGATGATGGCCAGCAGCAGCACCACCACGTCAAACACCTCAAAGTTCAGCCCCATCGGCTTGCCCAGCCCCCAGCCCACCACCACCACCAGCGGCGCGTTGAACAGCGCCGTCTGCAGCGTCGCGCCCAGCACGTGCGACAGCGCAAAGTTCATCTGGTTGTCGTACGCCTCATCGACGGCCGTCAGGTGCTCGGCCGCCTTCTCCACCAGCGGCACCAGGATCAGGCCGACGAAGGCGTCGGACACGTGGCGCTCCTCGACGAGAGAGTGAATCTGGTCCACCAGCGCGAGGGCGATGAGCGTCACGAGAGCGATGGCCACGGCCAGCGCGACACAGCACTCGGTGAAGGTCAGGCGATGGTGCATGCGCTCCTTGTGCTTGTCGTCGTCGCGTTCCTCGTCGGCGACGAAAATGGCGTCGTAGATGCCGTGGTGGGTGCGCGCCTGGAAGAAGAGGTAGATGAAGTAGGCGACCATTAGTAGCACGGCGGTGCTGCGGGAGATCTCAATGGTCTTGTCCATGAGCTCGGTCTGCGGGATCTTGCCGCTGAGGGAGTGCTCGAAGACGGTTGGGATGGCGAGGCCGAAGCCGCTTGGGTGGGGGGTTTGTGTCAGTCATCCAACATCTGTCATTCAGGAGGAAGGGGGAAAGCTCACGCCGTCAACAGCAACCCACTGCCCGCCTCGCTCACCGCTTCGCTAAAATGCGTCTCCTCCCGCTTCAGCCCAGCGGCCACAAAACACAACCCCAGGCACAGCAACATGGTGGCCAGCACCGAGCCCAGAATGGCCGCCTGGATGACCTGGATGTAGTCAATCCCGGGCGTCTCCGGCCTGGTGATCAGCGCAATAAACATGATGATCTCGACCAAGCCTCCCAGCCTGTCCTCTCGTCAGTCATTCATACCCATGAACCCCCCGTCCCACAAGCTAGATATTCGGGTACTCACGTCGTCTCAACAATAACCCCGCACATGCGGCACCTTCCTCCCCAGCTCCTGCCCCGCAAACCCAATCAGGTTCGCGCACGGCACCATGGCCACATAGCTCAGGATGAAGATTGCCAGGTGGTTCTCCCGCATCGTATACCGCACGGCGATTGCCGCGGGACGACGGCCAGAGCACATTCACGATGCGGGACGCCCATGAGGCGGAGCGGAAGATATTTTTGAGGAAGAGGAAGGGGTGGATTCCCGTGCGGCCGGACTCGCCGGCGGGGCGGATGCCGAAGAGAGTGTTTTTTAGTTTTTGAGTGCGGGTTTGGGAGTGGGTGAGAGGGAGGTCGGTCGTGTGTAGGGGCAGGGGGAGGCGGTGTTGGGCTTCTCGGGAGTCGGGGAGGAGGTCAGGGTCTCTTGTTGTTGGTGGGAGGTCTGGGGCGGCGGTGAGGCCGGGGCCATTGCGGTGCGGGTTGGTGAAGGTGAGGTTGCTGGTTGGACGTTGAATGAGATAGAGCCTCAGATTTCAGAGATTGTGATGCCGACTTGGCTAAACGGTTACACGCTGTAATTCGAAGTCGATGAGAAGAGGTGAGAAGTGAAGCTCGCGTCAGCTTGCGACGGGGAGATGCCACCCCGAAAACAAAAACAACATCACGGTCGAGCAGGATTGGTAAAAGAAGCAACCTTGGATGGAGCCTAAAATAAAGCTAAGACGGGACCCCGGCCCAGCTGATGCTGGCGGCGTGGGGAAGGCTTCAGAGCCACCTGGCGTTCTTTGCTTGGCTCATGTTTCAGGAGGTTAAAATGGATCGCAGCGGTTTGAGTTGTGGACGGCGCCACCCCCATCAACGAGATAAGAGCATGACACACAAGCATCCGAGGGTTCGACGCCGCTGTCGTACTGGACTCGGTTCAGTTTCCTTGTTTCGTGTCTCTGAGCCCCCCTTGCGCAGTCATCGAAACTAACATCCAACATATAAAACAACAACATCGTGACATCCACTGTCCCGTTGCATCACCACATTTGAGTTGTTGCCGAAATCAGGGGTGCGGACACGGGATGGTGACAGGGATTGGCCAAGCCGGAGCCGCCAATGGCGCTGTCTCGGCAAAAGCTTGGTTGGGCCAATGCCTTTCTTAATTCCCTTTGGCAGTTGCTCCGGCTCAGCACAACGGCATACTTCCGCGGAGAGGCCGCCACCGGAGCACTTGCCCGGCCATCATCCCATCACCCCAGCGCCGAGCCTCCATAGCAAAACCGCCCGGCCTGCTCTCCGGCTCCGTCATCCTCCATCACCATCACCGTCGTCATCCTCACCTTCCACAGTCAACCCCCTCCCCTCCTTCGCCGGCACCGCACTCGCCAGCACAACCGTCTCAATCCCCGCCGGACTGCCCTCCTCGGGCCCCATCGGCAGCGCATCGACATCAATCTCCTCATCCAGCAGCGCCTTCAACACCACCTCACAGCCGGCCTTGCTCATCACTCGTTCATCTCCTTGCACAGCTCCGACGCGCAGCACTCGACACAGCCGCTCTCGCACGCGCACCCCGTCACCCTGTTGAGCGCCTGCCGCAGCAGCAGATCCACAAACTCGAACGCCTTGGTGTTGATGCCCGACCCTCCCGCACCGCCCTTGGCGTCGTAAAAGGTCAGTCGGGCGGGCCGCTTGCGCTGCGTCTCGCGCTTGGCAAACTCCAGCCCGCTCTTGCACTCGGTGCGCACGTCGCCGGGGGACGCTGATGACAAAGTTGGGGATCAGGCTCATGACGGCGTGCTGCGCGGCGTGGATCGCGCCCGCGACGTGCAGCCTGCGCGACACGAGGATGTCGAGGGCATACTTGGGAATGTCCAGCCACATGCCCTTATGTGGCGGATCACGGGGGGTTGTCGACCTGCACGGCGTCGAGGATGCGGTTGCTGCGCTTGGGGTCGACCTTGAATAGCCGAAGACGACCTGCTTGATGCGGATGGTGCCGTAGTACGCGCGCCAGCGCGAATTGGAGATGCGCTGACGGCTTCCGTCTCGATCGGGTCGATGTCGGTGTAATCGCGGCTGCGAGGTCAGCAGTCAACCTTGACGCGCTCGACACGCGCGATCTGCTTCTCCGGGTTGAAGTCACGGACGAGGTAGGTCTCGCCCTGGTGAGGAATATGGCGCCGTCGTAGATGGTGAAGGTCGCGCGAGGCTTCGAGCTCTTCGAGGACAATGTTCCGCCCGAGAGTGGTGTCGATGATGGCGAAGTGGTCTTCTTCCGTGTCACGGATTGAGACGAATTTGGAAGGAAAGGCCGGAACCGGTCGTGGCAGTGGTAGAAGCCTGTGTCATCCCTGACGAGGCGCTCCTCGCAGACCTTGAGAAGGTCGCTGCCGAAATAGACAGCGTCCTCAACCGGGTGGATAGCATCTCGTACCGCGCCACTGGAGGTGGCCTTCCTTGACCAGCATGTTGCCCAGGTCCACCTGCAGCTCGCAGTTGGGCTTCGTAAACAGCTCGTCGGGGTTCTGCATGTAGTACTGGTCTGTTGCAAAACCCTCTCCGACCAGGATGGACAGCGAATCCTTGTTTCTCCGGCCGGCCCTCCCGCTCTGCTGTCTGAGGTTGGCGATGGTGTAGGGGAATCCCCAAGTCAGTACGCAGTCCAGCGTTGCCGATATCGACGCCCAGCAGCCAGCGCAGTGGTCGCAACGATGCCGAGGAGCTTGCCTTCGAACATCTCGGTCTCGATCTTACGGCGGTCCTGGGCAGTGTATCCTCCTCGGTAGCCCATTACCCGTGCCACGATCTCGCCCGGCCGAGACTCTCCAGCTCTTGCATAATAGCATTGACGAGCTTCTCGCACTGCTCACGGACCCTGCAGAAGGCGATCACCCTGACGCCACGTAGGATCAGCTGGCAGAACAGGCGAGAGCACTCGAGCATGGCGTTTCCGCGTCCACTTGCCGGGTCCCCGGGGTCTTTGTACGGGTGTTCCAGCAGAGGAATTCTTTCCGGCCTGACAACGTCAGCTTACGCTGTAGGTAAAGTATATCACTTGGAGCCTACCTGACGGAGAACCGTCAGAGTCGATTAGCCGGACATCATCAATACCAAATATCGTCTTGAAGTGCTGCTCCGGATTCGCCACGGTGGCCGAGCACGAGATGAACTTGACGTGCCGGTTCCCCAGCGCCGCACAGGTTCGACGGAGTCGTCTCATAATGAAGGCGACGTGAGAGCCCATCAGCCCGTTGTAATAGTGCAGCTCATCAACTGCTGCGGTCAGCTCGGACTTTCCGCGACTCTGTGGACCTGCAAGACCTACCACGACATATTTGAGATTTTTCAAGAACGTCCTCCAGTGGTCTTCCTTGGGTAGTATCGTGATATGCAGCATATCTGGGTTGGTAAAAATGACCCGCGCCTCTTCGCGAATGATGCTCCGCTCATTCATGGGCGTGTCCCCATCAAACGTCTCAACCGTGACGTCTTCCAACCCCGGCATGAGGCTCATCATCTCCTTCAGACTGCGTCTCTGGTCCTGTGCCAACGCCTTAGTCGGGAAAATGTACATGGCCCTTGCGTTGTGATCCTGCTCCAAGGCATGTATAACAGGTAGCTGGTAGATGAGCGATTTGCCCGAGCTAGTCGACGTCGCCACGACGACGTTGTGCCCCTCGTGCAGGGCGTTGATAGCCTCGGCCTGGTGGGCATAGAACTGTGTGATTCCCTTGGTGTTGTACAAGGCGTTGACGAGGTCCTGGCTGAGTAGGAAGTTGAGGTCTCCATACACTGCCTCCTGGGCCTCAAACACCCTGTGCCCGTCAGGAACAATCTGGCCAGTGTACCACGGGCTTTCCTTGAGTTCCTGCACGATTTCAGGTATGCTCTTCCTCTCGTGGGGGATGCTGTCAGGGAGGGTGCTCGGCGGCTTTGCCTCCTCTTGCCGGGTCTCAGTCTGCGCCGGCCACGGTATAAACCTCTCCCTCGCTCTTCAACACCATCTCCGGATCCAGCCCCTCCTCAGTACACCTCGCCAGAAACTCGCCCACCACCTGTGCAAACTTGCCGTTGCGCCGTTCAATCAGCTTCATCATCTGCGCCTGACTGAAAACAGGCATCCTCATCCTGTCCTCCCGATCCCTGACCTTCCCATTCCCCTTCGCATCACTCCTCGCTCCCCATCCAAGAACTCAAACACCAGTAACCTCCTTCCCCTCTAGCCTCTTGGCCTTCAGTACTGCTGCCAGCATAAACCCGGTCCCTCTCCCGCTCCGCCTCGCCCATCGACAAAGCCAGCTCCACCTCGTCCACAAACTCGAACCTCACCCCTCCGTTTCCGTTTCCCGCTACCGTTGCCCTCCATGCTACTACCAACACCGCTGCCATTCCCATAGACGCCGCGCCGCAGAGCCACAATCGCCGCTACATCCTCAACGAGCAACGGAGCGGGTATGCCCTTCCACGGCAGGACGGAGCGTGTCGAAGGTGGGTGCGATTTGCTTTCGCGCAGAGAGAAATGTGGAGACCATGGAAAGGGCGCGGTGCAGCTTGTCGAGGTGGAGGAGGTAGGGGGGCCAGGTTTCTTTGCGAAACTCTTGCGGTTGTTCCTTGGAGGGTGCGTTGGGCTTGGTGGTGCGTTTTCGTTTGGATTTTTGAGCGGGTGCTTGAGTTGGAGGGGCCACGTTCTGGAGGCGGGTTGGTGACATCAAGCGGCGATGGTGTGTTGGATGCTTTCGGGTCGCGGTTACTGGGCCTGGAGTGGGAGTGGGTGTAGGAATCGTCGATCCGCGCTTGCGTTTGCCTGTGCTAGCCCTGGGGCCAGCGCTGCTGTTGGCCACAGGCATAGTGTCGACATGCGGTGTCGGGTTGATGAGTGGCTATTGGCATTGAGACTGAGAGGAGGGTCGACGTCTTTTCCACAAAGGGACCCTGACTTGATGTAACGCTCAAGGGACGCGGTAGGCGTGTTAAGTGGTTCGCGAGAGTGGCGAGAAAGCACGTGCTGGCTGAGATTGGCGGAAAATGACAAAGGGTTAGGGTCTTGAGAGACTGGGAGAAAGAACAATCAGAAGCACTCTCCAAAATCACGTGGCCCACAGCTCAACACCAGGACCCGCCAATTGAGGCGCCCCATTGGCAGCAGCGACAGCAGAAGCTCTGACGTCGGAAGCAGCAGCAGCACTCCCGAGCGAATTCCTGCTCCGCGGCAGCAACCACCTCACCCAACTGACACCCACCGGGACGCCGCCCGAAACACCCAATGATGCGCGCGACCGCCCGCCTCTTCGCCGCCGTCCGGCCCGCGGCCCGCTACTTGAGCCCGGCACGCCGACCGGCCTCACGGGCCTCTACACGCACGCCTCACCGCGCTCGACCCTCCTCTATCTCTACACCTCGACCCTCGATAAGCTCAAGGCCGTGCCCGAGCACTCGGTCTACCGCCAGTCCGTCGAGGCCCTGACCAAGCACCGCATGGCGCTCGTCGAGGGCACCGTGCCACCGGGTTTATGACGAGTGGGCGGCCAAGGCGCGCGACCTGCTCAGCCAGCACCCCGAGCGGTTCACCGTGGCGTCAGGCACCAGCGTCAGCGGCGCGACCGCCATCAAGGTTGAGCGCGGCGGCCAGGCCTTCGTTGTGCGCCACATCCGCCTGAGGAGGACATGCGGTAACAGGAGTGGGGACGGAGAGTCGACGAGGGCCCTGAGCTCGAGGGCAGCAGGACAAGCGAGGAGAAGGAGGACCTCAGGCACATCTTCGAGAGGCGGGACATCAGCGATGTCGAGCAGGTGCAGTGGGAGCCGGAGCCGCAGCTGACAGCTGACCAGTGGGTGTCCCAACTGCCGCTTTCGAGGGTGAATGATGCTGATGCGGTTGCAGGATCTCGGAGCTTGAGAACAAGATTGGCGCTGGTCTGATCGAGGAGGTTATCGAGGTTGCCGAGGGCGAGCTCAAGCTTGTGGACACCATGATCCAGGCCAAAGCGTATGTGCCCTTGTTCCATCCTTCGTTTCTCATTGTTTCTCATTGTTAACAATGTCTGCAGCTGGGAGCCGCTTGAGGAGCAACCGGCCGAGGGCCAATGGGTCTACTTTGAGCGTAAGCCGAAGTAGGTGCGCTGCAGGAATGTACCACTATATTGGAAACTGTACATAAGTACGAAGTAGACGGGTGCAGATACAATCTAGGCAAGGCTTGTGCGAGACGATCCATGCACGGGAGGGCGCAGAGGTGGGGTGGGCGACGAGCCAGGCCAGGTCCCGAGGAACTTGCTCTGGCGGGGAGGGCCAGAAAATACCAGTTGTCTCTTGATCAAGTGGTCATTGAATGACTGCTGCAGCTGGAAAGCTATCATACGGTACTTGTGTTTAGATGGCGGGGTTGTGTTGTCTTGCTCGAACATGCAACATTCATCTGCGATCCTCATCTGAAAATCTGCATCTCAAAAATTTCCATAAGTTCTCACACTCAACACAAACCACTATTCCACAAGGCACACACACTTCACCACAGTCCGCTTCTTACCGAAAGGGTGACAACATTCCTTCATACCACGATTTCCAGACAAAACCTGGCATGCGATCATTGGGCAGCCAGGACGACAGCCCGGTTCGGAACCTCTGAGTTCAGACATCTTCACTCTCATCAACTCCATCAACACACCGTAACCCCCCGGCTCGACTTAAACCTTCAAATCCCATCGCGAACAATCAACAACCCCCAGCACAAGATGGACTACCCAGCCGCACCCCACCGCAAACGCAAACGCCCCCCTCCGACGCAGTCATCAACCCGCTCTCCCACACCCCGGACACCCTTAAGCAGTTCACCATCGCCGGCTACCCAGCGGAGCAACCCCTTCCCTCAAAAGCCTACCCAGGCTTCCCTCACCGGGCACCTCCACCAAGCCACACCCGCAAGGCTCGCAGCGGCGGCCGTCCCCTCCTCCACAGACGAAGTCAACGGCGACTCGCAGCAAGCCGTGCAAGGTGGTGAAAGCGCAAGCGACGCAGACGTCGACACGGCCGCCGAAGAAGACGATGACGCCGCCGCCACGTCCGTCGGCTGGCTCACCACCGACACGGGGGAGGAGGCCACCACCGACGCCGAAACCAGTACTGCTCCGCCGCCGCCGCCCACGCATCCAGAAAAAGGCAAGGAGAGCAAAGGAAAAGCGGCAGACCGCAAATCCCACGCCTACCACGCCCGCGTCGGGTGGATTGTAGCAATCACCGGCGCGCGCTGGCCGACGGGATATTCCCACGGCGAAGCGCGCGTTCGGGCTGTTGGCGAGGGCGAGGGTGAATGGAAGCGGGTGGACCTGAGGCACGAGAGGTACTGGGAGATGGGGGCGGAGGTGTTGATGGGGAGGGGAGCCGCGGCCGCACAGAGGGGGGATGAGCGGGGGCGGTGAAGAAGTGGGGGCGATGGATGAGGAGGGGGTGGTGGAAAAGTACGGGAAAGGGGGGGGGGAGGAGGAGGAGGAGGAGGAGGAGGACGAGGACGAGGAGGACGAGGAGGACGAGGAGGAGGATGAGGATGCCAAGCAGCGCGCGAGAAGAAGCGAACCTTGCACGGCTGAAGACGTACTACGGTACCTCATCCAGCAATACCCCTACAGCAAGCAACACGCCAACAGCGCCGACAGCGTGCTGGACTTCCACGTGGCGCTGTACAGCGCCGAGATGGAGGCCACCCACACCACTCACATGCGAGGGCTGGAGAAGTTACGACGGGGCGATGGCTGGGACGAAGACGATGCGATGGACCTTGATGATGAGCCGGTGGAATACGACGAGGATGGACGGGCGCTGTCGCCTGAAAGGGAGGGGCATCTTCAGGTCTTAGTCGCCATGAGCTGAGGCAGCGTGAGAAGGAGAACGAGCTCCGGATGGCGGCCCTGGGTCGAATGAAGGATGTTGCGGAGAGGATGGATACTGTCATGGAGACGGCGCCGTTCTCGCGTGATCCTGAGCTGCTGAGGCTGAGGGCCATGGTGGCACTATACATGGGGGATTTGTATGTGCCGCCTGCTCCAAGGTCTGAAACGGAAGACAGGGAGGGGAAGAGAGCCCGGGCTACGCAACGCACACAGGCAAAGAGGCTGTTGCAACGAATCAAAGATGGCGGAGGGAGTTGAAAGATTACGATGAGGGCCTTCTTGAGTCTCTTGTGCTGGATGATGAGGAAGAGGAGGTGGAGGATGAGGGGCCATCGGTGTTGCCCATGTTTTCCTCGATGCGATCTTAAGGAGACAAGCACAAGCCAGATCATTCCAGAATTCCACACGGCGAATCAAGTACTGTGCCCAAACTATAACCAGCCCCTGCGAATCAAGCAATTTGCGTCGTCACCCCCTTCTCCTTCCCCCACCGCTGGTAGATCAACGCCCTGTTCCCATTCCCCACCACAACGCACCACTCCCCATCCGGGCTCCAGCCCACCTGTCTTCCACGAAGCCGCCATCAATCTGCAGCGACCGGTGCGCCTTGACATAGCCAACCGGATCCGACAGGTCGTACATCTCCGCCCACGCCTGCAGCGTCTCTCTGTACGCCAACCCCGTGGTGCTGCTCTCCGGGTCGGGGCTCGCCGAGACCATCGACTCCTTATCGCCTCCCGCACCGCTGAGCGCAAAAGACCTTAGGCTTGATGTCCCATCCCCCACCACTGCCGCCACGCCGCTGGCAGCCGTCTTCTTTCCCCTCTTGACCATCAGCCAAGAAGGCTTCTGCACCTCCCTACCCCCAATATTCTTCCCCCCAGCCTCCTTCAGCTCCTCGATGTACCGCTTATACTCTCCAAACCGTCTAAAGTCCCAGAAGAACGTCCTGCTCTTGGCATTCGCGAACGCCAGGATGGGATGCTTCCCTGGAGCGTGAAACATGCGGAAGCGCATAAAGAACTGAACCCCGCAGTCGGGCGTGTGGAACTGTGCCAGGCGCGTGAACATGGCTGGACGTGACTGAGAGAGGGTTGGCGTGAAGTAGGAGCGCGTCTGTTTGGCCATGTCTGTTGGGGTTGGTGCGGAAAGCGGATCTGGGATGGGGTCGGAAGAGGAGAAGCCCTCGATCTGCCAGAGGACGATGCTGTCTTCGTGGCAGGCGCGGGAGAGGATGAGGTCGCCGTGGAAGGCGACGCTGTAACGCGTTAGAGAGCTTTGGGGGAAGAAAGGGAGGAGCTAAAGGGAATGACCCAGCTTACCAGTCGACAAGGTTGTTGTGGATTTCGGAGGAGGAGAAATGTGGGTAGTAGATTACGGCTGGGACGTCGGTGTGGTGGCTGGGAAATTCGGGGAGAGCCCACTGCGGTTGTCATGTCAGTCTTGCGGTTCTTGGTATGTGGAAGTCCAGAGAGGCCGTACGAGGTTGATGACTTGGTCATGGCCTGCGGAGAGGACATATCGGCCGTTATCGTGAAAAGCCTGGACGATATCAGTGACAAGACGGCCGGAGCTCCGGAAGAGCACATACGACGCTTAGCAAGTCATACGAGTGGCCTTCCCCGCCGAGGATACAGACACAGGGCTGTTTCTCGTGTGCCTTTGCCAGGCTCCATATCCTCACCGTAGTGTCGGCCGATGCTGAGGCTATAATCAGTGGGTTATCTGGCGAAGTTGCAAGGTCGTTGATGCCCTGGTGTGGTGAGCAATGGTTTCCGGGATCCAAGGATGCCGTCAGCTTACGCCACCATGGCCAACGAGTGTCTAGGCATTGTCAACCCCCCCGTTCCTACAAGTGTGAAGCAACTCTATACCGTGATCAACATACCCTGACCAGCTTCCCTTGCTTCACATTGTACACCTTGACGTTGGCGTCATTGCCGGCGACACAGAGCCACGGTTCATGGGTGTCGGGGTCTCTGGACCAACAGCTTGCACAGTTTGCGCCATCCTGTTATCGAGTCAGGCGACGCTGCAGGAACACCAAGACATAGAATCTTACACCAGACCCATCGTCTCTGATCAGCTGGATGATCTCGCATGGGTTTGTGTCCTTGTCGTTGGTTGTGTCAACCGGCAGATCACCGCCTGAGATGGTAAGACTTAGCCAACACGACTTTTTGCCTCAACAGGGTTTTATCTCTTACATGCTTCTTGCTTGTCGCCGCAAAGATGGGAGGGAGCCTGGTGGGTTGTAGGGGTAGAACTTGACGTCGAAAAACTCGGCTAGGTCTGCAGAGCGAGGTCAACGCTCCATCTACCGACCCCTGAGCAAGGGGTAATCCGCACCTTGACTAGCTTGCTGATCGTCGGCATAGAGGTATTTGCAGTCGTCCTGAAGCACAATATGAGCGTGCTGGCTTTGATGAAAACGATCAGAAGTCCCTACTTGAAAGATGAAGGAGGTCCGCAACCGAGGGAGTTCCCACTCCGCAGAGTCAGCTGAGGGCATCTTTTGAGTGTTGTGAAGTGAATTCCACGGTCTCGCGAAGACAGACAACGGAGTCTAGGGCTTGCTGGTCTGGCCTGTGAGGGTGGGGCTAGGATGTGGAGGCTCGGGAGTCGGGACAAAGAAGAGTGGTTGTGGCAAAACTCAAGGAGAGGGAATTTTCGAAATGCAAAAAATGGCGGGGCCCCCAAGTCAGGTGTGCAATAATTCTTTCTCTTCCAGGCCGTACTTGTTCGTCGATTTTCCTTGTCCTGTGTCTGTGTCTCATCCTCCCTACGTTGCTGTCTTCAAAAATTGGGTGGATCCAGTGAAATCAATTACCCGAGTGAAAAGGCAACGCGTGACGCGACGCGACTTCACCGCACCCTCCTCAGACATCAGGTGCAATGCTTGAAACCATGCGGTTTCTCTGAGTTTGAAAGGAGCAACGCCATTGCATCGCAAATTTTTCCTTAGATCCGGGCACCATTTTCCTTCTTCAAACATCTGCGTCCCATTAATTCGCTGCTGTTCTGGCACTGTCTCTAGCATGCCACAGCCAGCAGCATGTGAATGTTGCGGAAGGCAATTGGGAAGGCTATGAATACTTTAGTCAATGCCAGTGTCGAGGATTCTGTCAAGTCTTGTTTCTAGGTTGAAGAATGTCCCAACTCCAAAATGTACAAAATGCCCGACAACCACTAGTCATAGCGACTTCCAAGAATTATAGTTCGAAGTTCCATTACCTACATATGTGTCGACTCAAATTTTTAGGAGAGAAGAGCAAAGAGAAGAGAGAAGAGAGAAGAGAGAAATGGAAAAGAGAAAAGCGAACATGGCAACTACTAAGAAAAGACGAAAGACGAAAGACGAAAGAAAGAGAAGAAGAGAAAAGAAAAGGACAACTTCGCATGGTTTTTATTCTTGGCTTGCTGACTTCGAGATCATTCTCGTCCCTTACTTCTTTCCCAGTGTCTCGCTAGACTAAGCCAACTTGAATACTGGTGTCTGGATGAAAACCAGCACCTTCCCCACTATCGGTTGTTCCAAGATGAATCGAATTAGTACCAACTTCTCAAATCGTCGAGACTCCTGACCTATACCGCATCTACTCAGACGGAGTCTGAGACACCGTCAATCTCTGCTGCGGTAAGAGTCACATATTAATAACTTTTGTCCCTAGGTAACTTAATCCCAAAGGGCCATTCTGCTGTTCTGGCGTTGCTATAGACAAAAGCACTGCCACTTAAGGAATGACGAACATTTCAACAACAGAGTCGTCCCATTGAATACAGCTGGGAACGTTGGCTTGCGGCTTGCCAAATTGGCGATATACATGACCATTCGAGATACTTGTTCTTCCGGTCCTAACCAAGGATGTCACTTCGAACTTCTCTTAGGTGGATCGGCCGAGCCGAACATTCAGGTGGGATATCAGACAGCAAGAATGAGAATTGGACCTCGCAGTAGGAGGACTTCGTACCGAAAACATAGACAACTTGGTCCTTGAGCTGTTTTGGATGGTCTCGAGTCTTAGCCCATTTGTCGTCCCGGATGGAAGATAACTATCTAGGATTCACCAAGCCCGGGTCGACGCCGCAAGGGTTACTCACATAACCAACCTCTCTTCCGAAGCGAAGAACCTTAAGCCCACCATGAACGTTGCCTTGACCTGATATCACAACTCAGGTCCCGATATCAATTGGCATCGCATGCTGAAACAACTACAGTGACAAGCATGGATGGTATTGTCATGTCGAGCCAGCGTCTCTCGTTACGTCCGACCAGTTGCTTGCTACCAGAGAAGAAGCGAGGAAACCAGGCTCAACACAACGTGGAAGATTCGGGCTAAGTTGCGGAGATTTCATCTCTCAGCAAGCATCTCGCTTGCAGATATAAAGTCGTCAAAAGCGAGATTGGTGAGCCGCGCGACGCCCCAGCTGCCTCAGCCCTCCCTTCGCAACTCCAGGGTACATTTCTTCTTGTCTGCTTGGCGCAGCGTCACATATCCCCCCTCCGTAATGACAGACGAGCTTGCCGAGAATGATACCTGCGAACTTGGGAACGCTGATTCCGTCATTCCAGAGGGGTCGGCGAGGCGAGCCCCTGGCGAATCGGGACGGAAGAGTGCAACTAGTTCGGTGGAAAAAGAACTGGAGAATCAACATGGCGGAAGCAAGAGTGCAGATCTTTGGACGTAAACCTGCCAATGGTCGCACAGAAACAGCGCCCAGCCAGGCGCCGCCAGCGGAATGCCGTCGTGAATGCCGATGATGCAGCCCCGAAGGTCTTCGGGGGCCCCGCCCGCCCGACGTCAGGTCTCCGCAAACCCCACGCCAAGGGAGGCCCAAGTGGGGACTTCAAGAGATGAACAACATTTGGAAGGGGCGCCGTCTTTCTTTGGGAACTTGCCCAATTCTCCGGCTCATTCACCACGAGCAACATCGGCAACGAGCCCAGTCGCCTTGATAAACTCGCGGCGGTCAGAATCAGAGTCTCTGTGTAACCGTGGGTGATGAAGAAGACTTGACAAAGACGGAAGTGGCGCTTCCCAACCTTCCCCCTGGGCCGCGGATGCGGGGGCCGGCAGATCTCCCCTCCTGGGCCCGTCCTGGCTGCCCTGGCGATCATGCAAAGGAGCTGAAATGGAAATTTCGATGGCCCCGGACGACGGATTGCCGCAGAGCTCGGGCAGCAAAGTCGCGGCACAGTTATACCGCGATTGTCCATCAAACAAGGGCAGCGTCGTGCGTGCGACAACCATCGGGCTTCTCAGAGAATAGCATGGGAATCTGCCCTCTGTTTTCGACTTGCGCGTCCGTCTTTGCCCTCTGCACTGTAGTCACTTACCTGATCGTCCATGACAAGTTTCACAAGAACCAGACGGTTGCCAAGTCGCGTAACCAACAGAGTTAATACTGCGTACGCACGTAGTCTCTCGGCAGGCAAGCAGGTTTTGAGAGGAGGATTTCATTTTGAACCTGAAAGAAATTTCGTACAATGCTCCAGGTCTAAGTTAGCTGCTCTCGCTTTGCTTTTTCTTCCATTACTATGTGGGAAGAAATGGAATAATATCAAGTTCCTGGAGTCGAGGGTCAGCTGCCGTGGATCTGCTGTTTGTTGTTACCCCATCAGGTTAGACTTGCCGCTGCCTCATCTCAAGCACCCTGGCCGCTTCAACAAAGGTGGAAAACACCTTGATGGCGGCCCAGAGAGCCAATCCAGCCCGCTGGTTAGTGAATACGAAACAGGTACGCAGCAATCTCAACAGGCCCAACCAAAGCACTTGGGTCCCTGCAGCCCTCTTCATCGCCTTTGGGTTCTGCAGGAGTGCGTTTCTGATGAGGAATCAATGGAAGCGAGGAACTGTGGAGGAAATGGGAGGTGCCAAGCTTTTCCACCTGTCCCCGAACTGGACTAACGTCAATGTAGGATTCGCTGCCGCACCTGCAGCTTGTGGGGAGGAAAAAATTGTGCTTTGCCGGCGGAAGCCCATCCCCGTCTGCCATATCCTCCTCCCGGGTGTGGAGTTTTGCACCGGAGGTCGTGCGATCCGCGCCAGTTTCCTCCACTTCAAACGAAAGTTAAGGTACGGATGCATCCCGACCTGACAGGGCCCCTCCATGTGCTCTTTAACCTTGATGTCGCCTGAGGATCTCGTGCATTTCGCATTTCGCCAGCGTGTTCTCCAGACAACAAAAGGGGCCGTGTCGCTTCGTCCCGCAACGTGCCGTAGTGCAAGCTCTGTTCCGTGCTGTCTCACTCTCGCAGCCCAGACTCGGCCAGTGCTGCCATCGGACAGCCACCGCCCACCAACCACTCCCACAAAGACTGTGTTCCCCCCCACCTCAGAATCCCCAATACGCCGCCCATTAACCCACTGCTCGTTTGGCCGCAAGAACAGAGGATTTTCCCGGAAGATCTTGGGAAGAACTCAACAAACGCAACAATTCCCAGTACTCTGCCTGCCTGCAGCTCTGCACTGTATCTCAGCAGCACCGATAGTCATTGGTCGTTGCCTCGCAATTTCAAGCCGCCGGCAGCGCCCTCGCTGTTCCCCGCTGCGAACCACCGCCTAAACCCTGCCCTCTGGGTCTTCCTTGGCTGCACAAAACCGAAGACATTGCCAGCAGTGCAACATCGCCGCGGGCGCTCTCGGCTACGATTCGGCTCTGGTGCTCCGAAGCCTTCGCAGGAGTCCACGCATTCTCTTGCCCCCTCTCACACGTCTCTATCCCTGCACTCTCCCGGCTCCGCGGCCCTCTCAGCGTCCTGAGCCAGACCTGCTCCGCTCTGCTTCCCGTCAGCCCTTCAGAGCCACCGGGCGGTGGAACACGCGGGACCTGATATACCCGCCCAGGTGACGGCGGGATCTCTGTCCTACGTTGCTCTGGTTGGGCAAACCACGGGACGCAGCGGTCGAGAACAGCACACAGAGGCGATACCGCGGGGTACCCGACGCTCCCTTGCCTTGCCGCAAACTCTGTGGGCCCTCGGTCTTCTGGTTCCCCGACCCAGAAGACTCGCAAACACTGACACGCCTGAACCGCTTACCGTGCCGCCAGCCCCTGGAACACGGCTCTTGCTCTTACACTGCACGACATCCTGTTTTGTGCCTGGCTCGGCGCACCTCCCTTTGAGACTAGCTTCTCCTGTCCGATACTACCACACCTTTCCATCGACGCATGGAGAGCGTCTCGTAACTCACCCTTTGCACTTCAGGCCAGCTCATTGAGCCGCCTGCCATAGTCAGCCCTTCACCATGGATCCGCGGGACCAGACGTTCATGACCATCCACAGTGAGTTGACTCAGAGAGATTGGGCTCGCTGGACTGCAGGCTGACCCTGGAACCCTCCAGACCTCAACCCCGATGCCACAATCCTGTTTGCGTCCGAATCCATCCTCGACATTCTGGGCTACTCGCCCCGTGAGGTCGAGGGAAAATCTGCCTTTGACTACTTCCATCCCGAGGAGGTGCCGTTTGCCCGCTCAATCCATAGCAGAGGCATCCTGCTAGACAAGGCTGCTGTCCTCCACTATGCGCGCATTCTCTGCAAGAGCGGCCAGTGGGTGAGCTGCGAATGCTGCTTCACGGTTGTTCATAATGTCTTGGTGGCGTCCACGAGTATCTATTTCAAGGGGGCAAAGAGCGACAGTATGAATCCAACACCTGTCAGAACCCGACGATTCTCGCTGACCCACTCGTCTAGGGAGAGCAAGAGACGCACCTCAGATCCGGCGGATATTCTCCAGCTCGCCTCGAGACCCGCGTTACCACATGCTCGAGCATCTCTCTCCCAAGTTCAGGATGCCTCCGATGGAGCGGGAGCCGCGGGCCGCGCTCATTCTCAACCGGTTCAGCAGGAAGCTCAGCATCATGTATGCCACGGATGCGGTTGCGCAGATTCTGGGGCTTCAACCCGGAGAGCTTCTGGACAGGCCTTTCTACGAGTGCATCCAGCCGAACTGCATCGACGAAGCCGAGCGGTGTCTGGAGAGCGCCAAGGCGAACGAGTCGATTGCATACCTGCGCTTCTGGTATAAGGACCCGCGGATCGACCCGAATCAGCCGGCTGAGGAGGAAGAGGAAGTTGACGAGATGGCGGACGAAGAGCACGAGATGGTCGACCCTGACCCACAGAAGAGGACGTCAAGGACCCGAATTTGCGAGACAGCAGCATGGACATTGACGAGGACTCGGTCTCCCCGACACCGATTGCTTCGGGACGGCGGTGATGGTGACGACAGGGGAGGTTTGCAACGAAGGGCTGCCTCAAGACCGCCCAGACAGTCCCCTCAGACATTCGAGCTGGAGGCTGTCGTGTCCTGCACCTCGGACGGGCTCGTTGTCGTTCTCAGGAGAGCCCGCCCCCCGATTCCCAACCCACACCCGGCATCAATACCAAGCCCGTTCAACTTTGAGAACGGGCTCTTTGCGGCGCCCTGGGGGATGCAGCCGATTGAGCCGTACATCTCGCCCGAGCTGCTCTACACATTCCGTCCGCCGTTCCTCCCACAGTACATGCCGCTGCGGGAATGCGTCAAGGCGGCCGGTGGGCCTCCTCTAGACCGTACGTACCTCCTTACCTCACCCACGGCCCCTCCTCTACGTGGAGCTAACCAGCACTGCAGAACTAATGCGCTCCATTCGCGACGTCGCCGTCTTCGCATGGGCCGTAACCGGTATCAACGGCACTCTCGCCAACTTCGGCCATGGCCGGCCCAGGATAGGCGCCCAACCCTTCGACGGCCTCCCCGTCTGGGAGTCGGATACCCCCCAACTACCTACCCTCCCGTGGAGGACCTGGACGACGACATGCCCAAGGATCCGTCCACCGCCTCGATGTCAGCATACACCCGCAGCAGCAACCTCTACCAATCCAACCCGCACGGCTACCGCGCCCGCCACGCCTCCCTTGACGAGAACATGTATAATGGTGCTATGTCCCCTGCTTTCCGCCCTGCGGCAGCACCCTCGTCAGCATCTCCATACCAATTCGGTAGCAGCAGCAGCAGCAGCAGCAGCAGCATCCATGGCGGCTACGAACCCTTCTACACCCCCAATATTCACCAAGACTCCCGCCGCCCGCCCCTCCGCCCGGCGTTCTCCTACGACGCGCTGTCAGAACATGCGAGACACCAGCAGCAGGCTTGGGCCCCGGGTTCGACGTCTGAGGCGGCAGCTGGGAGTAGAAGGAGGTGTGGGTTTGGGGAGGAGGTGTGGGGCTCTTCTGCGTTTGTTGGGGGGTCGACTTCGTCCTCGGGCGAATATGCGCCCCGGCACGGGCCTCAGGGGCTCTCATCTGGGGGCGCGGGCGAGTCGTCGAAGGGGGCGGGGAGGAGGTATTTCCGGCAGTGATTCTTTTTCATAATTTTTTTTTCCCCCTCTTGGCTGCTGTCCTGCCGTTGAACTAGCTTTCGCGTATCAGGGCGGTTAGCTACTTGCCCGTTGGCCTATGTCGCTGGGTGGGTAGCTGTTATTTGGGGATTCGGGTCTACGGCACCAACACCACAATGGAGAGAGTATTAGGGGAGAGGTTAGGCTACAAAGCGATGGCATAGTTTGGGAATTTTTTTTTTTTTTTTTGGGAGCATTCTGCAGGCAGGGCAGGGCAGGCGGGTTTGACAAAAGCTTTGGTTTGTGTCTGGGATGGGGCTGGATGGATCGATACTACAGTATTTGTTATTAATGGTGGTTCTTAGCACTTTCGCTGCGGGGCTTGTTGCTGGCCATTCTCGAGGAGTCAGAAGGGCCGTGGATGGGGGATGCGGAGGGAGCGGTTGGGCATCGACACTGGCTGTGCCACCACCGTCGGTGGGCGTGTCCCTAAGAGAGCGAGGGGGTCATATGGGTGCAAATCAGGCTCCGAAGAGCGAGGGGAGAAGACCTCAAAAATGGAAGCGAGCGCGGGGTTCGAACATTGTCATTACTAGATGACTGACTGGGATGGAAGAAGTCCCTTTAGATACCCGTTGGATTTTGGTTCAAGGCTTTGGTTTGCGGTGTGTTGGCAAGGCATGTATGTGGCTTGGATGGGATCAAGGTCATTGTAATATTATATCTGGAACTGGATGATTACATCTATGGCGTTAGGGCATTTGCTGTTATGCAGTTAATTGCCATTAGAATTCAGCGGTCAGTAAGAGATTGGCTGTCGTTGTTCTTGCACAGCATGAGGACGGGGTGGGGTGTCAAAGAGTGGGTGTGTAAGCCTGTAATCAAGCTGTGCGTGAGACTCTATGCTTTATGAAGCTGCTCTTTGGTCGCGAGTTAAGGGCATGTTATGGGCACATGAGCTGTACAAGAGAGATATTGACAAAAATATCAAGCCTCACGTGTGCAATGTTGATAACGTCGAGCGGACAGGATCAACGAAAGCGGCTGGAAGCGAAGCTAATCGCCCAGAAACGAACATGATGGCGGACGGTGCCAGGAGGCTTGTGATTGGGCCGGCTTCGTACCTCTGCCCCACTACAGATCCGTAGACAATTCGCAACGTGGAGCTTGGGCCAGCTCGTGCAACGTCACTCAACTGGCGCAAGCAGCCTGAGGAAACCGTGGACCTTCGACAGGCAAGTACTAGCTCGGAACGACGACACCGGGCACCAGATCGCAACTTGTCTGGAGAATCAAGCAATCTAGCGTCCAGAAATACCTCGGCGAACTGATAACTTTGCAACAACGACCACACATCTCGGCGCATCCAAACCCTTGGCCAGCGCCCAAGATGGCCGCGTCAAGTCGCCGCGACTACCAAAACGTCCCCGCCGTCGACATCGACGACGATGACTTGATTGACCCGGATGACGGTACCGCCCCTCTTCCTCCTCCAGACCCGTTCCCACCCAACTAACCATCCTCTCCCCTCCAGCCGACCTCAACACCTTTGACGACCCCCTCACTCCCCAGCCCACCGCATCCACCTCCTCGCGCACGCCCCTCACAGGCAACATCGGGTCCTCCTCCACCGAACAATCCGCATCCTCCTGGACCTCGCGCATTCCCGGCGAAGACCGCGCCGCGCCCCTCTCACAATCGACGAGTCCGTCTGGGCCACGCTCCGCCGCGACCTGCTCGCCGTCTGGTATAAGCTGCGCGAGGTGCTGTACCCTCGCCACCTGTTCTCGGCGTGGGGCGACCCCACACAGTCGCTCCGAGGCGCGTACGCGAGTTTGCGGAGCGGTGGCGGGCTGGCGGGTGCGAGGGAGGAGCTTGCGGGCTTTGCGGGGAGGGTGATGGATGCCGAGAGCTTGCTCGGCGGAGGGGAGGGAGGTGGTGGTGCAAGGGGTTGAGGGACTGGGATCTGTGGGGACCGTTGGTCTTCTGTTTGTTGTTGAGCACGTTGCTGTGTTTGAAGAGTCGGAAAAGCAGAGGGAGGTTGTGTTAGTGGGGTGTTTGCCATGGTGTGGATCGGCATGGCGGTTGTGACAGTGCAGATTAAGTTGTTGGGGGGGAATATGTGAGTGTTCCGGACCATCTGGGCTAGGTTTGAGCGGCCTTACTGACGGTTGTTGCAGCTCGTTCGCGCAGAGTATCTGCGTCATTGGGTACACGCTGTTCCCGCTCGTCATCGCGGCGCTCCTGTCGGCGCTAAGTCTGCACTGGATTGCGAGGATCCCGGTGTACCTCGTGCTGGTGGGATGGTCACTAGCCGCGGGGTTAGTATCCTGGGAGGGAGCGGCGTGGTTAAAAACCGGGTTGGGTTGGCTGTGTATCCACTGTTTGTCTTCTACCTCGGCCTGGGGTGCCTATGCTTTATTAGCTAGGCTGCTGTCAGGTCAAGGAAAGTAGAGTAAGCATAGGGCGAAGCTGCTTGGGATTCGGCGCTGGCGTGTATTCCTAGAATACCTTTTGCAATTATAAAGTTCTGTGTGCTGGACATGTGGCACGTATTTGGGGTAGAGCTGACACCAGCCTCCTTTCTGCCGTGCATCAAGTGAAGGAAAAAGAAGAGTCTTGTCGGGCCGAGGAAGCAGGGGTGGCTTCATGCCTAACAAGATGTTAAACTGCTTCTGAATATGTCTAGCCAGGAATGTCTCTACAGATCGCTTGCTCCAACTGTCTAAATTGTTCATCAGTCATTAAAAAAAAACAAGAACAGGAACGTATCCACCAATAGCGACCCGCTACCTCTGCTCATTAGAAAAACAATAAATCCCCTTCCTCCCAGCCCATGCCCAAAAGCGTTTCCTAGCTGTCCTCTCCATTCCCTCCGGCCCCGCAATCAACACCATTGTATCCCTCTCCTCTGGGGCTTCCCAACCTCCCGTTCAAACAAGCCCCTATCCATCCTCCCTCTCACCCCCTTCCACCCCTCCCCAGGCGACTCACACGATAAACAACCCTACATCTCCCCTTCCCCCCCTTCTCCAACCCGTCCAACTCCCTTCAACAAGATATCCTTCTCTCTTATTCCCATCCAATACCACACACTCGGTTCCATCCCCTTCATCCCCCATCACGGCCCTCAGCACCGCCCAAATCGGCGTGATGCCCGACCCGCCGCAAACCATCACAAACTTTTTGACCTGTTTCTCCTTGCCATTGACGCTGCACCTCCCCAAGCCGAGGTACTCAAACTTCCCCACGGGTCCCTTGAACTCAACCGCATGCCCCAGCGGAAGTGAGTCCAACGCCTGCGTCATCTTCCCTCCCGGCTTCCCGTCCGGCCCGTCCCGATAGATCTTAATCAGGACTCTTAGTTCGCCGGCCTCAGTGCCAGACGAGAGCGGGGTGTATGCGCGGATGATGGCTTCGCGGGTGACGGGGTCACGGAGCCGGATCATCAGGTGCTGGCCGACGGGGAGGCCCAGCTGTTGCGAAGGGTGTGGGAGGGTGAAGTGGAAGATTGTGGTGTCCGGGGAGATGGGTGTTTTGGAGGTGAGGAGGGCTTTGTGCCAGGCTTGGGGGAGAGGAAGACGGGTGAGGTTGAGTGGTCCTCGTCGTGAGAATCAGAGGTGGAAAGCGGGTTGGTGGTGGAGAGAGTGCCGATGTGGTAGGTGGGCATCATTGCTTTGGCGTTTTCGCTGTCTGAAGCAGGGGGGTTAGTGAGAGGGATGAGGGGCTGGTTTTGGTGGGGTTTTTTTTTTTTTTGGGGGGGGGGGGGCGGGTTAGGGAGGAGGTGGCTTACGGATGGCGAGGAACTCTTCGCTGACGTCTTGGCCTGCTGCGTTGATGATGGAGGCTGCGCCGCCCGGGTGGCCGTCAAGGAACTTGGTGCCGTCATAGACTTGCCCGTTGACCACGAACCATGGTTCGTTCTCACCTTCGTGCTGACGGAGCTCGTCCGCAGTGATCATCCGGGTTAGTTTCTCGTTGACCATGCTAATCTCCTTCACCGGCTCTGCCTTCTCCGGCACAGCATCCTCTCCGGCCATCCTTTCACCCCAGAAGCCGTTGCTGAGGTTGCCCCCTGCTTTCTTGACCCTCTCCATCCACCCGCCTGGCATCAAGGCTGGCTGAGTTGGGTGCTCAAACCGCAGGGCGTGACCCTCCTTGTGGATAACCACCCGATACCAGGGGTTGTTCATCATGCCCAGCACGCTCCAGTACATATCCCTTGGCTGTACCATCATGGAGTCATCCATCGCCCGGATCATGATATCCTTCGCCTCTTGTAACCGCGAGAGCGGCACCTCAAGCTCCCAGAAGCACCAGCAGAAACATGTCTCCCTCCACGACATGTCCAACCGGCCACCAAACAGCATCTCTCCCTCGGGCGCCAGCCGGTACAGATCCTCAGGTAGTTGATATCCGCCAGCACCCACGTCCTCCCTTGATCCAGCGTCACCTCCATCCTCGTCACCCTCTTCCCGCCACCCGCATAAGCATATCCCCTCAGCTTATACACCCCTCCATCCCCCCTCACCTCCACCCTCTCATCATGCCCGGATAGCACACCGCGCTATTCGTATTCAAATCATAAATCGCATACCTCTCATCCTTCCACACCTCCTCCAGCCCCGCGCTCCTCGGGGCTCACCCATCGTGGGCAGCACCCTGTTATCATAAATATGATACCAATTCTCACTCGGCGCCTCCGTCACCACGATCCTCCTAAGCCACTTCACGCTCCTCCCCCCAATCTGCCCGGGTATCACCACCCTGAGCGGCTTGCCATGATCCGGATGCAACCCTCCCCATTCATCCCATGCGCAAGCATTATGCCCCTGGCCGGATCCATCGCCCACCCAAGCCGCACTGACGTCCCATAGTACCCATTCGGCAGCTTATCCGCGCCCTCAAAACACACATACCTCGCCCGCCCCCTCACGGGCGCCGCCCTCCTCAGCACCTCCCACAGCCCGACCCCGGTCCACAGCGCCGTCGACACGCCCGCCGCGCCCCACGAGAACCCCTTGGTCTTGCGCACGACGTTCTGCTCCTTGCGCCTGTTCCCCGCGCACACCAGCGTAACGGGGTAGGTGACCTGCTCAAACTCGCGCAGCAGGTCCCGTAGCGTGAGCGTCAGCGGGTTGGACACCAGCCCCGTGACGGTGAACTCCCAGGAGAGGACGTCGGCGTCGGGGACATAGGGGACCGCGCCGTGGTTGCGCACATAGTGCAGGTCCTGGTGGTGAGGAAGCCTTCGTCGAAGAGGGAGGTGAGCGGCGGCTCAACGTTGAAAGGGTGGATGCCGGTGAGGCGGATGAGGCGCGGATCGCGCGGGACGTGGAAGTCGGGGGTTTTGAGGTCTTCTGCGAGGGGGGCGTTCTGACGGGGGGAAGGGGGGAGCGGATAGATGGGTGAGGATGGTAAGGGCGTGGTGGTGAAGAGCGGGAGGGGAAGAGAGTGTTTGTCCGAGGGTTGGTGGTCGTCTCGGTCGAAGTCTTGGAGGGGGGGAGTAGGGGGGAAGCGGTGGTCGGCAGGAAGAGGAGAGTACCCTGGGGAGGAAGATGGTGATGCGCCTGCCTCCATGGTGTGTGATGATGGGAGGACTCAGGAAAGAAGGCACATGTACGAAACGAGACAGAATGTAGGCTCTAGTGCTGGCTTCAGGAAAGGGCAAAGAAAAGGCACCAGGGAGAAGGCGCAACAAACTATGGAGAACGGTAGGTTATGGGACGAGTCGCCACTTAAGCATATCAAAGACACCCATGTCCATTCCCTCGACGCATCGTCTTACTTCCCGACGCCCGAAGTGTTGATTCGTCGTCCCTGACCAGAGTCTGCTTCTCCGGGTGGTTCCTGGATCTGCATGATAACGCAGCACCGGGAGTGGCTTGATGACAAGAGCCGTTCATAGCAGGGGGTTGGAACGATGGGCTGGCCTGACTCCCGTGGGCCCCGGATGGCCGTCTGGACATGGCGGTCAGAGTGAGTGAGATTGCCGTTGCTGCGAGGTCAGAGCGGGCGTGCCGCAAGGGGCGCGAGCTGTACTTCCACACTTGCGCTATGTTGTCCCGAGGCGTCCGGAAATCGAGGCCCTCGACGCGGCAAGACGGGCTCTTCCGCGGACATGCCTCGATCGAAGTCAGGCACAGAGCGGGTAGATTGCCGCAGTCTTATCAGCAGTTGGCCATGATATGCCCATCTGCAAATCAGCAGTGCTGATAAGGAGGCCCACTCCGAGCTTTGAACGGAGATGCTCAAACAGCGTGGCCGCAGCGTTGCAAGGCTCGGTACCAGGCATGGTGGCTGCCAGGGAAACAATGTGTGCTTGTGTAGTATATCTGACGCTGGCGACTCCATTTCGGATGGACATGCGTTCCTATCGTGATGTGGGTTTGATTCTGATTTTGTTGTTGAGGAAGCGCATCATCATCACCCCCACGCCCCACTCCATCTGCGTTTTCGGCGGGTGGTCGAGCCAGGTCTGCGGCCTTTTTGAGGTGCGACAACGGAGGATGCCGCGGCGGCCCAGACCCGTCTGTCTGCGCCAGAGGTTTCAGACAGCTCCGGGCCAAGAGGCCGCTGTGGGTCCAGTCCCTCCCTTCCGATCGGATCGGGCCCGGCTTCCGAGTCACTGGCACCGGATGCTGCCAAGACACTTGTCCCGGTGACTACGGACTGATTTCGGGGACCTGTCGGTTGGGTAAGACTGAGCGTGCAAGATCGTCCTCTTTCAAAGCCAGCGGATCGTTCCAGCCTCTTTCCCTTGAGCACCGTCTTCCCAGGAATACCCCAAAAGCAACGACACTAGGACGGAATCTGTTGGTTGAATACCTTGGCAAGTCAACGCCTTCTCGTTTTCCCTCGATTGCTCGGTAATGGCACGCACTTCATGACTGTTGTCCGTGATCGACTCGAGAAGTAACTGACAAGTTCCCTTGATAGATGCCCATGTTGGTCTTCTTTTGACATTGTCGGGCGAAGCGTATGCAGTTGAATCTTTGATGAAAGCCATTTCATGAACATGTTGGTTGGGCCTTGATGGGTTTATTCTCTTTTCCTAACATGGAGGAGCTGGTGATGGGATGTTTTCTTTCGCGGGCCAGGGCGGATCGCGGGGCTTTGTGACTTCTACTGCAACTGCGGGGCAATGCGCTACTTGTAGCGCTAACACGCGCCTAACGGCCCAATCCTGGCGGGTGCGACTGTTGAAGAATCCACCAAAACTCAGCACTCCATTCCGTCACCGAGCCTTCGCAGTTTCAACCACCAAGGGTTCCTCGAACCTGCCATCCAAATAGCACGACCTCTTCGGCCCCTCGCTCCCCGCAGAGCCTCCCTCACCACGAGTGCCTCTAGAGGCTGCTATCCAAATCACATCACCGATGCCTGCCATTGCTGATGGGGATTGTCGCTTCCGATTCCTCAACCCTTAGCATCGAGACCTCCGAATGCACCGACCCTGCGAACCATACCGTGACTGTATACACCAAGCAAACGGCCCGCCATGGATCGCGCAAGGAGACGTGGGTTTTTCTTCGGGCGTGCCCTGTCGATGCTGGCGAGTGGCTAATGGACGTTGCAGATGAGCTGCGCGACCTGAACCAGAGGGCCTGGGACGGGGAGAAAGGTGAGGAAAGGTGGCGCTAGACTGGGTTGGATAGATACCGTTGCTAAATCTGCCCGCCAAACAGACCTCTTTCCCGTGGCTAAGTCCCTCGACTCGACCATGAAGAAGAACACGGCCTTCATCAAGCGTCTGCGTACTGCCATCACCCCGGCGACCCAGAACACCTTCCTGCAAGAGATCAAGACGTCAGCCTGTCCAAGTACCTCTCCGAGATCGTCGCCGCCTGTCACGAAGGCCTGTGCAAGCTCAAGTCCCCCGGCGAGATCGAGGCTGGCGTGGAAATCGTCAGCGCTTTGCATCAACGCTTCGGGCCCGCCGAGTTCACCATGTACCTCGGTTGGTACCTCGGGAAGTCGATGGCCACACCTGACAAGAGCGTTCTCAAGACCCTGTCCGCCGAAGCGAGAGAGAAGGAGGAAAAGGACCGCCTGGTACGGCAGCGGGTGCTTCTCCGAGTGGTGACCGAGCTCTGGCTGGTTGGCGTGCTCCGTACCCTCGACGACATCAAGCGTCCCGACGATGCCACGAACGGAACAACTGGCAAGCCGGTCGAGGTGAAATCCCGGGCTTCCGCCAAGGGGCTCGCTGCCGAGCCCTTCCCCCTGGAGGTTCTGAAGGACTTGCTTGGCCATGACCGGGAGCATGCCAACCTGCCGTTGCTCGTTGTCTTTGTCAAGGCCTTCAGCTGGGATGTCCTGGGCGTCAAGGCAGTCGGCTCCGAGGGACGCAAGACTGTCGAGGAAGATGGTGCGACCAAGGCTGGCGAAGGGACCGAGGACCAAGAGGGCGACCCTGCACCCGCCTCAGAGGACCCTCCTTTCACGCCGCCGGACCTGCAGGAGCTGTTCAAGAACGTGTTGAAACGCTACTTCGAGGATGTCAAGGGCCACCTCATCCGAGACCAGAAGGCCATCTACAACCAGTCTCGCAAGAATGCCGAAGCCTACGTCAAGTCGGGCGAAGTGTTCGAGGATCGTCAAGCAAACTTCGAGAAGCAAGTCAAAGCCCAGAGCGTCTTGTTGCCAACGCCCAGGTCATTGCCGACGTGATTGGAGCCGAGATGCCGGATCTGAAGGACAATGACGATCCGAATGCTAATCTGAACGGCTCGATTGGGATAGTCAAGGCCGGAGAGTACCTCCGCGGCCAAGGAGACGGCGCCGGGATCTGGGAGGACGAGGAACAGCGCCGCTTCTACGAAAATCTCGTCGACCTGCGGGGCAAGGTTCCCAGCATTCTCCTCGAGGAAGTGAAAAAAGAAAAAGCCCGATGCAGACGAACAGGTTGGCAAGAAGATCGATCCCGCAGAGCTTGAAGCCAAGCCCGCCGACGCTTCTGCCGATGACCAGTCCGTGGCAATTGCCAACAAGACTATCGGAGCCCAGGTTGATGCCCTGCTCTCCCGCCTGCCGGAACTCACCACCAAGGACGCCATTGACCAGACTGCCATCGATTTCTGCTACCTAAACTCGAAGGCCTCAAGGAATCGCCTGATCAAGGCTTTGACCGACGTTCCCAGGGGCCGTGGCGACCTCCTGCCGTGCTGGGCGAGGCTTGTTGCTACGCTTGGCCAGTACATGTCGGACATTCCCAAAGGTCTCGTGGACTATCTGGATGCCGAGTTCCGCAGCCTGCAACGCCGCAAGGATAAGGAGTTCCTGGGACAAGTACGGCTCAGCAACATCCGCTACCTCGCTGAGCTGACCAAATTCGGCATTGTCCCGGAGCACGTTGTCTTCCACTGCCTGAAGGTCAGCCTGGAGGACTTTTCCCGCATGAATATTGAGATCATCTGTAACTTGCTCGAGAATTGCGGCCGCTACCTCCTGCGGAACCCGGAGACATCTCCCGCATGGCGACGTTCCTGGAGACGCTTCAGCGGAAGAAGTCTGTCCAGCACATCGGACAGGCCGAGAGGATGCTCATCGAGAATGCGGTGTACTACGTCGATCACCGCAGCGGCCGGCGATCCAGCAGAAGGAGAGGACGCCCATGGAGCTCTTCGTCCGCAAATTGATTTATGCCGACTTGACTAAGAGGAATACAGCAAGATCCTTAGGCAGATTCGCAGGCTTCACTGGGAGGAGAAAGAGGTATGCCGACCGTGGATTCCCCAAACACACCCCAAAGGAGTGTTTTCTAACATTTGCAGGTCGTGGCGGTTCTTCACAAGATCTTCTCAAAGCCGGCCAAGGTCAAATATGGCAACATTCACCTGCTTGCCATCCTTCTGAGCGCCATCTACAGGTACCACCCTGAGTTCGTCATCAGCGTCATTGACAATGTAGTCGAGTCTGTCGCCTTTGGTCTCGAGATCAACGACTTCAGGTTCAACCAGCGCCGGGTGGCTGAAGTCAAGTACCTGGGAGAGCTCTACAACTACAGGATGCTTGAGCCCCGTGATCTTTGATATCATGTACAAGATCATGACCTTCGGTCATGGTATGTTGCCAATTGTGCTTGTTGCAAGGCGGTGCTAATGGGTCGTCCAGGTGGCCCACCGATACCTGGCCGCATCAATCCTTTGACCAGCCGGACGACTACTTCCGCATTCGCTTGATCGCTACCATTCTGGAAACCTGCGGCATGTTCTTCAACAAGGGCGCCGCAGGAAAGAAGCTGGACTACTTCCTTTCCTTTTTCCAGTATTACATCCACACCAAGAACCCTCTGCCCATGGATATCGAGTTCCTCGTGCAAGACATCTTTGCCCTGACCCGGCCGCAGTGGAAGCTGGCCTCCAACATCGACGAGGCTACAAAGTCTTCCAACTCGCCATGATCCAGGATCAGAAGACCTCCGGACTTGACAAGGTCGTAGAACAAGATGAGCGGACAAGCGAAGCATCCAGCGACGATGAGAACGCAGATGAGCCTCTCGTAGAGCAAGACGATGATGAGGACTTGGGCTCCGAGGACGGCGACGCAGAGGCCGACGTAAGTGTCACGACCAGCTGCACGTGTAACTTCAACTCACCCGCCCGAACTGTGCAGGACGCCGACCAAAATCAGTCATACCACAACAGCGAATCTGAGGAAGAAGCGATCGTCGTCACTCGGGAGGAAGAAGAGGTCGACCTCGAGGCCGAAGCCGAGTTTGATCGTGAGTATGCGAAGATTATGGCTGAAAGCTTCGAGACCCGCAAGTTCCAGCCCAAGCAGCAAGTCGACATCCCTCTGCCTATCAGACCTAAGAATCGCGATGCTGCGAGCGGCGAGACCGAGAGGCCATCCGAGAGCGGAACTGGCACGCCAAGTGGGAAGATGGCCTTCTCCCTCTTGACGAAGCGGGGCAATCGCCAACAGGTGAGTTATCACAGGACCTCCGTGTTTTTTCCGATAGCTGAACGTTACAGACCCGGACAGTTGAACTGCCTTCCGACTCTCACTTCGCCGTTGCTATGATCAACCAGCGACAGGCGGCCAAGGAGGAGCAGCAGCGCATCAAGAACCTGGTGCTGAACCTCGATCTGCGCGAGAGCGAGGACAACGATGGTGAACAAGACTTGACCCCTACGGACCTAGCATCCATATTCATTCTGTACCTGCAGGACACGACAAGCCCCCCTCCCATCATCCTTACAATCGCCTCGACAATCGGTCGAGCAAGGAGCGCGGACAGCGCGTCCGCAGGCTCCAACTCAGCGACGTTGACTGGTATGATACCCCTGGAAGAAGGCCAGTGAAAGAGCGAGAGCAAGTGCGGTTCGCTTCTTTGACACGTATGAGAGGATCTGGACTCGCTCAGCTGGGAAGCAATGCAGCGTCTTGCAATTCCCTCCCTTAAAGGAAGAGCATGACTAGCACATGATCGCATGTCTCTACTTTGAGCAGTCACCGGCACCAGCAGATTGCGGCAGAACGAGAGAGCACATCCACGGTTAGCAAAGGTTTCTGACAAGGCCGCGTTGGGCGGCGCATGATAGGACTTGATACCGGAACCGGCCATACATTTCGATCACATGGATAACGGTACAAGCAACAACGCCTCAGCTCGTCGGTTGCCGCTCTAGGGCTCGAGCTCCGCTGCGTACTGGTCCGATCTAGCGCAGCGCGGATGATCGTCGACAAGAGCTTTGTCGATATTCGATCGATTCTTCCCGTCGAAAAACGCCTTCGGGGGGCTCCCAATCGGCGCCCTCCAATGAGGGAATGCCGAACAGGGACCATGCCCCGTCATGGGTAGCAGCCATCGGAACAATATCGACCAGCTTGGTAGCGATGCATGAGCAACGAGCACAAGAAGCGGACTACAGACGCGCAATCGTCTAGGTGTCAGGTGCATTTGTCCAGGCTTGCTCGGCGCGTCAAAAATCAGCGGTTGCGGGAGCACTCGAGCTTGCCAGGTCGAGGTCCAACGTCGGGGACGGAGGTGTTGACATTTGCTCCAGGTAACGATGGAGGTTCCTGAATCCAAAGCGCTGAGGCCAGGCGGCCCACCAGGAAGTAACGTGCGATACACAGCAGATTGCAGAACACCTCAACACGAACTTTTTTTTTTTTGCTTTATTTCGAGGTCTCGTGTTCGACGGGATCTACGTGCACGACTGGATGCTGTGTGACGATGTTGAGCGGCGCTACACCCAAGGGCCGACGTTCGGTAACCCCTGGACCCTTGAATACGTAAGACAGACACTGGAGGATCTTTCCAAGGGTGTGCTTCCACACGAAAACTGCGCTTGTGGAAAGGGTTTCCGCTGAGCCGCGCCGTGTATAGCTAATGCAAGGAGCGATATCCTACGAGCGAGTGAGAGATGACGCAGCCACGGAGGCGGAAGGTTGTCTGCACCGTGGTGGAAATATCATCATTCGTCTTCGCGAGAGTTACTGCTCCCGCAGAGTCGCACCGTACCTTGACGATGCCAGAAACCCGGCCGGGAAATCCCGCCCGCTCGTCAGCTTCTGGAATTCCCGCCGTTCCCTCATCGGCAAGTGCCAAGCGAGTGTTACATGCACTACTGATGATCGCATCGTGAGTGCTCGCCGCCCCCACACAAGTACGGTTCCGAACTTCCAAGGTCTCGGCAGATCTTGTTTCTTCCTTGCCCTGTTCTTCATTCAATTATCTCGGTTCTAGGTCGTCTGTACTAACGTACGCCTTCATATACAATCTCTGGTTCGCTTCCCCATCGATTGTTTCACGAACTTGGGTTCTGATTCCTTCTCGAACCAGACCGTTATCTATTCCTCCTGTACTGTAGCACCACGTCTGCCCAGGCTCAGCTCGCGGCGAGGTCAATACCTTGCCGTCCGTGGTGGGATTGTTCTGTGGCGTGCTCGGCGGGCAATCAGAACCTTGAAAGCCAGGATTGTCATACCGTTCCCCTCGAAAGTCCGGAGACTTGTTTGTGTATTGTCTTACTCCGGAATTCGACGCGACTGTTACTGTGCACCTGCCAAGGGCGAGTGTTCTGTATCCTGGCTGTCAGTTGGAAACAATTGCTCGTCTCTCTGATCGTCACCACATGGAGGAAGTGTTGTTTTACAGGGAAACGCTGCCGCGGCCTTCCTACCTAGCGTGTCTCGGGCCGTCCACATGGAAGCCATCAGGGGTAAGAAACAAACACCACCGTTTGTCTGAGCTTACCCATTCCATTCATGAATGTCAGTCTCGTATCTGTGCCTGCTCAACATGCAAACTGAGACACAACTTGACCAATACCCCCTGCCCGGGCTTGCAACCCTCGATCGCGTACCCCGGCGGCGGCCTGGCACCATGGTAATCCATCCCATCCGGAGCGCACACCATCCCGCTCTTTTACGCTACACAACAGAACCTGCACCATCTCATCATTCGATCTCGCCTCCTCTCCTGGGAGGCCCCAGGCGCGAGTCGACAAGCCTTGTCTCCTGCTGTTCCGAAGGCGGCCGGCTAAACTCCTAATTTTTCATTTACACATATTGTTTTTTCCCTCCCGCTGGCCCACCGAGCTGCACCCGTGCAGATTGTGCTTGCTGGCCGGTTGGTGAAGGAAATTAGTAGTTGGGTTGGATGATCTGCGGCCTGGTCCAGCTGGGTGCGGGTTCGGATGTTCGGTGCGGCTATGTGGTTGTGAGGGCTGTTTTGAAGGTTTCGTGGCTCAAGTTACTATCCTTTGCTTCACTTCCTGCGTTCTTTTCCTCTTGGATGAAGGCAGAAGTAAGCTGTGGGGCAATATCTTGCTCCTGGAGCCCTCGGAGACCACCAGCCTGGGCACGAGGACAGCAAGTCGCCTGAAAATAGAAGGCGAAACACGAACGGCTTCGCAACAGGACTTCGCGGACACGTTCCTCTTGTACGAAGGATCAGCCTCGCCGCGACCCAGGGCTTGGGATCTGGCTGGACGACGGCGCTGCAGGTAGCCGTTTTCAGTTGTGCGCGCTGCCGTGGACCGATCCTTTCACTGCCCTGCCGCCTCGGGTTTGCTGGTCAGCTCTTCGATTTGTTTCTTTCCTTGGTGTTAGGCCATTAATACATTTCTTTTTCCTCGACGCCGTTGCCGGTTGTATGTTTAGGGAATCGTTTTGGGCTTCAACCGCAGTTGGTAACGTCGTCAGATGGCGGGCGATATCGAAGACACTTGGCGGTCAACGAGGTAGGCTTCGCGTACGTTGTATATGTAAGGGGACGAGGCTAACTGTTGTAGATCGTCTACACCGCCATCGTGGGCCTGGTAATGCTTGCCGCGTTCCTCGAGTGGTTCCTCTGGATAGCCGCGTTTCTTTATTGTCTATGGAAGGTGTTTGTCAAGGCCGAGCACTGGACGGTCCGGGTTCTGGCAATCCTCGTGGGGATTGCGTTCACGTTGCTAGGTATTGCTATCGTTCTAAGACACGAGGCAAGACACTGACTTTTTTTTTGCAGGTTCATTTTTCTTCCCATTATGATCGTGACGCTTCCGCTCCCAAGCGTCATCGCAAGAGTCTGGCCCCCGGTCATGGTCCAGTTTCTTCAGTGGTTTGCCTTCTGGAGCTTCGCCGGGCTCCTGACCATCCCCTGGTGTTCTGCGTCTACCAAATCGTCACACAACCAACTTGGGCGGACGAAGCGGATTAAGCAGGTCCTCGACGAGGTATCCGCCCCCAAGGTGGTGATTGTTTGCCTGCTACAAGGAGGATCCCGAAGTGCTCGTCACGGCGATTAACTCGGTTGTCGACTGCGATTACCCGCCGTCATGCATCCATGTCTTTCTCTCGTTTGACGGCGACCAGGAGGATGAACTATATCTTAATACCATCGAAAAGCTTGGGGTCCCCCTTACGCTCGAGTCATACCCCAAGAGCATCGACGTGACATACAAGGCTGCCAGAATCACGGTCTCGAGGTTCCCGCACGGCGGAAAGCGGCACTGCCAGAAGATGACCTTTAAATCATCATCGACAGGGTCTATCAGGAGTACCTCAGGAGGAACGACAACCTCTTTATCCTCTTCATCGACTCGGACCTGCATCCTGGATAGGGTGTGCCTGCAGAACTTCGTCTATGACATGGAGTTAAGCCCGGGGAACAGACGGGACATGCTGGCCATGACGGGGGTCATCACCTCGACCACGCGGAAACACAGCTGATCACGCTGCTCCAGGACATGGAGTACATCCACGGCCAACTCTTCGAGCGGACGGTCGAGTCGGGGTGCGGCGCCGTCACCTGCCTCCCCGGCGCGCTGACAATGCTGCGCTTCTCGGCGTTCCGGCGCATGGCCAAGTACTACTTCGCCGACAAGGCAGAACAGTGTGAGGACCTGTTTGACTTCGCCAAGAGCCACCTGGGCGAGGACCGGTGGCTAACGCACCTATTCATGATCGGGGCCAAAAAGCGGTACCAGATCCAGATGTGCACGTCGGCCTTCTGCAAAACGGAGGCGGTGCAGACCATGCGCTCACTCATCAAGCAGCGCCGCCGGTGGTTCCTGGGGTTCATCACCAACGAGGTGTGCATGCTGACGGACTGGCGGCTGTGGAAGCGGTATCCGATCCTGGTGCTAGTCCGGTTCATGCAGAACACCATCCGCACGACGGCGCTGCTCTTCTTCATCATGGTCCTGGCGCTGATGACAACCACCAAGAAGATCAACGACCTGCCCGTCGGCTTCATCGCCATCTCGCTCGGCCTCAACTGGCTGATGATGATCTACTTCGGCGCCAAGCTCCGCCGCTTCAAGATCTGGCTCTACCCCTGATGTTCGTGCTCAACCCCTTCTTCAACTGGTACTACATGGTGTGTACGGCATCTTCACCGCCGGGCAACGCACCTGGGGCGGCCCGCGCGCGGACGCCGCGGCCGCCGACGCGCAGACCACCGCCCAGGAGGCCATCGAACAGGCCGAGCAGGCCGGCGACGACCTCAACGTCGTCCCGGAGTCGTTCATCCGGCGGCGCAGGAACGCAAGGAGCTCGCCGATGCCGCGCGGAAAGAAGGCAAGGCGAAGGCCGCCAGCGGCGGCGTCTCCCGCTCGAGATCCCTCCTCCAGCCCCAGACAAGGTCGTCGGCAGGTTTGCCGCGCCAGAGCGGACCCCTTCCGGATGGTACCAGCACCCAGACGATTCGATGGCCAGCATCGGCGCCGGCATCCTGTCCTCCTTCCCGTCCACCCACCCCAACTCGAAGAGTTCCATGCTCCTCCCTCACCACCACCAGTTCTCGAACAGCCATTTCCCTCCTCATCACGACTACCATCATCACCACCACCCCCAACACCACCCATACGCCAGGACTGCCACGGGACGTGACTCCCTCGACAGCGCCTTTTCCTCCCACACGGCCCAGACAAGCCGCACAGCAACCAATAGCATGTCGGTCTACATGCCGCGGCGCGTCGAGAGCATCATGGGCGACGAGGACAGGAGGAAGTATGAGCTGGCGGCGCAGGCGAGCCAGGCCAACAACCAGTTCCTCGCGAGCAGCAGCGGCTCAAGGATCCTGGGAGCGCAGGGGCTGCCGCAGACGACGGGGCTGGTTTATGAGATGGCCGAGTCCGAGGGCGAGGGAGTAGTAGTGTTGTCTGAGGGAGAGGTGAGCGGGTCTGTTAGGGGCTGGGGCCATGGCGGTAGTGGAAACGGTAGTCGTGGTGATGGTGGTGGTGGAGATGGGGAGGCAACGGAGAGGGATGGGGGGAGACGTTGGGGCAGACGTTGGGGCGGGCCGCGTCGTCGCCAGATTCGTTCAAGAGCGTGAGCGTGAGCGTGAGTGGGAGTGGGAGTGGGAGTGGCAGCGCTGCGAGGCAGGCACTTGTCCCGTCGCCGCAGGGGCAAGGAGGCGGGAACAGGGCTGTGAGGGGTCCACTGGGCAGCGAAAGTTGGGCGAGGGCGTCGACGAGGGAGGATGTCGAGGCGGAAATTGAGGGGTGTCGTGCGAGTGGACATGATGAGGGTTCTTCACCGAGGTCTGGGCAGCGTCAGAGGTCGAAGTAACAATAGCGGAAGGAAAATGAGATGGATGGTACTTAAATTGCCGACAGAAGGCGAGGTGATAGCAAAGCAAAGCACCTACGAAGTAGCCATATCAGAGTCCTTCTGACGGGATGGAGTGGCAGATGCAAGGGACTTCGCGGTCGCGTGCACATTTAGCTGCACTTTGATATTTTGAGTTGCATATAGCTGTTGGACTAATTCGAGGCACCAGAGTGGCCTTTTCTAGTTCTTGACATAAATGTCTTCCTGTGCTGTTGGAGGAGGAGAACTGAGGTGAAGCAATTGACATTCTGTCACTACAGCAGAGTATGGCAGATGTGCCTGGTCCAGACCCCACTTCAGGGTCTAAAGCATTCTGCTCTTTGACCAGCAGAGCGAGGACCTGCCTTACAGTATATGCGAGAGTCATGGTTGGCTGTCGTTGGGCATCGCAATGCCTTTGATAGAAGGAGTCACACGAGACTTTAGTGGTTGGATCTCTTGTCCAGTTGGCTTGTTGAGAATCACTTCCCTAGATGACCTGTATGTCAGTTGAGTCCTGAAGTCCTAGGAAGCCGTTTATTACGTACTTGGTCCAACATCCGTGGGTCCCCAAGGCTGGGCATGACAAACAGGTGCGCAGATGGTGCAATTGGGCATGGAAATAAGACCTTGTGGCGATCAGGCCTGAATTCTCTGGGACTTTTGTTTTATTTTTTTTATTATTTTTTTTTATGTTTTTTTTTTAAATTTATTTATTGATGTATGCTTTGTGTTGCATTGGTGCTGGGGAAAAACAAGAACTCTATAGCAGGTGGTGAGAAAAAAAAAAACCACAAAAAAGCTCATTGCCCAACTTGTGCTCTCGGATGTCGGTTGGAGTTGAGAATGTCGGGTTCGTCAACAGCAGATGCCGGGGGCATGATGCCCTCCTGCGGTTTGAAATCTGTGGAGGGGCATTGCTTGGCGGCGTGTCGTGGCGGTGAGGGTCAACATTTGACAGCGGCAAAGTGGGGTGATCAGTTCACGGACGGCGTCTGCGCAGCGATAAGATAAGTGAGGTCGTCGCTATCGACAAGACATCGCTTGATGGGCGCCATCCACAACCTCCCACCGGCATCTTGGACATGGAGTCCAAAACGTGGGAAATCATGGATTCTGGTAAGCCTGGGGCTGAATCAGAACACGCATTCCGATTCAAAAAGGTCTTATTGAGACAGCTTTGTCCGCGGCGCTGTCTTCACTGCCCGCGCCAATCTCGAAGCTTCTCCCAGGTTCTGGGGTGTCTTGGCCCAAACGCCGACGCCCTGGTGCGGGGCTATTGGGCGCCCCATAAGGCCCGATGGAGGGGAAGGCCTGCCTGCTGAGCGCCAGCAGAGTCGGGCACTCACTCTAGGTCTGAATTTTTCTGCTTTTGCCTGCCAAAACCCAACTTCCGCATTGCGCAAGGACGAACTTCATTCCCCGGCAATCCGCTTTCTGCACGCCATATCCTTCATACCAGCTGCCAGATTCTCGGTCTGCGCAGAGAAACCGACGCCAGTCACACACATTGCGAGCCCCGTCACAGCTGGTGAGACTATCTTCCTCGGTCCTGTCGTCGCCGGATTTGTTTACACTCAGCTTTCGTTATCTCTAGTGCCCCTCACTTCCCGCCCACCATGTCTTCCGTCGTCGGTAAGTTTGTGACTCCCGGCCTCCCGCCCTGACGACCCGCTGCCCTCGGGCGAGGATTTGCCTGCTGATATGCTCCTGTGTTCCAGGTGTCGATTTCGGCTCCCTCAACACCGTCGTCGCTGTTGCGAGGAATCGGGGTGTCGATGTGGTACGTCAATACAACACCCGAGAGATCCCCACCTCCAGGACCACCGGCAGAACCTTCAGCTCTGAAGAGGCTGTCAAGAAGCGCGCAGGCTGACTCAGGCTATCATACAGATCACCAACGAAGTCTCCAACCGGGCGACTCCGTAAGTGTCTCATACATTCTCGTCCACCGCCAGTCCCAGCCTCGCGAACACCTCTCTAACCTCCAACAGGTCCCTGGTTGGGTTCGGTCCCAAGTCGCGGTATCTCGGCGAGCCCGCGAAGACCCAGGAGATCTCCAACCTCAAGAACACCGTCGGCTGCCTGAAGCGCTTGCTCGGTCGGTCGTTCCAGGATCCTGATATCCAGATTGAGCAGGACTACATCTCGGCGCCCTTGGTCAACGTCAATGGCCAGGTTGGCGCCGAGGTCACCTACCTCGGTCAGAAGGAGCAATTTACTGCCACACAGCTCGTCGCCATGTTCTTCAGCAAGATCAAGCAGACTACCGCCAACGAGCTCAAGCTTCCCGTGTCCGATCTCGTCATCAGCGTGCCCGCTTGGTTCACCGATGTCCAGCGCCGCGCCCTCATTGACGCGGCCGAAATCGCCGGCCTCAAGCCGCTCCGCCTCATCAACGACACTACCGCCGCCGCCCTCGGTTACGGCATCACAAAACTCGACCTTCCCGCCGCCGACGAGAAGCCCCGCCGTGTCGCCTTCGTCGATGTCGGCTACAGCGACTACAGCTGCTCCATTGTCGAGTTCAAGAAGGGCGAGCTGGCCGTCAAGAGCACCGCCTTTGACCGCCACTTTGGCGGCCGCAACTTCGACCGCGCCATTGTCGAGCACCTGCAGAAGGAGTTCCTGGGCAAGTACAAGATCGACATCTTCAGCAACCCCAAGGCCCTGACCCGCGTCTATGCCGCCGCCGAGAAGCTCAAGAAGGTCTTGTCTGCCAACCAACAGGCACCCCTCAACATCGAGTCGCTCATGAACGACATCGACGTCCGCGCCATGATCACCCGTCAGGAGTTTGAGGCCATGGTCGAGCCCCTGCTCAACCGCGTCAACGCCACGCTCGAGCAGGCTCTTGCCGACTCGAAGCTGGCCAAGGAGGATATCGACATCGTCGAGGTCGTTGGTGGCGGCAGCCGTGTCCCCGCCATCAAGGAGCGCATCCAGGCTTTCTTTGGCAAGCAGCTGTCCTTCACCCTCAACCAGGATGAGGCCATTGCCCGTGGCTGCGCCTTCAGCTGCGCTATCCTCTCCCCCGCCTTTAAGGTCCGCGACTTTGCCGTTCAGGACATCATCAGCTACCCCATCGAGTTCGCCTGGGAGAAGGATGCCGACATTCCTGACGAGGACACCAGCCTCGTTGTCTTTAACAAGGGCAACGTGATGCCCTCAACCAAGATTCTGACCTTCTACCGCAAGCAGCCCTTCGACCTGGAGGCCCAGTACGCCAACCCCGAGGCCCTCCCAGGCAAGGTTCCCGCTTTCATCGGCCGCTTCTCCGTCAAGGGTGTCAAGGCGACCGGCGGGCCCGACGACTTCATGATCTGCAAGCTCAAGGCTCGCGTCAACATCCACGGCATTCTCAACGTCGAGAGCGGCTACTATGTGGAGGACCAGGAGGTCGAGGAGGAGATCAAGGACGAGAATCCGGATGTGAGTATTCTTATCAATGATGGAGGCACCTCGCTATCGGTGGCGTCGGAGCAACTGGCTGCCCAGACGCCGCAGAAGCTGTCCGTGACGGATTCGAAGCGTCGCAAGACCCGAGCCCTCACAATGGACGAGTTTGAGACCGGGGCCGAGTTTGACGAGAGAATCGGGCTAACCACCTCACCACAAAAGGCTATGGATACCGATGCTGCCAAGGACGAGAAGCCCAAGACCCGCAAGGTCAAGAAGCAGGTTCGCAAGGGCGAGCTGCCCATTGTCAGCGCCACACAGTCGCTTGACCCGACGACTAAGAACGCCGCTGCCGAGAAGGAGGCCGCCATGGTCATGGAGGACAAGCTGGTCGCCGACACCGAGGAGAAGAAGAACGAGCTGGAGACGTACATCTATGAGCTCCGCAACAAGCTCGACGACCAGTACGCCGAGTTTGCCAGCGAGGAGGAGAAGGAGAAGATCCGCGAGAAGCTCACGGCCACTGAGGTATGTTCTCCGCGCCCGTCTTCCCCCATAAAAATGAGGCTAACGGCACCGACAGGACTGGCTCTACGACGAGGGCGATGACGCCACCAAGGGCGTGTACATCGCCAAGATGGACGAGATTCGCGCCCTAGCCGGCCCCGTCGTCCAGCGCCACTTTGAGAAGGTTGAGGCCGAGCGTCAGGCCCTGCAAGCCAAGCTTGAGGCGAGCGCGCAGCGAAGCGCGCCGCCGAGGAGGAAGCCCGCCAAGGCTGCCAGGCGAGAACGCCCAACAAGAAGGCCCCAAGGACGAGGAGATGACGGATGCCGATGCGCCGCCTAAGGCCGAGGTCGAGGAGGCCGGCAACCCTTAAGAAGTTGATCTTCTTTCTTAGATGTGCAGGGATCAATCGTCTGCTCTCGTCTTCATCGGGTTTCTTTTTTCTTCCTTCCGTTCCGGACATTGTGTGAGGGCGCAAAAAGCCCTTCACGGGGTGGTCTTTTGATAGATGGGTCTCATAGGAATATGAAGCGAAAGCATGTACCGGGCGTCTGCAAATCGCTCTTTTTTCCCCTTTTTCTTTCTTTTTTCACGAAAGAAGATGATGGAGGAAGAAAAATACATGGCATGATGTTGACGTTAGTAGAAGAGGCATGGGTAATACTCGGGAAATGGATGACATGGGAATTGAGACAGAGAGAAAAGAGGCGAATGAAAGACGGTTCATGCTGATGCGTGCCGGGGTAGGGTAGTAGATGAATCGTTTTGAGGCGATGAAAAAAAGAGGGAAGTATTGAACGAAATCCGACGTCTTTCGCTCTCCTGAGTTCGATCATCTTTCTCTTTGATTTTGCGACTTTGTTTCCTTTGAGCGTATTAAAGTACAGAGACGTCGAATCGGTTGCAGATCGACGCCTGGCAGGGCGAGTACAGCTCGATGGGAATCTCCAGTGCACACAGCGTTTAGCCTGAGCCAATGGAGTTGGAGCTGAGCCTGTAGCTGTTTCAAGTTAAGGACCCGAACAGGAGCCGAATTGGGTGGTTATTTCGACAGTTGGGGGCCAAAAGAAGCTTAACTGGGAGAGACTACTGGTTGGGAGGGCTGAGAAGCAAAAAAAAAAAAAAAAAAAAAAAAAAAAAAAAAAAAATCACCACCGAGTCCCCTCCAAGCGAGCAGGCATGCAGCCGCCGCGGTCTCCGATCCGCCGCTGCATTCCCACATTTAAACGTTAGCCTGAAGGCTTTAAGCTCGATTTCGCTTAGTCCCAGTGGGTTAAGGGCCAGCAAAACGGTTAAGATGGGTGACGGGGTGACATGGAACCGTCTCATCGCGCGGTTGGCGAGAGGCCGTGGGTGGATGGAGGATCTCTGCCCCTGTCCCAACCACAGAGCCAGACTGGAGGTTTCCGCTCGGACATACAGTCACTGATGGGTCTTCACAGGACGGGCGCCGTGGTGCCGCGACGAGAAACGAGTCTTCCAGCATCGCGACCTGCGGTTCTTGTTTTCTTCTGCTTCTCCTCCCCTTCCTTCTCCCCTGCCTCCCTTCCCAGAGACGTACGTGTGCTGCACAGCAATAACCGCACCCGCCAGAACCTCATCCCATCATGGGGATCCCCAAGCTCTCCCTCCTGCTCCTCTCCACTGCTGCCGTCGTGCGTCCATGTCTCGCCGAGACGAAAAGATGCTACTTCCCCAACGGCGACGTCTCCCTCTCAGATCGCCCATGCGATTCCGAGGCTGAAAACAGCATCTGCTGCGGCGCTCCCCCCTTCGGTGGCTACTGCCTGTCCAACAAGGTCTGCAAGAGCCTCGCCGGGCTGTACAGCCGGGGCTCCTGCACGGATCCGACCTGGCAGGCGCCGGAATGCCAGACCTTCTGCATCCCGAGTCAGTATTTCCTTGCCCCAATCCAACTACCAATACCGTTGTTGTGAAGCCCCTCACTGAGCCTGACTGGAATCAACAGTGGCCCAAAACGGCGGCTGGGCAATGGAGCGCTGCTCCGCCGTGACCGACGCCGACGTCTACTGCTGCAACGGCACCGCCCCCGACTGCTGCGACACCCCGGCCGCGCGCATCACCCTGGGCACCTCCCCTCCTTCACCTGGGCTACGTGGGTGGGCTCGGGGACGGGGTTCAACTCGGTGGTCACCCCGCTCCCCTCCACTACCCGCAGCAGCAGCACCTCCGCCAAAACCACCACCGGCAGCACATAGCAGCACCTCCACCACGGCCACCTCCCCAGCCGAGACGTCGCAGCCAAACTCAGCCGGGCAATCCCAACCCTCCTCCTCCCCGCAAGGGTTAGACTCGTCCTCAGCCTCCCTCTCGACCGGCGCAAAGGTAGGCATCGGCCTCGGCAGCGCGGTGGGCGCCCTGCTCATCGCGCTGCTCGCCTTCTTCCTCTGGCGCGCCAACAGGAACAACAGGCAGCTGCAGGAGGCGTTTGCTGATGCAGCAGCAGCAAGGAGGCGGGATGGTTAACGACAACAGCAACAGCAACGGGCAATACTACTACCCCCCGACAGCAGCAGCAGCAGCCATGGGGCAACCAATGCAACATCAGCAGGTGGGGGAGTATTATGCCGACGCGGGGGGTCCGCACAAGCTGGAGCTGCCGTCGGAGAGCCAGGTGGCATGAGATGGGGGGTTATCCGCCAGCGTATCAGGGACAGGTTGAGTTGCCGGCGGGAAATGGAAGGTGATGATATGAGGGAGCTGGGGCTTGTGGATAAAGAAGGTGGGTTGAAGAACGGGAAGAAGGTGAAGGGTCAGCATGAGGGGAAAGTCAAAAACAGGGTTGGGTTAACGGACAGGGGAGAAAGAGGGACAAGATATCCCCAACCAGGCCAGGACAGTGATGCGAAAGGAGAGATGTGCGAAGTAAACAACTTAATTTCGGCCAAAGTGCTTGGAATGCACGCCCATAATCGAAAAACATACCATGTAACAAGAAGATCAACCGACCACGAGTGGAAAGGAATTACGAGTGTTGGAAGAACACAAACAGGAGAAAACTCAGAAACCTAAAGACAAGAATCTGCATAAATAAGTAGATGGTACAAACAACAGCAAGAGGGAGGTAGACACCATCCGGCAAGCACCATGACACATTGCCCGACAATACCGTCCTGACCATACCGTCCCGACTTTTCATGCTTCATTTCGCCGTCACTTTTTTGATCTCCCACCACACTTACTCAACTCTCTTCACCCCTCATCCCCTCCCCGTCTTAGCCACACCATTCCTGCTCAGACGATATCAAACATGGGCTTCAGCTTAACAATAAGCTGCCACTCGTCGTTGGTGACGTCGCTACGGTAGTACTGCTTGAGGGTGTCGATATGGCGCGCGAGATCTGCGAGTAGAGCATATCCTTCTCCTCGAGATGGCGGCCGTACGCTGGCTGGTGGCCGCCCATCTCGATCTTGACGGCCACCGACGGCTGGCCCTTCTTGCAGATGGGGATCTGCTTGTGCTCGCGCTCAATCGAGGTGCTACGGACACATGTTTAGTAAGTGGGTCGGAAAACAGGGGTCAAGGTTGGAGGAACATACACTCTGCCAAGCTGGACAATCTCCTTGGCGCCCGTGGTCGGATTCGTCTTGAGCGCCGCGATGGGCGTGTTGATGCGGAGCGAGCCTTCAATGACATCCACACCGACGACAATAGGGTTGGTCTTATTGAAGATGGCGACGGGGCTGAGCACGCAGGGGAACACGGCCAGCATCTTGGACTCCTCCTTCTTCTTCTCGTTCTGCTCGTTGATGTGCTTGGTGAAGGCATCGAACAGGTGATAGATGATATCAGCAGTGAAGATCTTGATGCCTTGCTCGTCGGCATACTGCTGCGCCTCCTTGTCGACCTTGACATCGAAGCAGAGCATGACGGCGAAATCAGGCGCCTTCTCCAGCATGATACCGCACTGCATGACATCGCGCTTATAGACCGGGCCGATGCCGACGTTGGCGACGGGGATCTTGCAGTCCTTGAGGAAGTCGAGCAGGGCTTCGAGGGAACCGAGGGTGGACGCCTGCACGCTGACGCCACGACCGGACTTCTCGACTCTGCTGAACAGCGTGGCGAGATCGGACTCGACCTCATCCTCGAGATCAGACTCATCATCGTCGGGGCCGACGACGAGCAGGCGGGAACCAGCGATGGCACCTCGAGACCAGGAGCGCTGATCTTGACACCCAAGGCGGCCTTGACCTCCTTGTTGTGCACGTACTGCGACTTGAGACGGAGTTCCTTGAGCGGCGCAGGCGTAAGCAGCGCTCTGATGTTGGTCTTGATAACACCATCCACACCGCACAATATGATGCGGTCGCCTTCCCTGAGGATGCCGTTGGACAGGATAACGTCAATGGTCATACCGAAACCCTCAATAGCCTTGACTTCGAGGACGGTAGCCTGAACCTCGGAGAGGTACATGAGCGAGCCCACCATCCTCTCCTGAGTGAGCTGGACGATCAGCTTGAGCATGTCAGGAATACCCTCGCCCGTGTGCGCAGACGTGGGCACCAGCGAGACGTATCGGGCCATAGACTTGTTCTCGTAGAACAGCTCCGAGTTGAAACCCTGCTCGGCGAAGGCGAGCTTGGTCTGCTCGAGGCGGTTCTTGAACTCATTCTGGACAGCCTTGTTTTGCAGAGCCAAACTCTCCTGGAAGCCGTTGTTGTCAATCTTCTTCCAGCCGTAAAGACGATCGATCTTGTTGAGCGCGACAATGAATGGTGTCTTCCGCTCGCGGAGCAGCCTCATAGACTCAAGAGTCTGGGGCTCGAGACCGTGCATGATATCGACGACGAGAATGGCGATGTTGCAGAGCGAGGAACCACGAGACCGCAGGTTGGAAAAAGACTCGTGACCGGGCGTATCGATGATGAGGAGACCGGGGACCTTAAACTCGAACTTGCCGTCGCGGTTGACCACAGCAGTCTTCTGCTTGATGGCCTCGACGGGGAAGTAGGTGGCACCGATCTGCTGAGTGATACCGCCGGCTTCACCTTCCTGAACGTTGGTCTGGCGGATCTTGTCGAGCAACTTGGTCTTGCCGGTATCGACGTGCCCAAGAATACAGCAAATGGGCGAGCGCAGGTTGTCCTTGGACCGAGCAGCGAGAGCAGCCTGGTGCCTTTTCGCGGCGCTCGGCAGCCTCCTTCTTCCTCTGAGCCTCCGCGAGACGGGCCTGGGTCTCCTTCTCGTCTTCGGAGGACTCCTCCTCGGACTCCTCCTCGGACTCAGACTCCTCCTTGGCCTTTGGCCGAGAAGGCAAAGCCTGCGCCTTGCCGTCGACTTCTGGCTTCTTCGCCTCCTTCTTCTCAACCTCGTCCTCAGTCTCCGCGTCCCAACTGTCCTTGACGTCCTCCTTCTCAGACTCGGCAGCGGCCTCCCAGTCCTCGTCGACGCTATCCTCAGCGGCAGACTTGGCAGCCTGGGCCTTCGCAGCAGCCTCAGCCTCAGCCTTCTCCCGCTCAAGGCGAGCCTTCTCCTCGGCCTCCTTGGCAGCGGCTTCGGCCTGCAACCTCGCGCGCTCAGCCGCCTCGGCGAGAGCCTTCTCCTCGTCGATCTGGGACTACGTGTCAGTCTCGCGCTCAAAAGGGCAATACCACCACCTGAGCGTACCTTTGACCGAGCAGGACCCCGTTTCCTAGTATCCGCCTTCTTCTTCTCTTCTTCTCCTCCTTCTCCTTCTCGCCCTCGCCCTCGACCATGGCGCCGACCTTGATGCCAGCCGCAAGCATCTGCTGCAGCTTGCGCTCGTTGCGGGCCTTCTCCTCCTTCTGAGCCTTGGTGAGGTACTTGCCCTCGCGCTTGAGCTGCTCGATCTTCTCCTTCTCCTTCTGCTTCTTGCGGGCCTTCTCTTCCTCCTTGCGCTTGCGCTCTCGGCTTCACGGCGCTCCTCCTCCTCTATCCTCGCCTTCTCCTCGGCCAAGAGACGCTCGGCCTCCTCTGCCGCCGCCGCAGCTCCTCCTGCTGCTTCTGGATGGCCAGCAGGTGTGCGGGGATCTTCTTCTTCTTGCCGCCGGCGGCGTCGGCAGCGGGGGCCGCTGGTGTGGTCTCGGTCTTCTTCTCCTCAGCGGCGGCCTTTGCGGGCTCAGCCTTTTGTTGCGCAGGGCCGGCGGCCTTCTTCTTGGCAGCCTGTTACACAACTTGCGTCAGCTAGGATATCTCTACCCCGGTCATAAACTATAGACCTACCTGCTCCTTCTTCCGCTGCTTCTCCCTCTCCTTCTTCAGCTTCTCCTTCTCCGCCTTCGTCAGCACTCTCCCAGGCTCGGCACCGCCATCCGCCGCCGCCTCCTCCTTCATCATCCTTCTTCGCACCGCCCTTAACCCCCTTCTGCTGCTGCTGCTTCCCGCCCTTACCCCCCTTCCCCTTCTTTTCCGGCAGCGCAAACTCATCATCCAGGTTCGCCTCAACCGCCTGCTTGGCCGAGAGGTCCGGCAGCGTCATGGGGGCGTTGTCGTCCTGCTGCGCAGCGGCATCCTCGCCCTCGACCCAGTCCTCGCTCAGGCCCTTCTTCTTGCGCTTCTCCTTGTTCTTGCGCATCAGGTTCATCAGACCGCCGCCGCCCGCCGCGGGCTCGTCATCGGCACCGGCCGCGGCGGCATCGCCGGCGGGGGCAGCGTTGACGGGCGCGATGCTCTCGCCGAGCTCGGCCTCCCAGTCGTCGCTGCCGCCCTTCTTGCCTCCCTTCTTCTTAGGCGCCATTTTGGAATGCGTGCTTGTCCGGTATGAACCCCCCGAGGTTGGTTTGCCTTGTCTTTATCTCGGGCCGGCTGCTGGGTGCTCAGGCAGTTTCGATCCGTCTGTCAAAGGAATGTTCGTAAAGAGAAAAAAACGGAACGCCTCCGTAGACCCCACGAACGTCGTAACGAAAGGGTCGTGGGATAGATACTCCGGTCGGAGAAAAGGGATGGCTGGCCAGTTCCGATGGGTTCAAGGATCGTGGCGAAGATACCGGTACGCAAGAGCGAAAAAGCTGTTACGGTAGGGGCTTCTCAGTGGAGGTCAGCATGGCTCTCTGTCTGGGCGCTCGCGGTAGGGCTTGCGGGTCCCTGTGGGAGGGCTTGTTAGTGCGGGACAGCCCTGGGGCGAGAACTGACTTTATTTGGTCCCCTGCTCAGATGCTCTTTTCAAGGATGCTTTCAAACAGACGCCCCGACTTATTCCTAAGTCAAAGGCCGCGAGATGAAGTACCTTTCGAATCGCGGATGCCTTGAGCCAGGTGGGACGAGACATAATCTGGAGGAGGCTTGTAGACTTGCTTGCTCCAGCACGCCGAGTTCTCCGGTGGGGGATGGTTTGGTTGTCCTGCCCTGAGGAGGGGCAAATCTGGGCACGAGCAAGGTGGAGTTTCGACGGGATGGAGGCACACCAACAGAACCACGGACGGCACGGTGGGTTTTGTGGGCACCTGCCCGAATTTATTTTGTGCTTGCTGAGCCTCAGCGGTACAGGGGGCCTCAGGCAGCAGAGCTTGAAAATTACAGCATGTGATTCAGGACAATACAGAACAGTGCACCCGTAATTCAGCGACAATTCCAGTCCTTGCGGTCTTCTCCTTTTCCTCCCTTCCATGCTTCAAATCACCGGCAGCAGATAATACTCTAGAATATCATACGCCAGCCTGAAGTACTGCTCATACCGCCCCTCCGCACTCAGTCCCTCAGTATACCTCCCGCCCTCCAGCTCCTCCAACAGACCAACAAACCTCTCCACCTGCCCCTGCTCACCCACCACCCTCTCTAGCGCCCTCATCTCCAAACACCTCCTCAGCACATCCCCATCAACATGCATCTCAAACCCAGTCCCAAGTCTCGGCTCGGGCCCCCTTTCCATCAAGCCCCTCTCCTCTAGCAGCCTCCTCCCAAACGGACACACCCTCTCGTCCGCCATCGCCAGGTTCTGGATGTACCTCAGCAACCTCCAGGCCTCGACACTGAGCATCGCGAACTGGTACATTGCCCCATTAAGCGACGCCCCCAGAATCTCCGCATCGTCTGCTGTCGCCGGTAGCCGGCCGTACATGGGGCTGCGTGACTTCTGTTGCCAGGCAGGCCTGGTCCTGCCGCGGCGGAAGCGTCTGATCGAGGTGGGCAGCTCGGCTTCGAAGACTATCTCGCATTCCCTGTCGGGCGTCTGCCAGGGGACCCAGAGGCCGACGACGCCGCATTCGCGGTCCGAGACGAGGAAGATCTCGTTGTCGATGATGGCTGCCGCTGTCGATGATTCCTCGGTCTGGGTCTGCAAGTTAGGAGGGCCCGCGACAGGGATGAAGTCAACGCCGGTGCGCCTCCAGGGGTCCACGTGGCGGGGCTTGCTGGTGCTGGTGCTGGCGCTCACTCCCCACCGTCGTTTTCTGAGACGTGGTCTAGGATAACGAGAGAGTCGTTTGCCGTCACGGCGAGAAGCTTGCCGTTCGAGATGCGCAGGCTCAGAGCTTTCGACGACAGCGTAGCCGACTTGAGAGGCTTGAGCCTCTTTTCCTGGGTGTCCAGGATGTCCCACTGGACGGTCCGGTCAGCGCAGTAGATCAGGCCCTCGTCGTAGCCAGAACCGAGTAAATAGGGTCTTTAACCTCCTTTCTTGACCTGGTCCAATACCGGATCGCCGAGGGGCAGCCATTCCCCTGTGTTGGCCCCAGCTTCTGCATCGTGACAACGATGAGCCGACCGCTCTTTGTGCCGACGATGACGAAGTTCCAGACGTTGCCGTCTTTCTTGTAGTCCCAAGCCGACAGTGCCAGGATTCGGTCCCCTTCCTTCCCCAAGCCCGCAATGAACTCCATGGGTTGTATGTTTTTGTCGGTTGGTCTGCCGATATCCTCGCCAGTGTCTGGATTGATGAATTTCAAGGTTGGCCTGTTGCCATCGGTCACTGCAGCAATGAGACATCCCATCGGCCGGTAGTAGATAACTCTGTTGGGTATGCCTGAATAGGGATGTTGCGATGGACCGGACCGGGTCCGTGATGAAGGTCTGCAAGCAGCAACCTCTTGCCGGATATCATGAGAATGGGAGTGACGCCATCCTCGGCTGGCATGTCCACAGGAGCGGCATAGTGAACCGGTGGTGCAGGAGCGTCCAGTTGGCTAGCGTCCACCGGCCAGATCTGGAGCTTTGACTTGGGATGTACGGTGTTTCCTGGGCGATAATCATGTTGATTCAGCGTAATATAAGCGAGAGTGTTGTCACAAGACACCAGTACCGTAGGCTCGGCTGAGCCGGGACGGCAAAGGCAACTGAGATTCGCAGTTGTGTTGCCGAACTTTTCGCAATCGATAGATTTGGTGCTGACGTTCAAGGTAATCACTTCTCCGTTCGTGTTCCCAGTAGAATCTCATCCCGGACCGACACAATGCTTGCAATGCCCTCAGGTGATGATGGTGCGTCAAGGCCGCGGTTCCTGCTGATGTGTTCCCCGTTCCGCGTTCCTTTTTGAGCTCCAAAGGCTGCGTAACGTCAGTAAGGAATGAGTCTGAAGAAAAGAGAGCCACGCAAAAGTGTTCTTACCCTCTGTCAAATTGACCATCTCAAGGCTAGCCATTGTCTGACGCGGAAAACCGCATGCCAGATAGGTCACAGAATCCTTCCGGATGCCAGCGAGCACCCTGTAATTGGAGTCGACAGAAAGGCAGGTGACCTCCCCCTCAATGTCAAACGTGCGGATGTGGATGAGCGTGAGACTGTAAATGTTAATCTGATAGACATGGATCTGGAACCGCGAGGCCGTGTGTGCCGAAAGCACCATACAATCATCCCGAACGACAGCGTCCGAGACCTCGGCGCCCAGCAGGTCTTGGAGGTTTTGACATGGCCATGGACGACTGCTTGAAGTTAGCATGTGTTTCTACAAATGGAGTGACAGACATTATCACTTGGGAATATCATGCTGGACGTACGTTTGGCGCGATGAAGCTAGGAAATGGTTTGCTTGGTGACCTGTACCACCAAGTCGCCGGAGCAGGCGTGTGCCAGCGTGGTTGATGTTAAGTCGTAGGGTTGGTACCCGCGGCCGGTTCCTTAGTGCTGGAGAAGTCGCTGGGCAACATCTGGGCCTCGGAAGAGTCGGGCAGCGAGACCAGAAGAAGGTAGCCATCGAAGGAGGACGGATCGAGAGAGGGAAGAAGCCAGGCCTGCTTCATACCGATCCCATACTCGAGGTCCAGCCCAATGCCCGCTTTCAGGCCGTATCTAAACTCAGTTATCGACCCATGACTTCCATCCTCGCATGTCGCAAAAATTCTGTCGGGTCTCGGCAGTCTAGCTTGTTGCTGTTGCCATGGCACCATGGTCTTTTCTTGCTGGGCATCGAAACCGCATCCTCTAACTTCATCGGTAGTCGTGAAATCGACGAGCGGTGACCAGTTGGGCAATCTGCCGAGCAGCTCGGGATTACCCCGGGGAGGGAGCTGGAAAAGCGAGCATGTCAGTCTCTGCGCAAAGTCAACACAGGCTATTCTTACCCTCCAGTAGCCTCCCTGGCCTGACTCACTGCCAACCACGAGTACGTCACTTGATAAATCGAAGAGAAGACAGGCAAAGGCATTCGATATGTTGCAAGGCAGCGGGTCTTTCTGTTCGTCGACGTCGTTGCAAAAAATGCCGAGCTCTTGATCTGCTTCGAAAAAGAGAACCACACCATCCTCCCGGGCGAGATAAAACCGGTCCTTTGTTGTATTGCAAGATGGCCGGCGGAAGGGCCTTGCCCACGCGACCCCACAACGGCGGGTGGCGACCGTGATGCTTGGCCGTGGGAGGCGTTCCCGTGGAGATGCTGCAGAACCTGGGCGAGCCATGCAAGCAATCGGTGTATACAGCGATCCCATCGATGGATACTAAAACGAAGGCCGATTGAAGCTTCAGGGGAATCAGTAGGAGAGACATTTGGTGCTCGATAGGCAGCCGATGGCCACGTTTTTCTTCGGAAAAGACGGCCTTCAGGTCGTTTCCGAGTTCCATTCATATACGACCATCTAGATACGCCGTGCCGAACGATGATGAGTAAGTGGATGATGTGATTAGGGTCCTCTGGCCGTGGATACAAGAAACACATCTTGTGTACCACGCCCAGTACGGTGCGAACGCGGGAGGAGCGGATCGGATGGAGTGGTTCATTGCGAAGATATGCCTCGTTGAGCTGCTGATGGGACTCGATCTCATAGACAACGAAATAGTCAGAGGGTCCTGCAAGAGCTAGGTAGCGCGAGCTCGGATCGACGGCCACATTAAATGGGGTACCCGTTCTGGTGCTTGGGGCTCTCGAAATGAGAGGCGACAAACTCAGAGTTGCCGTTGATGCCTGGCTTAATGAACAAAAGCACGTTGTCTCCGCTCTCGAAACGATGATCAGGAATTGGGGCGGCAACTGAGATCTAGGCCCAGGGCCCGCTGATGCGGGAAAGTTGAATGAGCTTATGTTGTCGTCCTCGAATTTGACTGGCGGTTGGAACTCAGCGTCGTCGTCCTTGCCCCAAGCCTGGAATGACGATAGACCCGACGACACAGGCATTCCTAATCCGACATCCAAAGTCACTTTTTCGGATGATCTCCTTGAGGCGGCCATCCTTTTGGAGCTCGCAGATCTGGACGAAACGATCCTGATGGGAGTCAGCACCCAGCACCCGGCACACTACCAAAACGGGGAGTTCTGCGAGGAGGCGAAGAAGAGAAACACAGCCTACTTACGCCCACAAAAGCAACATCGTTGTTGTCAATAGAACGAAGCCTAACCGGCAGGATGAAGTTTGCCTGGGCACTCTCGATGACGGTCGATGCGAGCAAGCCACATCGCGGGGGTGCGAGACGGCCGGCACCCAAGACCTTGGAAGGCACTTGCTGGGACTTCAAAAGGGCGCTCACGCTAACCGTCTCGGTCCTCCATGCGCCGTCCCGGAAGATGCTGGTCTGGAAAGCCATGGGCGGCGGTTTTGGGATGGGCTGAGATCGGCTGGGTCAGAGAGAATCGAGAGGGAGGCCAACACAGGCTAGGGTAGAGGCTTATTTAACATCCGCTGCTTTCCCGCACCGCCGACTAGGCTGGTCCGTTCAGAGGACCCGGCACTCGACGTTCGACGGACCGTAGATAACCAGTGAGGTCAACGAGTTCTCCGGTTCGATGGGAGGCGCTTTGAGCTTTGAACCGCAGGGCCGTACCGGAAATAGAGGCCAAAAGTAGGAGTCGGGTCCCCTTGCCGGAATTTCGCTGACAACCTGGAAGTAATGAGCCCACTAGAAAAGTCGAGTTGGGAAGAGGGAGAGAGAAAAGTAAACTAGATAGAAGTGAAACTCTCATCCAAAGGACCTGGAATGAGCGGGCAGGAGCATTTGGTCCCTCGCTCCCTACCTGCCTGTAGATAAATAAGAGAACTGGAAATGCGCACTGTACTTGAGGCAGCTCAGAAATAGCTGGATTCACATCGATACCTTACCTTTGGCATCCCAATCGACCAAATTCCTGGTACCCGTGTGCCTCCCTGTGTGTCCCTTCCTGCGGGTGCAGGTAAAGCTGAGAGAGGGTGCTCGATCTTCAATTGGTGGTTGCAGCATGCATCGGGTAGCGTCGTTTGGGCCCTGGGTATCTATCCGGATGTAAGGTATGGTAAGACCCACCGAGACATCGCGTTAATCTTACCTTACCTTACCAACAATGGCTGACCCAGGCAGGACCGCAAAAACAGAGTTCCTCTGAGTAGTCAGGCTCACATCGACCCAGTTCAGTCGTGTTGTTCGCCGGTTTAGAGTCGGATATCTCAAATAAGCAACACGCAGAAAGCTGAATAAGAATGGGAAGCAGCAGCACCAACAGGCCGACGTATTCTTACATGGTTACACATCTACCTAGGTAGGTATTGTACGAATCAGGGACTGATAGATGGAAATAAGGCTGAATCACTTTAAGGCAGGTTATGTGTGACTACCAGAGTATTTGAGGGTGATATATCACAATTTCATTTAGCTGACCTTCCAACTTGCATATTTCCGGCAGAAGTATTGAGTGTTTTGCGCTTTGCCCCTCCTTTCTCGATATTCGACAAAACTGTATGGCCCTGTATTACCAGCCTCCACCAACTCGAACCATACGTCACCGCACCAGCAGGCACCCGCTGCAATCACAGCACAGCACGCTCCTTACCCCTGTCCCAAGTTCCTGAGGTAAATCAACAGGAGCCAGTCATGAGTCTCGTGCGATGAAATTGAATAGAACAAATCAAGAACTTCTGTCCGCAAGGGCAAAGGCAATACCACGCACAGTATAACCTCAGACTCGGTCGTTTCAAGAATACAGCTCACCATTTAACCTCGCTCGAGGTACCTCTCTGGCTGTGAGAGTGGGTCCAAACTTGAGACACGCGGCATTGAAATGCAGGGTCAAAGTGGAGGGTTCATGACAGGACAACCCAAGGCTCTGGACAAAGTAGCAGGGTCTGATCTAACAACAGGAAGTGCATAAAGGGAATCGGACCATCTTCGGGGCTGGCAAAGGGTCATCGTGACGGAAGGGAAAAAGAGAGTGGGAAAACGGACGCACCCCGAGGGCCTTGGATGGGAACACATCTCACAGCACATCCTCTTGAACCAACATGGGGGAGCCGACAGAGGCAATTTTGGACGAGAAGGCTGCCAATCACAATGGCTCGGCCGGTGCGGTTGACATAAAGAAGGAGGCCATACTCGAGGCCTGCAGACAAAGGGACTCGGTCGCCTTGAGGGCGCTTGCAGAATCGAAAGGGGGCTTCCTGACTGATGCCCTTCGTCAGCAAGCATGCAAGTTACTCCGTACTGTCAAGACACCCAGTTCATTGGCTCACTTCCATACTGCAGGGCCAGTACTCCTGGGTCTCCCACCCAGCTCTGAGAAGACAGAGGCCGGCCAAGACGGAACCGCCTTGCCCTCCTCATGGGAAACCCTCCCCCGCCACAAGGACGAGGACCAAGTCCAGCTCGACGTCAACCGTGCTTTCATCTATTACCCCGACAGTACGCCCTCCCTCCCGCCTTCCATGCTTCCCACTAACAACCCATTCCAGACCAAACCGAAGCCCAACTGGCCCTCCGAAAGTCCTCCCTCTCGACCCTCATCCTGTCCCTCCTCCGCCAGCACCCCTACCTCAGCTACTTCCAAGGCTACCACGACATCGCCCAAGTCCTTCTCCTCGTCCTCCCACCCTCCGCCCAACTCCCGGGGCTAACCCACCTCTCCCTGCTCCACATCCGCGATTTCATGCTCCCCTCGCTCTCCCCCGCCATCGCCCAGCTGCGCCTCATTCCCGATATCCTGCGCCTCGCCGATCCGCCGCTGTGGCAGCACCTCTCCGCGACGGAGCCCTTCTTCGCGTTGTCGGGCACGCTCACCATGTACGCGCACGACATCACCACCCTCGGCGAGATCACCCGCCTCTTCGACGTGCTGCTCGCCCGCGAGCCCGTCTTCACCGTCTACCTCTTCGCCGCCATCGTCCGCTCGAGGAGGCAGGAGCTGTTTGACACGCCCCGCGACGAGCCCGAGATGCTGCACAGCATCCTGTCGAAGCTGCCCGTGCCGCTGGACCTGGAGGGGCTGATCTCCGAGGCGGGGCAGTTGCAGGAGCGGTTTCCGCCGGAGAGGCTGAGGGCGTGGCGGAGGATTTCGCGATGGAGTGTTTTGAAGACCGCGAGCCGTGGTAATGAGGACAGCGGCGGGGGAGGCAGAGTGTGGAGGAGGGGAGAGTGTTGTTTGAGAAGCAGGTGGAGGAGCTGAAGTGGATAGAGAAGAAGGAAAGGGCGAGGAAGTGGCTGTGGAGGGACAGACGGCCGGTGAGGATGGTGGGAATCGCGGTGCTCGTGGGCGTGTTGGCGGTGTTATTGCGGAGGGACCCGTTGCCAGGGCCGGTGGTGTCCGGGTTGGGGTATGTGTCTGCTTTGTTGGCGAGGTGGCGGTAGAGGTTGTCGTGTGGATGCGCATCTTCATTTTTTTTTAGAGCTTTAGACGGTCTTTTTCTCGGACAGCGGGCTGGCGTCGTGGAAAAGAAGCGCATGGCTACATGTATGAACTCCGGGACTGTTGTATCAATACCTTGTTCCTCGCAAACCAGCGTGTCGCACTAAGTGTATATCCAGTCCCTTAAACCCCAGCTCTAACAATGACAGAACGGAGAACAGCATCATCAAAACGAACCTAGAAACACCCAACTCCTAGCTTTCCCCTTCAAGCATTCTTACCCTGCCTCCTGATAAGTAGTCTTCAGCGCCTCGAAATGCTCCTGCTGCTCGTCCGCCAGCTTCCCACTCACGTCGCTGATAATCGTCAACACCAAGCTATAATTATTGTACAGAAACCTCTCCCTCTTCCTCTTGTCCGCCCCAAACGATGCCTGGCTGGCCTTAGTCAAAAACATCTCCACCTCGTTCCTCAGCCTCCTCAGGCTCGCCACGACAGGCTCATCATCGCCCCCCGCATCCGCGCTCAGGGCCAGAATTCCCTGCAGCAGCTGCCCAAACCTTTGCGTAACGACATGCGGCGCAGCCGATGCCGCCTTGGCAGTCGCCGCGGACGCGGGCTTGGTGGGCAGCGCGGCAGTCAGCGCGCGGACAGATTCGCAGTGGGCGTCCATGATGCTCTGCAGGCGCGGCCACAGCGCCATGGCAGTGCCGTTGATGTAGCCGTCGGCGGCGGGCACGCGGCGGCGCTGCAGCTCGAACGCGAAGTGTTGGTTGAGGCGGACGCAGAGCAGCACGCCGAGCCCGTCGTACGTGTCGGCCACGAGCTGTTTTGTGAGGGCCTGGCCCAGGGCAAACGTCGGGTCGAATATGTAGTTGAAGTGGCGGGAGATGGCGGAGAAAGAGAGCGAGGGGGAGAAGAACGCCGCCAGGAAGGTGTATTCGGCTGTGGCATTGTCGATGAGAGCGAGGTTGAAGTTGCGGAAGGGGACTTCGAGGTAGTGCGTGGACTGATCTTCTTCGGCGAGGTAGGAGGAGATGGCGAGCTGGTTGGTGGTCTTAAGCACTTCTATCCTCCGGCCGAGGTTGAACGCGTCGTGTGGCGTGCCGGCAAGCTTAGAGCCTGAGAGGACCGTGGTTCTCCGAGAGGTGTCCTCGTGGCCGAGCACATCATTTTTGTCCAGAACGTGAAGCTTGAGCTTCGCAAGCGCCTTCTCATAGCGGTTGAACTGGTTCAGATAGTACCACCGCATGGTGTTTAGGTACGCCTGGCAGATCTCGCCCGCTAGGACGGGCTGGTGGCGGTGGAGGAAGGAGAAAAGGTCCTTGAATTTTAGGAAGTTCTGTTGTTGGATGATTTGCGCGTTGATGTTGGGTGATCGTAAAGCCTTGATCTGGGCGACGAGGAAGTCTCGTATCCGTTCGACGGCCTGGCCAGGTCAGTATGTGCCCCGGAGGATGGTTGAGGGTCGTTACCTTGAGGATAAGTTTCTCTAGTAACGGCCCTACATCCGCCAGCGCCTTGCTCTGTGTTTGCCCGGCATTCTTCTTCTGTGCCGCTGCCCTCTTGTCAACCTCGCCCAGGATCTTGACCCAGGCTTCGTCGATGTGACCTTCTGATATCTTGGACACCACCAAAGGCGAGACACTCAGTTCCTCCACGATCGGCCCCAGTGCCTTTTCCACTGCTTTTCGGTTCTCTAACCTGACATTCAGGGCAGTCGACCGTGCTTGTAGGGTCTCAATATCGGCGGACACGGCGGCGAGGTCATTGCGAAAGCTGGTTAGGTTTGACTCGACCGAGCTCAGGATGTCGTCGCACGCTTGGATAGATCGATGTAGTTCTTCGAACTTGGCTTTATCTCGCTCGACTAATTTAAGGCTATGAGTACAGGAAGAGGAAGCCACACGGGCTCGGGACGACGTACAGTCTTCTACAGTCTGCGGTCTGTATGCGTCTGGTGGTCGGCTGGCATCAGCCCCTGCGAGCTCGCGCAGGGAAAGACCGCCAAAGTCAAAGTCCAACTCCAAGTTATCCTCTGTTATCCTCCGTGTCTGGTCGTCTTCCGATGTCGTGGTATTTGGCAGAGGGCCGAGGATCCTCGCCAGGACCTCCTCCGGATCTGGTGCATCCTCGACCAGTGTGGACTGCTTCAAAGCAGAGCCATTGGTTCGCTTTAACGCGCCGAGAAGGGAGGTCGAGGAATCGTTTGAAACTAGGGATAGCGAGGATCCCCTTGGCGAGATGCCGGGTCTCTGCTGTGATGTGAGGTACGGGGCTCGCGCACTTGACGTCCGGCGTGGCAGCGGCGAGTGCGAGCGGCTCTGGCTGTTGGGCGGCGACGGAGCGCTTCCTGGATGCTGCCCAGCAAACCGATCGAGCCACATATTGAATCACCGGCTACCCGTGGTCGCCGTGGCCAGCGCCTGGCTACAAATTGTTTGCGCTCGTGGTGGAAGCGTGTCGCAAGATGTTGTCTTCCGGTTCGGGCAATCCTGCTGAGCTGCATGTAAGGAGCTGGTCTCCTGGAAGCTGCGTGGCACCTGGAGGCAGCTGGCTCCGCTGTGGATGGGTAAGGCTGTGCTTCCTGAACAGAGAACAAGTGCTCATTGGTCAGTCCGAAGCACCGTTGTTCCACAAAGCTTGGTGGGGTTGCGGGAGTCGAGGTGGGGTTGCAACCCAAAGAGACTGATGAACCCGCCGGCAGTACACAGTGGGTGTTTCAAAACTCGGTGAACGGTAAAATCCAACTTCATCAACTAACCAAAATTTCGCATTGGTCAAGAGCTGACTGTGGAGGAGAAAGTGACCATATTTCTGTTTCCCATGGCCCGCTCTGGAAGCCGTGGTGCGTGTACGGCTCGAAGCATGGAGCCATGTGCTCGTCATGTCGGCACACTGTGGCCGGTCTGTGCCTGCCAGCATTGGGTCATTTATGATTGGCCATAGACGGCGTTGCTGAGGGTTATGCAAGCTAAAAACCTTTATCTGTGCGCGGAAGCTAGGCAGAGGCAAAAGCGTCGGGGTTTTATGTGGTACAGTTGGGCAGGCCATGGGTCCAGAATGCAGAGCCCACTCGAAAGTCAAAATTTAGTGGCCCAGAGGCAGGCGCAGACGACACCCCGAGTGCTGAGGAGGGGCTAACTTGGCGGGGAACGCTGCCCTTTTTTTCGCTTCTGCTGGTCCTTCAAAACCACAATTTTCCTCCCGCCCCATCCCCTCTCCGGTCACTCAACCTTGCACCACTTCCATCCTCTCCTCTTTTAGGCCGTCCGACATCTTCTTGGGCACCGTCGCCTCAGCTTCTTCTTCCGACAGACCAGTATCTTTCCCGACTTCTTTCACAATGGCGGACGAGGTGATTTGCATTCGTTGCTCGCGTGTTGTTCGCTTCCGCAACGAGACCACCCCGCACTGCCTGGCGCGAGCCCCGCGATGCCCATCAGAATGGCGCAAATCCCTTCAGCTCTGCTGTCCGTCTCGTGGTGGGCGCCGCAACTCGCGCTCAGCGATTCCAAATTGAAAACATCGTTTCGGTTTTGATGCTAATTGATGGCCCTCAGCACCACGACTTTGAGCACGAGGGCGCTGGTGATGCCGGTGCCTCGGCCACCTACCCCATGCAGTGCTCTGCCCTGCGGAAGAACGGCTTCGTCGTGATCAAGAACCGCCCTTGCAAGATCGTCGACATGTCGACCTCCAAGACCGGCAAGCACGGCCACGCCAAGGTCCACCTTGTCGCCCTCGACATCTTCACCGGCAAGAAGCTCGAGGATCTCTGCCCCTCGACCCACAACATGGACGTCCCCGTCGTCAAGCGTCAGGAGTACACGCTGGTAAGCAGTCCCCCAAAAACCTCCAGTCGTTCTCCAGAATGAATGCTCACTCAACCCTCAGATTGACATCTCCGACGATGGCTACCTCAGCCTGATGACCGCCGATGGTGACACCAAGGACGACGTCAAAATGCCCGAGGGCGATGTTGGCGCCAAGATCACCAAGCTCTTCAAGGAGGAGGACAAGGATACCAGTAAGTTCCCCAAACGAGCTCTTAAACGACCTAACAGTGGCTAACATTCTCCCTCAGTCGTCACTATCCAGACTGCCATGGGTGAGGAGGCCGCCGTTGACGCCAAGGAGGGCACCAAATAAACGGTTACACCCTGGGTTGGATGGGAGAGTGGGAAGAACCGGGAGATGGAGTGAACCGTTTCTGCTCGGCGGTAACAAATTGATATTTGGTATCGCTGGGTCTTCTTTGCCGGCTAAGATATATCGGTTGATGATTTCTTGGGCTGCTCCAGGGATCTGTGCATCCCTCGGTCGCTTCGCAAGTTAGCTGGGCACTTCTGCTGGGTACAGACGCGCAGTCTTACGCCACTACATGGAACTGACGTCTGCACTCTTGCGCGTATCCTCTTCCATGCCAGGCCTGTTCCTGCGGTTCCAAGTGCCTCGCGGACGGAGTCCGTCCGATAAAATCAACCGCACTCTGCCGCTCTGGCAGTTTCCTCTGCCATGTGGGCGACTGAGTCTTGCATATGTCCTATGTGATTCGTCCTCCATGCAAATCTGTGCCTGCATGTAATATGATCAGAGAAGCTTTTGCCAAAGAAAAGACATGAAAAAATTGACTTCTGTAACCACTAAGTATGCGGTTGTGAAGGCGACGAAAACTTGTCGATGGGGTAGCGATTTAGTTTTCGCGATTTGACATACTCCAAAGGCCAATGGCGATGTAGGGAAGCCTAGAAGCTTGCTCGTATGTAATGTATCTATCTTGCCTATACATTACATGCACTCATGTACACATAAACAGACACTTTTTTTTCGTCCTCAAACGCTTGGACATCTCAAAATCTTTCATTTTCACAGACAACCACCCGAGTCATTAATGATGGCTTCTCGGCGCCATCACCGCTTCCCACGAGGGGAGACATGCTCCGAATGCCCGGCTCGAAGATGGTATCTCGAAAACGGCCGCCGATACTGTGAGAACGGCCATCAAGTCGAGGTACGCCATCCCATACCCGCCTGCGGCCCTGGCCTGCCGCCTCGACCTCCCTCTCCACAGCGTCGCAGGCACCCATCACTCGCCGCCGCTCATACCTAAAGGTACTAACGGAACGCAGGGCTACGTCCAATTCGACATTGACGAAGACGACAACTTTGGCAAGTCGGGCCGCGTCGCCCGCAAGAAGAAGGAGGCCCGCGAGCTGCAGCACAAGCATCTCACCGAAGCGAAGCCCGCCAGCTGTACCTCGAGTGCCTGCAGCTGCTGCTGCGCAAGCAGGTGCTGTGGATGGTCCGTAAAAAGGGGTTTCACCCCGAGTTGGAGGCCGTGTGTAGGGATCTCTGGCTATTGAGGGTTAGGGATCTGCCGGGCTTGCGAAGGATGGGAAAGGAGGGAGGGATGGAAAGGGAGGAGGACGTCCTCAGCTGGGGCAGGGGGTGGTGGTGGGGAGGGGGAGTTGGTGATGTTTAGTTCGCAGGGGGAGAGTGAGAGTGTGGGGGGGGAGGAGGAGGATGGAGAGGGAGTTGAGGAGGGGTCAGCGGGAAAAGGAAGAGTAGGAGTTGGAAGGGGGAGGTGTGGCAGTTGCCTGGGGTGATGGATACGTTGGCACTGGTTTATTTGGCGTGTGTGCTCAGGCAGGAGCCGGTGAGGTTGGGGGATGTGTTTCGGTGGGCCAGGAATGGCCAGATACCGTTTCTCGCGGCGGTGAGTGACACGTCAGAACTAGCTGGCTTGGTCGCAGGTGCTAAGGGTTGGTAGATCGACTGCGTCCCCAAGGAATGGCGGGACAGATTACCGGGCTGGGCACACCATGCTCTCCTGACGCGGTATGCGATGTTTAAGGGGGGAGAGCTGCACAGGGCTGTCATGGACATGATGCTGGGGTACAAGGAGAACCATGGGCTGGTGTTTCCTGCGATTCCCGCGCCGCCTCTTCTGTTTCTTTACGTGAGAGATTTGGCTCTACCCCGTATGTTCAATGCTGATCCGAGATCTGTGTGAAGAGTTGCTAACTGTTTGCTACAGCTGAGGTACATCCTTTTGCACAAAAGACCTGCCGTCTCCTCGAGATGGCGTTCTCCTTTCCAACAAGAGGCGCGCCACCAAAACGATATATGCTGCTCGACCTCCCAGAGGTCCTTTTAGTGGCAGCTCTCGTTGTGGCCACAAATATCTTATCCTCTTGACGGGATAGAGCGCTATCCCCTTGATGCCGACGACCCTCTTTGTCTCCAGATGGACTGGGCAGTATGGGAGTCCGAATTCACCAAACAGCCAGAGACGGAGGCTAGGTCTCTCAAATACGAGCACACAGATCCGCAAGAGTTTGGTCGATGAACAAGGGAGGTATCGACGAGTTGCTGAACTGGTTCCAGGAGACACAGATCGAAAAGTATCCAACAGGTTTGTCTTTTATATCCCGAACCCTGCTGGTCAGAGCTAACTACTGCCAGGTGAAACCGAGGTCGACCGTCCTCTTTCCGCTGCTGAACGATATCCCACCGCTCCCTGGAATCCCCGAACCAACACAGATGAGATCGAGGAAAGGATAAGGAAGATTCAAGGCGCAATGAAAAGCGTCGAACCGCGGCCAGTCCACGAGATCATGGCGGAGAGTGCGTCAAGAGGCTTGGGTCAGACTATCGGAGCTACACATCGGTCGACGAGCTTGAGGGATCGGTCAAGAATTCTTCGAGGTGGTAGCCAAACTAGCAGGGCTGTCGGTGCTAGACCTGCTCCGGGCAGTCTCTCGCCTTGAGGAGCAACTCATGGACTGGCAACGGAAGGAGAAGAGGCGCCTGAGGGCAGAGGATCTAGGTGTGCAGATATAATGGGTAATTGCCGGCGCAACGAGTTTTGGGAGGTTCATTGCATGATATGGTCAGAGATGCCTCGAGAGATCCCATAATCGCAGAACACAGTGCCGTGCCTAGGTGAGTGAAAGGCCTTGAACTGAAATCATGGAGGTTGAAGAGAAGCAAAGAACGGGTTAGGGTTGGAAGTCTGACTTCAGTAGCGTGGATCCGCCCCATGTTACTCCGCTGCAGGGCTGCCTCAAAAATCCGGCTGCGAGCCCTAGGCCCCCAGTCGCTGGGCGATTCTAACCCCCCCAAAATTTACGGCTTCTGCGAACTTTCCCGTCATCCTCACCAGCAAGCCCACGAAAATCGGTCAAGAGTAAGCGCATCGCACCCACGCCCAACGCCATCGCAGACCGCGAGACGACATGGAGGAGATGCTGACAATGCATCCCGATTGACAGTGCAGATCTTCGTGAAGACCCTCACGGGTAAGACCATCACCCTCGAGGTCGAGTCCTCGGACACCATCGACAATGTCAAGTCGAAGATCCAGGACAAGGAGGGCATCCCGCCCGACCAGCAGCGCCTGATCTTCGCCGGCAAGCAACTGGAGGATGGCCGCACTCTCTCTGACTACAACATTCAGAAGGTCAGTTTTGCGCACACGACACGATTTGCGATTCGGAAGCTGCGGAATGGGGGACGGAATTGGGTGGCAACTGGCGGTCAAGAGAAGGGATTTCCGGCTTCTGGAGGACGATGCGGCCGAGCCCGTGGCACCGAACTCGAAATCGAGGAGGGAGGTCCCTCAGCGATGTGGACAGAGCTGACATCTTGTATAGGAGTCGACCCTTCACCTCGTGCTCCGCCTCCGTGTGTGGTATCATTGAGCCCTCGCTCAAGGCTCTTGCCTCCAAGTTCAACTGCGAGAAGATGATCTGCCGCAAGTGCTACGTAAGTACCACTGCATGTTCGAGAGGCGACGGTTTTGAGTAGCTAACACGATACGCCAGGCTCGTCTCCCGCCCCGTGCCACCAACTGCCGCAAGCGCAAGTGCGGCCACACCAACCAGCTCCGCCCCAAGAAGAAGCTCAAATAAACGGTTACTCCCTCGGTCATGGTCGTCTGGCGTCTTTCGGTTTTCTGGCATTGCATTGCAAGGGTTGGCAGGGGGTATACGGCACATTCTGGCTGTACATTCCGGATGACCATAGCTTAAGACTCCTGACCATCTAAAACTATTCCTTGCATGTCTCGGTGGTAAACTTTGCGGCGTGGATCCAAGCAGCTTGTGATCTTGTCGCATGCTCTTGAAAGTAATTATCACGTGACTATCTCACAGGCTGAGGGGTCGCGTTCACCAGCTCCTGCAAGCGATCAAGGGTGGGTCCTGCATCTCCACACGACAGCTGTCATACTGCGTAAGCTCCAGCTTCCAGCTTCATTTTACACACCTTGACGACCTGCTTCCCAACGACCCGGCCGCTCACCGAACAGAGATTTGTGCGGCAGTGCTTCATCTTGTACGGAGTGAGGTCCTAGAACCACCGACAAGATGTCCAGATCCGGCTACGACGCCGTCGTAACGTAGATGACGAAGTCCGTTCCTCCCCTACAAGCCCGCCGACCACTTACTCACCAGCAGCCACAGGGCGACCTTGGCCACACGGATCTCCAAGAAGACCTCGAATTCCACAATTCCAACTTCTCCGAGACCACACCCGCCCTCGGCACGCGTAGCGGCAACAAGCGCTCAGCCTCGCCGTCCCTACCGCTTCCCGCAACAGCCAACACCTCCTCTGGATCGTCCGCAGGAGGGAAAACGGATGCTATGGAGCCTGTCCTTACGCGCAGTTCTTTGACGTGGACACCTCGTCGGTGCTGCAGCGGTGCTGGGCGGCCCTGTACCCGCGGGCGAACTTTCTGGACGTGCTGGAAGGGAACCCGGACCTGTACGGGCCGTTTTGGATTGCGACGACGGTGGTGCTGATTTTGTTTCTGGGCGGCACGATCAGTGATTACCTTGCGAGGGAGGGGAGGGGCCAGTTTGCGTATGATTTTACTTTGTTGAGCGGTAAGTCCTTCCGACATGACCCTTCTTCTGGGTGAAGGGTTGGGCTTGCTGACGGCGTGGCAGGCGCGGCTGGCCTGGTGTTGGGTATACCTTCGTGATCCCCGTCGTGCTGTACCTCGCGCTGCGGTATTTCGGCTCCGAGAGCGCGAACCTGCTCGAGTGCTGGGCGCTGTACGGCTACGGCAACCTGATCTGGATCCCTGTTGCGCTCATCAGCTGTCACCGATCGCGATCCTCAACTGGGTGTTTGTGGGCGTCGGGTTCGGGCTGTCGGTCGCGTTCCTGCTGCGGAATCTGTACCCCGTGCTGAGCGCGACCGACCGGCAGACGAGCAAGATGTTGCTGATCCTGGTGGTGGCGCTGCACTTTGGGCTGGCGATTGCCATCAAGGTGCTGTTCTTTGCGCACGGCAGCCCGGCGCTGAAGGACGGTGGGCCGGGGAAGGAGACGCCGACGCCGGGGCGGTTGTTCTAACATAGACTGGGGTGTGGGAAAAGGGCTTAGGAAGGATCATGTACGTTCTGAGTTGTAGGTTCATGTCTTGCTCAGCAAGCATCACGGCGTTTTGGGGGCATTCTCTTTCAAATATTGAATTCAAGCATCTTCTCACGCATTTTACCATGATACACCCTCCTCTTCTCCCATCCCATCAAGCACAACATTCACCTCTCCACTTGCCCCCCTTCTCAAACCACTCCAACCAACTCCCAGGGAACTCACCCACGTTGGTCCAGCCAGCCTCCTTCGCCAGCCCCGCCGCGGCCCGGCTCCGCACGCCAGACCGGCAGTAGAACAGCACCTCGGCGTCGCGTGCCGGCCGCGGGTACCCGAACCGGTCCTCGAACTCTGCGTCGCTGATGTGGAAGCTGTCGGGTGCAGACTTGATGGGGATGTTGAGCGCCGACGGGATGCGGCCTGTCTCGGCAAGCTCGGAGGGCTCGCGGACATCTGTTTACACCATTGTTTTGTGAGCATGTCTCGTTGAAGGGGGGATGTTGAGGGGACGGGAGAAGGGAACGTGGGGCGGGCGAGAAGGGTTGTCTGCGCGCCGTCGTGCGCATACCGATGATGGTGACGTCGTGCTTTGGCGTCGTCGTCAACTTCTGGACCTGTTTCGGAGAACTTCCCGTTAACAATGTGCCCTTCCTGGTTGGTTTATAGACCTCCAACGTCCCGGCGCATAGAGACATGGGTCGGGCGGGAGGAAAGGCAAGAGAAGTAATTAGACGGACGTACAGCATCGAAATCCCAAATCTTGTGCGGCTTCTCCCCGAGTCTGTCGAATACACCCTCGCACCTCCCACCCAGCCCTGCGACGCCACACACTGCCTAAGGGCTTGCTGAACGGGCCGCTGGACCCGGACCTGGCAATGGAACTGACGGCGCAAGACGCAATACCCCACAGCACGAGTCGCTGTGCGCGCTGCCGGCGCAATGGCCTGCGCGAGGGTTGTGACTGCGCGGCGGGATGCCATGGCTCTTTGTCGTTAAGTACCGACAGGCAGGGTGGCTGTTGGGTTGCGGATTGCGGAATTTCAGGATGGACAGCGGGAAGATCGTTGATGTAGAGCTCGGATAAGCTCCCCCGAGATCCGCAAAGACGGCGCCGGGAGTCGGGGGTTCGCCCCACAAGACGTCACTATCCTGCCGCGATGGTGGCCCCGACATTCTGGTGGGTGCGTGGGTGGCATCTCAGCGTCCACCGGGTCTCATGCTTGATGCATGAATAACCTCCACGTCTAGCAATCAACACCGCGTTCTCTGGACGTTCAAGGCGGACGGCAAACTGCAGCGCGTCGGAGGCGCAATCCCGCAAACACTGCAACAATACCTACCTGAGCTGGCGGTGCGGAAAAGAGGATGGCATGAACACTCAACACGAACCTGAGGCTCAGGTAGTGTGTAAGCACCATCTAATGACGTACCAGGCGCGGCCGGACGGACCCCAAAAGTTTGGCTGGCCAGGGCTGACTGACAGCGCCGTGACGGCCCAGCTCGCTCTCCCAATCAAGGTGTGCGAGGGGGGCAAGCCCGTCGGGCCATGAAACCGACCTGATCCCTCCCGTCTCACCTTTCGGCCCTTCCTTCCACCTTTACACACTCTCTGGCAGACTTCTCCATGTATCGTGTCATTATTGCAGGACCATGCGCAATGGTACGTATGTACAGGACTAAAGATTACAATTGTATAGTCGTCGCCGTCGGCCCGGCATGGCTTCTATCCCAAGGCTCTCTCCTCGGACGCCGTGAAGACTTCGAATCCGAACCAATTCTTCTCGCATGTTGCGTATCCAGGATGGGTTCAGTAAGGTCCGTCAGTTTTCCCAGCGTCCACTCATTAACCCGCCTAGTTGGCGGCTGCCCCTGTTCTCTTGACCAACTCCTCTACCACTTCCTCTCCTCAAAGGTCAAAGGGCAGTCGTCCTATCTCGTGTCAGCACCATATCCGGTTTCCCATTTCCTGTCAAGACAACTCACCATCGGGAAGATAGTCGCAAACACCTTGATCTCCTCGGACCGCGGCGTTGGGTGATGCTTCCAATCGAGCAGCAGCGACGCCTTTCCTCATCAGCGCCAGGTTGAGCTGCGCATACTGTTGCCCGAGGCAGTAGTGCGGGCCCACGCCGAAAACGAGGTAGTTCTTCGCGCCCTTGACCTCGGCGTCGCCGGTATAGTACCGCTCGGGGTTGAACTCGTCGGGGTTCTCGTACACCTCGGGATCGCGCAGCGCCATGTACGTCGTGGGGATGACCATGGAGCCTACGGGCAGCCAGTGTTAGTGTCTCGTTGATTAGGCGGAGGGAATGAAGGCTTCACTCACCCTTGGAGCAGTGTACGTCTCAGTGATTGGGAACGGCTTCTTGACCACGTAGGGAACCATGAGGACGGGAGGGCGGTAGCGCAGCAGCTCGCGCACGACGGCGCGGGTGTAGGCCATCGACTCGAGCTGGTCCATGTTGACGGCGGCGTGGATGTCGCCGTTGCGGACCTTCAGGTTCTCCTCGCGCACACGGTCCAGGACATCCGGGCGCTGAGCCATGATCTGAAAGAGCCAAGTGGCGGCGCTGGACGTCGCATCCTGCGAAGCGAAGAGGAAGGTGAAGACGGTCTGCGAGATCTCATAGTCGGTGAAGTCGCGCAGGACGTGTGTCGGCTTCTCGACGCCCTCGGTATTGCCCGACTCCTGCGCCTCGCGCCACTTCTTGGACTGGATCATCTGGATGATCCAGGCGTCCATGATGCAGTTGGGCTCGCCGCCAGCAGCCATCCGAGCCTTGCTCTTGGCGGCGCACTTGGCGAACTCGGCCAACACCATATCGGCCGCCTTCTTGCCGTACCACGTCTTGGTGAAGGGCAGGATGATGGGAAAGTTGACGAGCTCGAGCGCGGCCGTGATGAGGTAGTATCGTCGGCGATCTTCTTGACGGCCTCGTCCGAGATGTAGTGGCCGACAAAGGTGCGGCACGAGACGGCCGTGATGACCTCGCGGAAGTGCGTCATGAAGGGACGGGCTTGCCGCCGGCTTGCTTGGTGGTCTCGACAAACTCCTTGAAGTACCGGTTGTATACCTCCTCCTGGCCGGGCAGGTAGATCTCAAGCGCGCGGCGCGTGAACAGGTTGTTGAGGCCTTTGCGGAACTCGACGTGGGCCTTGCCGTCCAGGAAGACCCAGTTGTCAGCACCGAGCAGCTTGTGGGCGACGTCGACGACGCAGGGCTTAACGAAGCTGGGCGAGTTGAAGACCTTCCGGGCCATGTCACGGGTCGAGGCGATAACGACGAACCTGCCAGCGCGTCAGTATCTCGCAGTGGCATCATTCTTCATTCTTTGGCCACCTACTTATGGAAAACAGAGACGCAGCTGAGAGGGCCGCTCAACCACTTCGCATAGTACTCCTCGAACTTGGGGTTCACGGACTGGAGGAACGGTCCAATGAAGGGCATCTTCCAGGCCGGGCCAGCGATCGATCCTTTATTCCAGATGTAGCTGACTGCGAGGGACGGTCAGCGCGAGTTGGGGGGGCAAGGCCGTCGTTCTAACATACCCTGATCGTACACCACCAAGACCGCGAGGACAGTCGCAAGAATGGTCCACGCGCTGGCGTTGGAGACATAGTCGACGACATACTCGAGCTGGGGCGCCACGTTGGCGGCGCCATACTTGATGGTCGCCAGGGGCGAGGTCGTCGCGTTGGCAGCCATTTTTCTTGCGCGTGCGGGTCGCTGGGCTCGAGGCAGACCGTCACCAGAGCTTCGGAAGCGACAAGAGCAGGCGCAAGCAGGTCGAGGGGTGAAGCTGCGGTGGTGAGATGCTGGATGCTCAGGGAAGCGCTGGTCCAGAATCGAGCACACTCCCAGGGGCAACTCTGATGGAGGGCGAGGGTGGGGAGGAGGGAGAAAAGGGAAGTGACGGGCGGCGGAGTTAACCCGGGTCCCGGGAACGTGAGGTTATTGAATTGAGGGATGGTGGATTGGAGACTTGACCCTGGTCGTTTACGGTTCCGTGGGGCGCGCCAAATGTTCTTTACGATTTTGAGGAACTGTACCAACGGCCTATCAAAGACAGAGAGCCAAGTTGCTCTTTAGTGCGTAGCGGCATGAAAGCGGGGCTGCATCGACGCTCAAGATGCACCGCATAGCTACTTTCTTCGGGTCCAAGCCTGGAATTTACGTGATAAAAGGCACTGTAAGACGACATATCCTGAGACACAGTAATGACTTGATAGGCTCTGTGTTTCTGCCGCTAAGGCGCCCAGGGATGTTTACCCGCCTGCCGGGTTAAAGTGAGGTGGAGTGATCTTGTGGTGGTGGTCTTGAAGTAATTGCCCAATCACAAGCTGAGCAGTACGAAAACGAGCCCGAGATTTCAACGTCGCTCTAGTCAAGCACAGAATCACGGCCAACCGAGGTCGCATGCATTCTTATCTTTCGATCTTCCTGCTCGTTATGACCTTTTCTCTGCATTCTTTCGTTCATTCATGCTTGGTCCCCTCTTTCTTTCTCCGGCTTTGTCAACTTGAGATGGGCGCTTCCGGGCAAAAATAAAATTTGGATTTTCCTTCGATCGTTCCACGCATCCCGAAAACCGAGTGCCCACCCCTGGCGTTGCTCTCAGGGACTTTGGCCCCCTCCGCCTGCCTATACTAGGAAGGCCGTACCTTAAATCCTGCCGGGACCCAGACCCCTTCGGAGACTAAGCCCTTTTCGTAACTGGTGGCTTCATTGTCAAGCAATGCAGCTGGAGCAACTCGAACGGTTGGCTGCAACACAGGTCAACAAAGATCTCATCAGAGCGCCACTGTCTCGGCACGGATGGCGGACTCCTTTTCCGTTGGCAATGTTTCGCAACAGAGGGGCCATCTGCAGACCTCACCTCAGATTCGTCACCTTTCATAGTTAGAATGTGGGGATCTGTCGAGCATTCCTGAGCTCTCAGCTGTCGTGGATCTCGAATTCCTGTTTCTCACACTTCTCAATCCTGTCGCACAATCATCCCATTCGCCGTGTCCGTTCCTGAAAAGGAAATTGCCAAGCGAACTTGCGTGGGCGAATGGCTCTGGTAAACCCTTACTGAGAACATCCCTGAGGTCTCTTAGGTACCTAGGTACCTGCCTTCCCTTTTGATACCTTCGATATCTACTACTTTTTCCTCCTTGGTGGTTGCTCTTTCTTTATTATGTTTCTCCTCTGTTTCCCCGTCTGGTCATTCGTTTTTCTTTCCACTTTCTTCGGTTTAATTCTTCTCTGCTCTTCTTCGATCCGTATAGTGTACCGTACCTCGCATGGGGGCACACCTTACCCTCTTCCTGGGTACAGTCGAGGAAAAGCCCCTGGAAGAGCGTGCCTTACAACGAGCGATTCTTTCACAGAATCTTGAGTGTTCAACTTTCTAGCTACTTTCTGTTTTTCTAGTGAAGGGATAATTTCAGGTTGCGTTCTGAAGGTCAAGCATTTTGCGCGATTTCGACCGCTGAAGTTGTGCTGCCGTTCTTGCAATAGACAAGGCATTTGACTTCGCACCGTCGGTCCGACGTGCATGGCATGTTTGATGAGCGCTTGGGCAAATCAGAGATAGTTCCTCAGGTCCCCCTTTCTTGACTTGTCTCTCGAGCCAAATCTTACCTGAGTACGAAGTCGATGCTCAGTGAAGCCGTTGATGAGTAAGTAACCCGTTGGGGAATTTTCTCGTCTTAACAGCCAACACTCAGCAGTTCAGACCGTCCAGGCCCGGTGCTCACAGAACAAAGGCCCTAGGTACGGGACGCATTCACAGCCCTTCGGCGCCTGCCGAACTAAATCTCCTGAAATCTCCTCATCACTTCCTTCAGCAGAGTGTCATACGTCATTCAGATGGATTCACACTGACGAAGGTGAGCTCAGCATGTGAAGTGCAGACGACAAGAGCTCGCGTAAGCACGGCTCAAAAGTCTGCGAACCAGACCAATGACACCGCCATTTAGAGCATCAAATTATTCAGGCGATTTCGGACCATTAACCCCTCATCAAGGGTGACAAATGCCACAGCCGCGACTTGGTGACTCAGGCGCACATGCCACACGCCAAGGCACCAAGACACATCATCCGGTGTAACCTCCCGTCAAAGCTTGTTGCGAGGATCCAGAACAACATGGATCAAGAAGGTTTCTTAGCGCAGCCGGCTCTTGAATGACGAATGGGGTTGTCGGTCTCCGCCTCCAGATTGGTCATCCAGTCCACTTACACCAGTGCGGAGGGTTGGCGACAAGCCGAAGAGAGGAGAGGACCAGGAGAGCCCAGGAGACAAGTGAGAAAGAAAAAAAGAAGAAAAAATAATAAGGCGCAATGCGAAGAAGTGCAAGATCCCACCCTCGTGTCCGCCCAGCTGGTTCCTGCGCCTCAGCAGCGGCCTTCCAACTGCCCGCCAGAGGTCTAACATTTCTGGTGTCGTGGTAACACACGCGGCTCTACCTGCTAGTGGAGGTGGCTACGTAAGTTATAACCAACCTCAGGCAGCGTCCTTTGACGTCGTCCCTTGGCGTAAGACACATCACAGACACACGCGCTATTCCACTCGCGGCCCCAAACCGCAGGTTAAGCTTCTTTCACTGCCCCATAGTTTCCCTCTTTCGTAACGACACACAATAGCTTCCCTCATTGAGGGAGGGATTGACTCACGCCGGCAACCGGTTTTTTTTCTTCTCTGGCGCGCGTGCTCTCGAACACACATCCGCAGGCACACGTTGACGCGCACACGTCCACACGTTCTTTGCATTCTGGAATCGGGCAGTGTTGCGAAGCCTTGCTGGGCAGGGCTTAGTGATGTGACGGGAATGGCCGAGGGGGTAAGGTAAGCAGGTCAGAGTCAGACAGGTGTTGCTCGAAAGCCTCACACACGGGAGACACAAACACATGTATATAAGCGACGGGCGGCATTCCTCGGGGCATGTCGTTCCTGTCCAGCATCAAACAGCTAGACAAACAAATCATCAGAACCTCGAAAGAAGTCTTCTTCTCTTGTGCAACAGCATCAATACCTGCTCCCCGCAGCCCCCGACACCCACACCTATCTTGAGCCTCAACACCACAATCAACATCATAACCGCTCCTCCCACCACCAGTGCTCACCAGACCTCCTCGTTCAAAATGTCCTCGCAGCAGAGTACGCAACCCCCTCGCTTCTCTCGCCCCAGGGGCCCCCCCACTCCCTTCCCCCCTTCATACTAACTAACGGTTCCCCCAGCCTACGGCACCGTCCCAACCCCGCGCTCCTACGGCCAAAAAATCGCCGCCTCCACCCGCGCCCTTCAACAGCAATCCGCCAGCACCACCACCACCATAACCCAGCAACGCGAAGCCGACACCGCCTCGGTAGCAAGCACCTTCTCCCTCTCGAGCCGCGTCACCCTGCTCAAGGACAAGCTCCACATCTCCTCGTCCTCGTCCCAAAAGTCGAAGGAGCAGCAAGCGAGGGAAGCGCAGCGGAAGAAGGATTTGCTGAGGAGCCAGATCCGAATTGGCATTTAAAATCTGCCCCCATCCCATCCAGCAAAAGCGTGGGAAAGTCGGGATCCTAACTTCGAAGGGGGTTGGAGTGTGGGTTCAAGCTACAGATTGAACCCCTCGCCGCGTTGCCTCCTCGCTAGGTAGCGCGGGACGCGGATGAAAGCCGACGGCATGGCTGTGGTGATGGGCGGCGCGGTCCCAGCCTTGGGTAGGGCTTGGGAGGCTGCGCTGCGGGAGGGCTGCTTCGCGCGGCAATCGTTGAAATGAGGGATGAGAGGATACCCAAGGGATGGAATGAAGTGATGATTTGGATAGACTAACGGTCTGCTTGGCTTCCTGCGACATGGGTTAGGTATACGGTAGATGGATGAGAGGGATAGTTTGGATGGCTACCTTTCGCTTGGAAGTTGTGCGCTTAATTCATAATCAGTGTCATTATCAACATTTTCATTCCCCTAGCCTAAAATGTGTCGTCCAAGATATCGTGGTTCATCTTGACCATCGTTGGGCTATACTCCGACGAGCCCTCCGGATCCTCGCCCGCGGTCTGAAGGATGTTGTCCACAATCCGCTTGCTTGCCTCTCGCGCTGTTTAATGTTAGTTCCATCCCCCCTTCCCTTCCCAGCCCATATCTTACGAGAGGACATACCTGGGGTCTGCAGCAACTTCGACGGCGGCAGCGCAAATTGAATCGTCTTCGGCGGGCTCATCCCGCCAAACCCATCATCACTATCGCTCTCCCACGTAATCTCATCCTCATACCTCGTCGAGGTGCCCGTACCCGGCCCCTGCTGTTTGTCCCCTAGCGGCAGCAGCAGTAGCAAAAGCGTCCCTCGTTTTCCTCCCCGCCGCCGGCGTCTGCACGCTCACCCCGGGCGTCCTGGGCGCCGCCGCGGAAGCAGCAGCTCGCCCCTTTCCCCTGGGCAGAGGCCGCATCGGTGACATGAACGCCGCGCTGCGCAGCTGCGGCACGGCCATCTCCGGACTGGAAGACGGCGAGTCCTCCCAGATAGGCCTCGCCGTCTTCTGCTTATCTTTGCCAGGCGTGGTGGTGAGCTTGTCGACCTTCCACTTGACGGGGGAGATGCCACTCGATGTACCCTTGTGCGGCGTGGCCGCGATGCGGTAGTTCTTGTCGAGCATGCGGTGCAGAAGCGGGTCTTTGTTCTTCCTCCTACCGCCGAGGACCGAGTCGTCTTCGTCGGAGCTAGCGTGCTGCGCCAGCTCGTCTGGTTCGAGAGAGGCCCGGGTGTGTCATGGACATGCGGGGCAGGCGTGCGGTGTGCTGTTGGAAGAGGAGCTCTGTGTCCTCCTCTTCTTCTTCCGTGCCTGGGGTGGGCTGTTTGGGAGTGGTGCTGCTGCCGGCGGCCTTGCCGTCGTACTCGCGCTTGAGGGCTTCGTACGGAGAGGAAAGGCCGGCAAACTGCGGGCGGAGGGTCTTGGTTGCGGGCGGGCGAGGGGGTGCTGCCGGTCAGGTCGCCGTCGTCGTCGCCGAGGGCGGACTCTTCGTGTCGAGTCTCGTGGCCATGGTACATGGCCGATGACTGTTCCGCGGTGGCATCGTGCTCGCCCGCGCTTCGGGTCGGGGAGTGTAGCTGGTTGTCTCATGTGGATCGTGCTCTCCCCCTCGGTGGTTATCGCCGTGCTCTCCTCGTTTCCTGCCAATTCTTCGTATCCGGAAAGCGAAACATTGGCCGAGGCCTCGAAGATTGCTTCCAGAACTGGGGCGGAAGCGTGTCAGCTGGAGAAGGGCACAAGAAGGGGTGCAGGGGCGAGCCCAGACCTTGGTAGCCTCCCACACAGAGCGCGAGTGCTCGCCATACTGCTCGACAAGGGGCAGAATGCTTGTTGTGACAATGCGATGCGCCTTGCTGAAGTTGTGGTCGATCTCTGCGAGCTGTCAGTCCTGTCACCGAGTTAGGTACCTGCTAGACGGAGTCGGCCATACCTTGAAGAGTGAGGGTAATGGACTGCTCGAGTTTCTCCAGCTCCTCGGTGAGCGTGAGATTCCTCGGTGCTGGAGGGCCAGGCGAGACATGCTGGCGGTCTTGTTTACGGGAAAATCAACAATGGAATGCGGTGCCAAGGGAGCTCTGGCCAAATTCAGGCGCGTTTGGTCTCAGCGCGAGTGCGGGCATTGTGGTGGGGTTGTCATTGGCACGTCCTGGACAAAGCAGCCAACGACGAGAAGCAGTTAATGTTGGGAAAGCACGCAGAAGATCCTCTGGGTTCGAAATCCTAGGCATATTAACACTCTTCTCTATCTGGGTATCCATAAAGCAAATCTTGATGACGCCGACTCTGGTAACCCAAGCCAGGCAGTATGCACCAATGATACGCTCAGCTTCCTCTCCCGCGCCCTCGCCCTCTCCCCCTTCCCCTCCCTCTGGCGGCACCGCGCCCTCTGCTGGCTCCCCTGCCACCCTTCGTCGAAGCTGCTGTATCTTCTTCCTCTTCCTCTTCCTCCTCCTCCTCTGACCCCTCTTCCTCCTCGCTCTCCTCCTCGGACGGCGACTCCTCCTTGACCTTGCGCGCTCGACTCGACGTCCGCTTCGTGGTCCTCGCCCCCCGCCCCCCAGTCTTCCTCGCCGGACTCGCAGCGGGGCTCTCGCCCTCTGTATCCTCCACAGTACTACTGCGAGTCGTCGATTCGGCGCCGCCACCCCGCTTCCGCTTCTCGCTTCTTGAGTCGCCGATGGGCGCTTCCGGGTCGAACTGGGCCGGGCTGCTCGGCGGGTCGCTTTCGGAGCGGGCGCGCGCGTTCTTGAGGATTATCTCGCCGTACTCGTCCCAGGGTAGGCTGAAGTCGTGGTAGCGGCGCGGCTGGCCCTCCTCGTCGGGCGGGTCCATGTTGTTCTCGCGCTCGTCGATCGCCTCGAGGTTGTAGAACTCGCCCAGCTTGGCCCAAATGCCGGGGATGCGCGTGTGCGGGCAGACGTCAGGGTCGAAGCCGTGGTTGCGCAGGTGCTCGCTGATGGCGAGGATCCGGAAGTGCTTGTGCATGCCTGAGAAGCAGCGGGTGTGAGTGGTTGAAGAGCTTGTCTGATGGAGGCTACCCACCCGCTGGCTTCCACCTGATGACGCCTTTGAACAGTGATGCTACCTGGTCGTCTGTCCATGGGTCTGTGATTGGTTTTGGCGGCGCTGGCTGCGCAGGAGCCGTGGGTGTCTGCGCGGGTGTGTCGACGTCCATGGCATCTTCGTCTCGCGGAGTTGCCCCGGCCTGGCTCGCCCGTCCACCCTTCTTCTTGGGCGGCATATTGGTCTCGGCTGTGATCGATGTATGACCAGAGTCAGACTTTTAGACGCGCACCAAATTGACGGTATAGCGCTGGAAAAAAAATTATGTGTTCGCGCACTGCGAGGTCGCTTGTCGCAAAGTTGAAGATGGCGGTTGCTCAGGGTCAAGAAGGAGCTTCCGAAGCTCCAAAGCTCGGCGTGCACCTTGTTGGTTTCTCGGCAGGCAGTTGAGCATCCATTCCAAGGGTTAGGGTTACATATGACGACACGGCTTCAAGCCAGGCTCACATAACGCGTCCCACGTCGAGCGAGGAGAGGGTCAACAAGCAGCGAATTGCGGCCAAGATACTCGAGACATCAATGGATCCATGACATCTTCGCTATGTCGGCTTCCATAATGGCAGACCAAGAAGACCCTTCCGACCTATTTGCCATCCCCGACTTCTGGCGGCCATCCGCTTGGCCGGACGACGCCAATGACAAAAAGAGACACAACCCCGTTCGCTCTTGATACAGGGAACGCCGCTTATCCGGGTGTCTCTCGAGGTCTTCTTGCGGCTGGCGGAGCCCAGTGTCTCAAAGGCGCTGATGATGAGGGCGATGTCTTCTTCAAGCTGCCCTCTCTGCTGAGAGAATTGGTCGATGAGGAATCCAAGCCCGCAAAGAGGCCAAGAGTTGACGAGGGGACCCTCGAGCTTGACTCTGAACTCGCAGTCGCTTCCGACGATGAAGACTTCTGGCTCTTTTCCAACGACGAGTCCGGGAAGGCGTGCGAGCACAAAACCTGGGAAAGTTTTGACCAGGCCGACAAGGGGCAGAGTCCGCCACGTTTCATCACCGAGGCTGGACCAGCCGCGTTCGATGCTCTGTTCGCATCCAAGGATATCGGTGGCGACCCATTTCCGGACGTCTTGGATGCCGCGATATACTGCGCATGCCTGTTGAACCTTGCCCTGGGAAGGAGCTCCGTCCTCTTCTCATGGGACGCTGAGAGGAACGCGTTTGTTAAGACGGCACCCTCCCTCAGGATATCTGGGCTGTCGCTGGACTCAATCAAGGCCATCGACAAGCTCTGCCTTGACTGTGGAAACGCTACCAAGAATTTGCAAGCATTCGCTGATGCAACCTACTCTGCCGCTGCCACTCCCACAAGAGTCGCTCTTGCTGGCGTCGTCGAGAGGCTCGTAACCGTGGTCCGAACTGAGCTCAGCACTCAAGGCGGTAATATGAGGTCCATCCTCCAGCTACAGTCCGTTGTCCGCCCGGCGCAGTCGGTCTTGTCGTACTTCAAAGGTCTGGTCAAGAAACTCGCCGAGCAAAAATCAGACGAGCGGTTGCTGTCTTATCTTTTCGAGGAAGCACAGGCTTCCGAGTACCGGGAGGCTCTCCTGAGAGAAGCAACACGGGAGGTGCTATGCATCCTATCCGAACCGTGGACCGACCTTGTGGAAGAATGGATTGGTCTCAAGGCCGAGGATGGCATTCCCCTGAGCAAGGCTGGGCCTGGGAAAGGCTTTGTCAAGGTCGCCGACAGGACGTGGATCGATGATCAGGGCGTTGAGCTTGAGGAGGCTGACTACTTTCTCGACGAAGATAAAATGCCATCCTTCGTCCCTGAGGACATGGCCCAGACCATCTTCGAGACTGGGCGCAACCTCCGCTTTCTTCGTGAGCATCACCCGGAGCATCCTCTCTCCAGGTTAGACGTGGTCTCCTTGGCGGTGCCGCCGAGGTTGCAGTGGGAGTTTAAATGGGAGGCCATCTCGAAGCTTGAAGCAAGGGTCAAGCAGTATCGGGACGCTGTATCCCGCGCGATCCAAGGCATCCTCCCAGAAACTGAGCGCAGGACCATTCCCTCAATAAAGGGCCTGAAACCTGCCACGGCCGAACTACAGCATTTCGGTAAGGATGAAGCCGAGATTGAGGCAAACATCCTTGCCTCCATCCGCCAGCTCGACCAGCGGATCGAGAACCGCACACCTAAAGACAGCCTTACTCAACTCCTCCAAAACCGGTTGTACCAAACCCAAGACACCTCTCTCAACTCCATCCTCTCCCCCACTGGGCGCTCGTGCCCCTTCTCTCCTTCAAACCAGCCATCGAAGCCCAATCAACGCTCGTTAACCAAGCCTGCATCAAGCTCTCTTCACCGCCCACCACCTGCGCGCCCACGTCGACCTCCTACGACAACACTTCCTCCTCGGTAACGGCCTGCTCATCAGCCGACTCTCGCACGCGCTCTTCGACCCCGACCTCCACTGCCGAGCGCCGCGCCGGCGTCGCCCTCGGCTCCGGCGTCATGGGCCTCCGGCTTGGAGGCCGCAAGACCTGGCCGCCCGCCAGTTCCGAGCTACGCCTGGCGTTGATGGGCATCCTTGCCGAGTGCTACTCCCCACTACGACCACCATCCCCGTCCAGCAATGCTTCCCAACCCGCCTTGTTGTCCCGAGCGCAGAAAAAAACGGCAGTCTCCCAGGCGACCTCTCCTTCTCCCTCCGCTCTCTCTCCCCGCAGGAATCGACCTCTGCATGGACCCGGACAGCCTCTCCGCGCTCGACTTTCTGAGGCTGTCTTACAAACCGCCCGCGGCCCTCCGCGCCGTCTTCACGCCGGCAGTTCTGCTGAAATACGACCGCGTGTTCAAACTGCTGCTGAGGATCCTCCGCATGCTGTTTGTCGCGAACGAGCTCTTTGTCTCTCCCTCTTCAGCACATAGTAGTGGTGGTGGTGGTGGTGATGATGATGGGGAGGAAAACAGGGCAGCGATGCGCCTGAGGATGGAGGCGAGGCACTTCATCCGGCAGGTGGCGGCGTATTTCTTTGATGTGGGCATTGCGGAGCCCTGGGGCGATTTGACCGTTGGTTGGAGGGCATTGAGGCCGATCTGGAAGCCGGCCCTCTTGAGGGTAAGAAGGGGAGGGAAGAGTGTAGTCCGGACCTGGTCAGGGAGAGGCAGGAGCGGGCGCTGGATGAGATGTTGGGAGGCTTGTTTCTGCGCAAGAGACAGGCGCCTTTATGGGGCTGTTGGAGGAGATTTTTGGGGTGGTGTTGAGGTTTGCGAAGGGGTTGAGGCCAGGGCAAGGGCAAGGGCAAGGGGGGTCGGCTGAAGACCTGTACAAGTTGTTTAGGAAGAAGGTTGATGTGTTTCTTACGGTGTGTAGGGGGCTTGGGGAGAAGATGGGGAATGGGACGGGAAGGGAGGGAAGGGAAGGGGGGAATACCGTTGAGCAGTTGTTGGTTATGCTGGATATGTCGGGGTTTTATGGCAAGGCCAAGGCCCCGGGGTAGCCACGCTGGGGGAAATGGTGTTCTGGAGATAGCTGTTTTCTGGTAGAACATTTCGTATTGATGATGATCTTCTCCTCAATCAAGGAAAGCAACGTCGTTCGCCTCCTCTTGAACGGTGATGTTTTTTGACAACAAAAAGTTTCCCGAGAGTCTCAGATCCAAGAGGCTTTCCAAGTTTGCGGTTCTAGTGACAGGAAAATTGGCTCAGTGGAAATCGAGACAGCATATAAACATATTCTCACTTTCTGATTCATGTCAAAGTGGATGTTCATTCCGTCAGTCCAGCATACGCATCGAGGCAAACAAGATTCCAGTGGTGTCAACTCTGGCTCTCGTCATCTACATTGGCCTCTTGTCCGGGACCGGTCTATGGCAGAAAAGAGCTGCTTGTCTCACGGAAATCTGGACATGACCTGTAATGCGCTCTCTCGAATGGTACTCTTCTCCAGAATCCCAGCGACTTCACGACTTGACTCTTGACCCCGTCGAATTGATCTCCTCAGAGATGACGTACCCGACTCTCCTGCTCCTGCCATTCCATTGTTTTCTTACACTCCAGACACACACTTGGGTCTCTTGGTAGCCAGGCAACTGGTTAAACACTCCCTCATCGATATCACCTCCACCTTGCTATGAAGTTACGCCACCTTGGCTGGCATTTCTGATGCTGAGAGAGGCGGATGCCGAGTCCACGTCACCAACTCGCGGCCGCATAAACACACGAGGGCCGTATCTGTCTGGAAACCGAGGCTTCATATGTTGCTGTGAGGATTCTTCGACTTGACTAAGTATGTTCTTCCTCAGCGATCTGCGCTGTCAGGGTCTTTGAGCCGGTACTTGGGACGTGGCCAGGCTGTATCCGAGCCGGATATGGCTGTGATCTTGGTTGTTCTGACTCGATCCAACAATAACGCATCATTCGGGGCACATCATAGCAAGAAACGAGTGGCCTTGGATGGCATACCGGTGCCTTCACAATTCTACTGGCCTATGACAAGCGCCGTGTCTTCTGCACCCCGAGCACGCGGATTTAACACTGGAAATATTCGCAGGAGCTCGCCCAGAGGCGATGTGATGACGAGCCTCAAACTCAAATCCGCAGACACTACCAAACAAGCAAGACCGGCGATTCCGTGCAAAGGAGCCGGCCGAGGCCCTCCAGAAGTCTCGACGCACCCCTCAGAGCCATCACCGCCTGCCTCCCTTTTCTCTCACCTTCTCCTTCATTCGCCTCTTTTGATTGCATTATTTCCTTTGTTGTTTTGTCCGAGTCTCCGTCAGGTAAGACGAGTCCCCAAGACTCAGGGTACTCCTTCTCCCCGAGCCCAGAACAGGGCAGGGGCGAGCAACACACCAAAAAAAAGAATGACGAACTCACTCCGTGCCGCGCAAAATGCAAATGCGCCGTAATCACACGAATTTTCAACGAGAGATGCCGTAGCAGCCAGATCAAGGGTTGAGGAACGATTCTCGGCCCTTCTCGAACAAGTCAAGGGCGTTCAATTGGTTTGCAAGGAGGGAGTTACCAAGGAACTTCCCAGACAGGCGCTAGCAGTCATGCCTCAACGCGGCGGTGAACAGGATCATTTTGCCTCACCGTAACACCCGAAATTGGCAATGAAACCGCGCGATCTTACTCGTGCCGTGTCAGGTGCCTACACAGTAGTCCTCGGTTTTGGACCTGGCTCAACATCAGCCATCAGCCCTTCTCCAGTCCGTCACAGACCGGGAATTGGCATTGCGGTGAAACAGGCCTGAGGGCGTTGTTTCGAGGTGGACGGGCTTGGGCAGCTGGCCGAGACCGCCGAAGCACAACGCCCGCCTGGCAGACTTCGCGGTGCTTTTTTTTTTTTCAAAGTCCTGTCACCGCCTTCCCTTTGCTGGTCTGTCATCCGATGACTGCCTTTGACCAAGTCAGAGAAAATGCTCGTGCCGATCTCAACCGTTCTTTTCGGCCTTCGGCAACGCGAAGGCGCGGCATTGGAGCGGATGAATTTCTTGTTATTTTCGTAGCCCAGGAACTGAAATTGGGCGTGGATGCAGAGAATCGGCACACTGTGCGAAGCTTTTCAGATCTTGCGTTACACAAGAGAATTGATGAAAATAGCCAAAAGGGAAAGATGCCCTTGTGCAGGGTGGGGTCACCAAGCCCTTGACCAGAGCAACCGGATGCCACGTTTGGCAGACCTTCCACCAAGGAGAGCTAAAATTTGCCTCCTCCGAGGTGGTAACGTGTAAGTCACGCGGGCTTCGAGATTCTCCTGAGAAGCTCAACAAAACAACAGAGACGCACTTTGCGGAGGGAAAGCGTTTTCCCAGTGGTAACCGGAAATGGCTCCAGGATCAAGGGTTGACATGACTCAATAGCCTCTGTCCGAGAGGATAGAAGAAACAGGACTTGGCAGTTCGAGGGCCGTTTTTGACGTGCTGAATTCTGATGCGAAGCAGGAAATGGTTTCTTGTCAGCCTGGCGCCTGACAGACAAACCTCTTTCCCAACCTTCCGCTTTGTTGCCCAGTCGGACCTGGAGAGTTGTGCGTGCCTGTGAAAGACGTGGAAGAAACCGGCAGTGCCACGCGCATTCCGGCCAATCCTGTCGGCCTGAATCAGGCGATGGTACAGACACACACGCATGTTGAGAAAGAACCGTGAGTGGTTGAATGGGATGCTTGTCAGATAATCTTGCTCTCTTGGATGCAACCGTTCCAGAGACATTCCTCTCTGGGTTGGCATTACCCAGAGTGCAACAGCAGGCACGCCGCGACAGATAGCTCGACACTGTGCTCTTTTCGGCCAACTTTCTGTGTTAACGTTATCAAGATTGAGCTTCTTTTGGGTGGGTGGGATGGTGTGAGGCATGGGTTCGCTCCATCAAGCTCCGTCAGGCCGAGGTTGGTAAGAGTCAGCGCACCAAACAAGCAGAGTCAGATTCCAGTGACGATCGCCAGGCTTTGGTCAGATTTTTGACGGCTTGCCCTTCTTGGTGTGCCGCCCTCCCCTTGCGCTTCCCGTCGCTACCGGAAGAGAAGCCTTGGCAAGGGGTTCTGACTTTGATGATTCCGCTCCCAATCGATTTCTCTGCTGACGCACTTCCGTGGAAATCAAGCTGGGAGACGAAAATGGCCAGCAAAGAGTGCATGTCGCGCGATCAACTTGGAAATGCTACAATTCATGCAAGACCTGGGTTCCTACTCGGGGCTAATATCTAACAGTCCGCACCCAACTTCGCCCAGTTCACCACCTCCAAGAAACGGACGGGTAGGTCGTCGGAAAGCGATTCCACCAAGCTCATCCGGATTTCGGCCCTCTACCGTGGGGTGGTGCCGAGACTTTCAAGCTGCAGTGTGTACCCCCAACTTCTCAGAATGATGAGCGCCTTGTCGAGGGCGCGGCACGACATCGTTTCAAAAACCCATGGCAGTAATGCCAAGGATTGGGTGCGCGGGACAGGCTCGCTTCCCACAGCCCTCTGGCATGGGTCCGCTCTTCCGGAAGACTGGCATCGATGCGAGGTGCTGCTTCCCGCTCAAGGAGAACGCCCCAGAGGGGGGCGGCAGAGGCCTGATGACGGCAACTTGCGTTGGCCAATCGAAGTCGCCAAACCCAGGGCTCGGGCAAAGTTCGGACGTTGGGGTGATGCAAGCATGGCGCCGAATTGCCATCATTCGTAATCAGAAGAAAACTCGAGATGCGGCAGGCGCGACATGACGTCTGCAAAGCAGTCCCAAACCGTCACCGACTTACCCCGAGGTACCACCGTCCGACGCTGACTCTTCCGCTTTGCTATGGTGGCACAGCTCCGTTGATGGCAATCAAAACAGCAACGACGGGATGCTTCTTTTATCCCCGAACTGGTACCAGCCGCTGGTTCGCATCGCGAACGCCACATCTGAGTAAGGTGGAGCGACGGGATTTGCCCGCTTTAACGCCGAACACCCTCCTTTTCGCTGCAGATTCAGCCGGGACTTGAAGGACCTCCCAGAAGGCATGTTCCGTTCCGTCGATAGCAGATCGCGATCCTTCCCCTCACAGAGGTTGGTTTTCGCCATCCCACTTGGCCTCCGCGGCCGGACCTTGTTGCCAATCTGAGACCAGGCTCGGTTTGGAATGACAAGGCAGGCCTGGTGGAGGCACATTGCCGCCCTGTTCTGCCGACATGCGCCGAGCAACAAATGTCAAGATACGCAGTCCAGCAGCCGATGGGTGCCGGGCTCGGGTGGAATTGGCAGGTGCCCTGCACGTGTCGTTCCAAGCCTGACTCGTCGCGGGCGACGTGGCAGGTCCGTTACTGCTGGCGCGACTCCCTCGTGTGGTGGGTGTGAGCAGCGGTTTCTTGGCGCCTGTCGCCCGCAAAAGGGGTTGGAAGAATGATGCGAATGTTGTCGTCCCCGACCCGGGAGCAGAGCGCATGATGATGCTTTTGACATGGACGGTTTGTGGAGCTTGGGACTTCTAGAAGGCGCCCCCCATTACACCAATTCTTCTCTCCGATGTCGCACAGAACCCGCAGGAGTGGTTCACGATATGGACCCTCCCAGAGCCTCAGGTCCTTGGATCGCCCACCTCTCCACTTGGCAACCCTTGAAAGGGGGGGCCACTTTCATCCGGACGCCATGCGAAGACGCGGCTGCGGACCCAAAACCAAGACGCACGCGCCGCTGAGCGCCGCAACCACAACATCCAGAACTCGAAACTCGAAACCCATTGTCTGCTGCCTGATGCCGCTGTGCCTGATGGAGATGCCCGAGTGTCTTTCGCCGAGGTTCTCTGGGGGAAACTCCTTCGCAACCTTTTCCTTGTGACGAGCAGAGCGCATCCGATATCGCCGGCGCGCCGAGCCACAACCGGCGGCGAAATAGACAACCAAATCACCAGGCCGTCGGCGATACCACCCTTCCAGGAGCGTTGTACGCCAGAGTACAGCAAACATGAAGCTCCCAGGATCACCGTGTGAACCCACCGCCATCCAGACACCAAGTGGCCTGCTGGTACTCGAACTTGAACCAGACCAGGCCGAGGTTGGCAGGAGTATTGGACAGGGGTCGCTTGTCGGCCAGTTTTGCTCAGCATTCTTGACTCGTGGGACCTGCACATCATCACGCCGAAATATGTCAGGCCCATCCCACGCTGAGGAAGGAAGTGACCAGTTCCGCCCTGGCGCTTCCGGCGGCGTGCGCCATCTGGGCAGAAACCCGCAAATGCCCCTCGTCGCCTCAGATTTTGGGATCAGGAAAAGAGGCCTCCCGCTGTGGACAACGTGTCGCACGGCAGAGGGGCATGCCCCTCTGGCGTCATGGCGCAGAGAGGCGCAACTACGCTAACCATGGGGTTGACTTGGGTGGAATGAATAAGTCCGCGCTAGAACATGAAATAGTATTCGTACCTTTGTTACCTGACGGACTCAGATCCAGGGATGCAGGCCCAGCATCCGACGGCCCTTCAGATAACCGAATGACCCGATGGCAGTTGCAGCAACTTTCTCTCACCGCAACTCGGGGGCGCCACGCCATTCATCCATGATCCGTAGGTGACGGCTCGGATGATGGAAGCAAAAAAACAGACTGTGCGAAGCCACGCCCCCTTTCCCCCTCCTGGAGCCCGACATGGAATAACGCTAGTGGTTTGGCTGCGCCAGGATCCCCGGTTCAAGTTAATGGCCTTGCGCGGCTGCCCTCTTTTTGCAGTAGTTCACGAAACCGTGCCCCGCATCAGCATTCCCATGAGTCGTGATGAAGCAGTGGTTTGTGGCAGAGAAGAGCCCGGTTTGACAGCAACCATCCAGAGTGTAATAATCTGCTCCATGTTCCTGAAGATGTCCCGGTCATCTTGCAAACGTGTAACTCCCCATCGCAACAAGCCATGCCATCACGATCCAAAGTGTCGATCATCTGAGCCATGCGAGTTGCGCACGGTACGGAGAAAGTCGACAAGTGGGCAAGAACCACCAGAGGAAAACAGCGAACACACATCTCATGCATCTGTACAACAATACGAAGGAAGCATATTTGCCTAGTCATGCATTATTATGTCCGTAATTCAGTCAAATTTATGTTCGCCATCCCTGTCATCTGATACATTTGCATACCGCATTGAATACGTCTTGAGTCCTTGGCAACAACTTAGAAGTTGAAGAGGAAGCACTGTGATTTCTGAAATCAAACTAAATGACGACTTTGCTGCAGATTACGGCTTAGAGTAAAGATTCACCTTCCTATATAAGTTAGCGTTGCACACTTTCACTATCATTTTTCGGTAATCAAATGATAGCTGAAAACTCGGTCTGCACATATGAAGAAGAAATGGAATGCAGTCGCAACATGGAAGAACAAGTTCCAAGAGCCTGGGTCACAAAGGTCAATGACCTCGACTTCAAGACCACCGACACACCAAGTAATGGTCGAGTGAAGGGCATTGTAAGCGGCCCCATCGCTCAATGTAATGTAGCCGCAGAGAATTCCCACAATCACATGTGCGCGCACCTGCGCCCAGACGAACGGTCGGCAACTCCATTTCATGGCGAGACGGCCGGAGAGGTCCTCAGCTCGGAGCACGTTTTCCTGTTGCGGGAGCCAGCCATCCTTGCTCTCGTTTCTGCGACCTCAGGCCACGCCAACAAGGGGCCTTCGGTTCGCTGAGTCCACCGTAGGTGTCTGTAGCGGGATCAGCACTGTCCTACACAGTAACAGAAGTCTCTAGCTGGCTGCAGTTCGCGATCCGTCGCCTCCCTGATCCCAAGACATCTTGGACGTATGAGATAGTAAACCCGCCTGGTCTAAGATCCGATAACGTGTCGAAAGGGTTGGTTTATTTCTCCGAGCGATACCGGATGACCGCGGACCAGCGAAAACACACGGGCCTGATGGTGTTGTGCGCTCGCACTTTGTATCCTACCCAGGAAAGGAGGCGCCTTTTCCTTACACGACCAGAAACGGCAAGGACTGGCCTTAATTTTTCTCGTCAATATTTCCTGCCCTTCCCGGCCCTTCCCCTTTCGCCCTGGAAGTGGTCCAAGCACCCAGCAGCCCACCTGGCATTTGGGCGGGCCCCTCCCCTCCATTTTTTTTCCTTTCCACTCCTTCGTTCTTTACCCACTTTCCCTTTTCCTCTCCCACATCGCGCGTGTGCCCCATCTTTTCTTTCGCCAACGCCAAAACAACAGCCCTTCCGCAGCACCGTATCCGCAACCACTGCGAACGCGGCCTAGGAGAAGCTGGAAACTAAAACCATTTCCACTGCAAAAAGGCTTTCATTCCCGACGCCCCGAGTATCAACCCGGGTCCACTCTGCACTCTCGGGCAACCTGGAAAATTTCCCTCGCCTGGATCAAGGCTGTCTCCACTCAGGCATCTAACGGCTGCTCGCGCACTGGGACCCTAGGACCCCGCCACCCGCCATCAGCCAGCTTCCCGCAAAACATTAAAAAGGACGCACAGCGCGGAAAAAGTGGTGGTCCCCACACCGACTTTCCACTCAATCATCCCCATTTCACTCCACTTTCCACGTCCTATTCTTCTTCAGCCTCATTTTCCCGCTTGGGCTACATTCTCCACCTCTCAACACCGCTTCTATCGCGTCTGCAGGTCCCACAACTTTGTTGGGACGACGCGTCGCATCACCACCCGCAGCATCTGGACGAGAACACCGCTTCAGGTTCGACGGTCAGGAGTTCCTGGTCGGTCAAAGAAAAAACGAGAAAAAAAAGAAGGTCTGCACCACCAGCAGGCAGACAGTTGTCGCGTGCATCGCGCTCAATTGGTTCTTTTTTTTGCCTTGGCACACGAGCCAGTTGGTCGCTTGATACCTTAACTCTGCTGGGAGTATCTGCAGCAACCTTCGACCCCAGCACACAGGAACCTTCGCGCTTCGGCTCGGATGGTTTTTTTGTGCTCACTACTTGACGGTACTGAGCGACGGATTATGGAAGGTCTGGCCAACGGCGCGGCGAATGCGATAAACACGACGGTGGCTTCCTACCCTTCTTCGGCAGCAGCATCACCGCATCCCCAGCACCAGCAACAGCAGCACCACTACTCTCACCCACCACCAGCACCCGACCTCCACGGCTCCTCCGCAGACTCTCCCGCCGCTTCAGCCCAGCAACCCTGTTATGCAGCAACCCCCCTACGGGAGCTATCCCCACACTCACAAGGACGCCTGCCACGCCCAACACGCCGAGTTCAACGAGCACCATGGCTAGCTACCCGCCTCCGCCTCCGCAAAATGCGGGCCGCGGCGCCACCTACCCGATCATGGGGAACAACACGTACCCGCAGCAGCCCTACCCCGGCGCTTCCTCAAGCATGCTGCCGCAGACCACCACCGCTGCATCGCATCCGCAGCCGATCGCTCCGGCTCCGGCTACAGCTGGTGGACGTGCCCCGCCGGTCCTCCGTCCCATGCCAGCTGGTGGGGTCATGTCTCAACCGGGCATGAACTCTCCGTACGGCCAGAGCCCGCTTATGCCGCAGAACTCTATGATCCCGGACAGCGAACCGCCGACTCATGTTGTCGGCTCGCAGGGCCGCAGAGGTATTCTGCCAAGCGCGCCGGGTCGGCCTGCGGCGCCGGCTGCCGGATCAGCCCAGGCTAAGACCCAAATCCCTCAGAAAGATGCCGATGGGAAGTTCCCCTGCCCTCACTGCACCAAAACCTACCTGCATGCAAAGCACCTTAAGCGCCACCTCCTGAGACGTAAGTGCTTTTCCCCTTTAACTGCACCCTGTATGAGCACGGCTTGACGATTTTACCTTTTTTTTCTCTGCGACACTGGCGACCGCCCTACATGTGCGTTCTGTGCCACGACACCTTCTCGCGCAGTGATATTCTCAAGCGCCATTTCATCAAGTGCTCCGTCCGCCGTGGCAACCCGACCGGCGCGAGCCACTTGTCGCACCCCCAAGCGCACGTCAAGAAGAATGCCGCTGCTCAGAGAAGGCGATGGGTGCTGAAGGCGATGTGAATCACATGAACGGTATGGGAAACATGCCTGCCGACGGAATGGTTCATCCGTTTGGCATCATTCCCGCTTCTGATGGCATGAGCAATGTGGCCAACGATCAAAGCCAGCTCTCGAGATCTAGCAGCATGAACAGAGTCAGCGCCGACGACGCGAACCGCGATAGGAGAAGCATGACCGCGTCGGTCATGGCGCGTCCACGCGCCCCGGTAGTTTCGAACAGACCTATAACGGCGGCGAGGTCGCTAACAACATGACCGCGAACATCAACCCGCAGCTGGCGAACTACAGCATGCCGCAGAACCAGAACGGGATGCCCATCTTTGGAGGTCAGGGCTCGGCCGATTGGTCGCAGATGTTCCAGGCTGGTGCGCATACTCCTGTCGTCAATCCGATCATGCCCTAACACCCGCAGGGACAGATGCAGACCGTAACCAAAACCGGGCTTAACCCCGGTCCCGCGCGAGCGGTGGGCATTCCTGGCGACACCACCGCCGACTCCTTCCTTTTCCCCTCGTGGGGAATACCGTCGTCGTATCCGAATCTCACCAACAAATCTCTGGCAAGATCCTCGGCTTCTTGCGTTCCCCAACCCCCCATTTGATCCCACCGTAGCGACCTTAATCGACTCCTATTCGAGCCCGATAATATCCGCATTTTTCTTGAAAATTACACCCACTTCCACGCTCATGTGTCGATTTTGCACATCCCCACCTTCCGCGCCATGGAGGCGCACGTCGGCCTTGTGGCAGCCATGTGCTGCGTCGGAGCGTGCTACTCGGGCCGGATGCCCCCCGCCAACATTCGTGAGGTCACCGATCTTCTCAAGATAGCGCTCGAAAGGCACGTCCCGCATGTTTGCGTCGCTTTTGCAGGCCGACGGCGGCACTGCGTATGACTGGGCTACTTTTGGAAGCAACAAGTCAGACCTCGAGGAACTGCAAGCGATAATGCTTATCCAGGTTTTGTTCACTTGCATGGCACGCCAATGCAGCGCGAGAGAGCACGGAGGACTTTCCCTCTGATCGCGTCATCTGCCCGGAAAGCTGGTCTGCTGCGTCTGTCGATGAACCCGTCACTGCATAGTCCGGTTCACCAGCCTGATTTCGCGCTTACCGACTTCAGCATTTACCAGTTCGACTGGATTGCATGGGTGGAACAGGAAAAGCGTATCCGGACCATGTGTATGATTTTCCTCTACGACGCGGCCCTCGGCTTGTATTTCAACACTGGGCCTGAGTTTGATCCGTTCGAGGTTCGTCTTCCACTACCAGCAGACGATGCAGCCTGGGACGCGGGTGACGTCAACGAGTGTGCCGAGGCTCTTGGTCTCCGTGGATCGGATGCCGCCAAGATTCGCAATCCAGACGGTACTCGGAGGAGCAACCAGCCCGAGATGCATCTGGTTCTCAAGGCGCTTCTTGACAGCAACTATCGCATCCAGCCCGGTTCTACCAACCTCTTTGGCAAGTTCGTCCTCATCCACGCGCTGCTCTCCCTCATGCGGCGGGCTCAGGTGCAGGGAGGCTTGGGAATTCCGCACCGATCAAGCACTCCTATTCCTGCCAATGCCTGGTTTGTCGGGGCTCAAGGCAGTTCTACCAACAGCGGCCGGGCAACGCCAGTGGATATCGGTGCGAACCTACTCGATGCGCAAACGGCCAAGGCTCTCTCGACAGCGTTGGACAAGTTCAAGGCGAATTGGGACTACGACATGTCTGTTCAGTTTCCGCCGTCTCCCGCTGTCAACCCTCGTCGTTATGGTTTCACTAGGGATGGGATTCATTTCTACTGGTTGGCAACGCACCTCCTCAAGAGCACACGGGCAACAGATCTGGGGATGGCACCAGACCAGCGTTTTGCCTACGTCATTCATCTTTTGAAGTCGGTGAAGCAATGGGTTTTGACAGATGGGGCTTCTCGGGGAGAGGAGCTGGGATCGGTTGGAGATTGATGCGGCGTACGGGACCAAGGATGTGACCCTCGACATGACACAACTCTTTCGACCACTTCCGGCCGTGAGAAGGTCGCCAGGTTCCGCTACTGCTCATGCAGGGGCCATGCAGAATCTGCTGCAATGACAACGGCATGGTTTGCTGGATCAGCTCGGCCACCACCTTTGCATCCAACGGCGTTTTGGTTTTTTTTTTTTTTTTTTTTTTTTTGGGGGGGGGGGGGGGGGGGGGGGTGGGGCTGATTTTCTTCAGGCTTTCTCTCATCTTTCTGTCTTGCTCTTTGTTCAGCAATGGGTTCTCTCGCGGCTGTTTGGTTCTCATCTCCCACGGAGAGAAACCGATGCCCACTCCCCTTGTTGCATCAGATTGCACCAACGGCGGATGGTTTGCTTGCATCACGAGCACGGGGGTTGCGGCGATAGATTTCCTAAGGGCTTTCTGCATTAGAGACCTTGTCCCATCCACGACGACGAATAGACCGAGAAAAGGAGGCAAGGATTTGGCGGTTCACGGGTCTCTACTTGGGAGAGTGGTGGATGGTACTGGCGGCCGATCGCTGGCGGTAATGGAAACGTTCCGACTCTCTTCCTCTGGCTTACGTGAGGAATGATGGCGGCTGGTTGACAAGGACTCTCGATGGATGTACTTGCCGGGGTGAAGCATGACTGGGAAGGAGGAGGGAGGGGTGGTTGTGGTCGTCGGTTTGGCAAACCAAAAAATAAAAAAAGGGCAGAAAATCAACATGGGTCTCGCCCTCACTGAGGGCAAGTGAAAAATGGGACGGATGGGGGAAACGCTGACCGAAGGATGTACATCATTGTCAGACATTACATACGTTTAGCTAGAGCGTGGCCAGGCGTTGCCAACTTAGAGGCAAAAAGTGAAAATAAGAGATGTTGTCGAGCATGTTGCAGCTGAGTTTTTCTCGGTGACCACCGGATGTTGTGGTCGTTTTATTCTGCCCTTCAGCTTCTTCAAGCCATGGTTCCCGTCGCCTTTTCGAGAGCTATCTGTGCTGCTTCAACCTCGGAGCCTCTCCAAAATCTACGTGGTGATAACTCTTCATCAGCCCACGTTGGGGAGTCCTCTGTGATCAACATGCCTCGCTGCTTCACTCTCCTGACATGGCCTCAACCGTTGCTGCACCAGCTCAAGCCCCTGCCCTTCCATTTCTCCTCGACGCATAGAGCACACCAGCCCATTCTGCTCTCCCTTGCGCCCCGAAATTCACCCAGCCTGCAGCATGGCCTTCGGACGCGAGCCAATCTCGGTTTCTCACCCTTCTCCTTTTCCCACAAAAACCGAGAGGTCTCACTCAGCAGCCATCCCTTCGCCAGGAGTAAAAACAAAACTAATGATGGGGGACTAGTCTGAAGCGATTATGACTTCTCCCGAGGCACGGCATGGATCCTGGGCGTCATCTTCTCCAGCGCAGCCTTGTCGGCGTCCGTCGGTGTGTAGCCAAGCTTGGCCTCGGCCACGTCGCTGAACTGGAGGCCAAGAAGGCCCCATGCCACGAGCCCTGCGCCGAATATGGCCTTGGATTTGGGGGTGAGGTTGCGGTATGCTCTATTTGGAGTTATGGTGTTAGTGGAAGGGTGGCAGATGGTTACGGATGAGAGGTGATGTTGGGAGGAGGAAGGGGTGAAATTGGGGTGGCAGGGGGGTGCGGCTTACTGCCAGAGAGACATGTTGTGGAAGCTGTGGATGTGAGGCTGGTGAGGGGATGATGTTAGGGAAGGCGTCGCGACATTGCTGTGCTGCAGAGTGATGAGAACGACTTGTAAGTGAGCAGTGGGCTGGTGTTGAGATATGAAGTGAGCCGGCGATTTTGCTCGGCAGCTGCTGCCAACTGACTTTTGCGGGAATCGTTTGGGCTGTAGCGCACCTGGCTGTCAACGCTCGGACCACCCAAATTTTCAAGTCCGAGACTCCAAGACCGCGAACATCGAGAGCAGCCATATCGACGGCCCAGCTCTGGATCCAGGGTACGGGCAAGCCTAACTACCGATCAATTGGGAGCGACGAAACGCGCCGTGCTCTGCCGCGTTGACTTTCCGTCCTCCCGTTCGTCCCACTCACAGCCATGGCGTCAGCAATCCGGCCCTCGATGGGCGCGCTGGGCAGGATACCCTCTGCCGTCGCACCGCGCTCCATCCTGAGCACGAGCACCCACCAGCAGACGGCCTCCCTCTCGACAACCGCCGCGCTCCTCAAGCGGCACAAGTACCCCGGCGCACGCGACAACCGGGACCACAGCAAGAAGCGCGGCGAGTCGGCGATCCGGCGCACGGGCACCCGTTGGCGCCTGTCCATGTCGGACGAGCCGCTGCCACGCCCCGTGCCGCGCGACCAGCTGCCCGAGATCGCGACGGACCCGGACCACGGCCTGTGGGAGTTCTTTGCCAGCCGTACCACCGTGGCCAACACGCCCGAGGAGGATGCCAAGCACGGCCGCAGCTGGACCGTCGAGGAGCTCCGCCACAAGTCGTGGGACGACCTGCACCGCCTGTGGTGGGTGTGCGTCAAGGAGCGGAATCGCATTGCCACGGCGAACTGGGAGAGGAACAAGAGCCAGCTGGGTTTTGGTGAGGCGGAGGCGCAGCAGAGGGATTTCACTGTGAGTTTGTTCCACCGGTGAGGCTTGGGGGCGGTGGGGAGTTGGACAACGAATATTGACGGGATGGGAACCACAGGTCCGGGCTACGATGCGTGCTATCAAGCACGCCCTAACGGAGCGGTACTACGCCTGGGAGGACGCCGTGAAGCTGGCGGCCAACGACCCCGAGGTGAACCTCACGGGCAACGGCCCGGCGTTTACACCGACACAATACCTTGAGGAGGGCGAGGCGGGGGGCAGAGGGAGAGCAGGTTGCTGAGGCTGCGGAGGAGGCGGCAGAGAAGACAGAGCCGCCAGCGGCCACCCCTGACCCGGCAACGATACCATCATCGAAGGCGCAGACCGAGGCCCCGAGATTATGATGGACCTGGGCCAACACTGTACTGCAGCACCCTCCTTTCGAACGGCTTTCTCGGAGATTCAATCCTGGCGGGAGACGGGACCGATGGCCGTGTATCATATCATACCTCTTCAAGCATTCCACTGCCGCCGAGGTGACGGCGTGGCATGATGGATATCCCCGTGTGTACAGATAGTGTATTGAGCATTTGTTCAGGATGGAAATGAGGTGGTGCCAGTGGTGCATCGACCATATAGCTTCGCGTGTCAGCCAGGTTAGCCTGCCCCCCGGCGCCAGAGCAGAGCCCAATATCCCAAATGTTCAGCATTAATGAGCCGAGACGAGCCCCAGACCGCCTGTCGCGCCCATCGAATCACAGGCCGGTATCGTCGCCTAGCTCCAAAGATGCCCCCAGAGCGGGGCACCTCCACCCCTCACCTCAGTGAATCCCCCGCGCCACAGCAACCTGCTGTCACTGGGGAATTCCAGACTGTCATTCCCCTTAAACCCAATAACAAACCCAACCCATCAAAAACGAACCATTTTGGACCGGGTGTTCATCGAGTCCCACCGCGAACTTCAAGCCCACTTTCTGTCGAACTTTCTCTTTTCCTTGCCTGCCAGCGGGAGCTTCTCCACAAACCTTAGCTTTCCATCTCCTTCCCCCAAGCAACCGCTAGCAAACACCAACAAAAGAGACCTCCACCATGGCCGACGAGATCGCCCCCGAGTACGATGTCATTGTTCTGGGCACAGGCCTGACTGAGTGCATTCTCTCGGGCGTTCTCAGTGTCAAGGGCAAGAAGGTGCTGCACATCGACCGCAACGACCACTACGGCGGGTACGTGCATCCGTCTGAGCTGCTTCCTGGGTATGCCTGATGGTCTGGATGCTGACACCGCCCATCTTCCTGCAGCGAGGCGCATCTGTCAACCTCGAGGCGGTATGCCTTTCTGCCATCCCATCTTCGTCCGTACACGCTCCCTCTAACAACGATGCCTCGGACAGCTCTTCAAGAAGTATGGCAACTACGCCCCGGGCACAGAGCCTTGGAAGAACTACGGCCGCCTGAACGACTGGAACATCGACCTGGTGCCCAAGTTCCTGATGTCGTCCGGTGAGCTCACCAACATCCTCGTGTCCACCGACGTCACCCGGTACCTCGAGTTCAAACAGGTCGCCGGCAGCTACGTCCAACAGGGCTCCGGGCCCAAGGCCACCCGTCGCCAAGGTCCCCTCAGATGCCGCCGAGGCCCTCCGCTCGCCCCTGATGGGTATCTTCGAGAAGCGCCGCATGAAGAGCTTCATTGAGTGGATCGGCCAGTTCGATCTCAAGGACTCGGCGACGCACAAGGGTAGGTTCTCTTGCCCAACCACCCCCCCCCCCTCCCCCCCAACCAAAACACCTCCACCGAGATGCGGGCTGACTGGTTCATGCTCCCAGGCCTCAACATGAGCACCTGCACCATGAGGAAGTCTACGACAAGTTCGGACTCGAGGCCACCACCAAGGACTTCGTCGGGCACGCCATGGCCCTCTACCAGACCGACGCCTACCTGGACGTCAAGGGCGGCGCCCCCGAGCCATCGAGCGCGTGCGCCTGTACGGCAACAGCGTGGCCCGCTACGGCAAGTCGCCGTACATCTACCCGCTCTATGGCCTGGGCGAGCTGCCGCAGGGCTTTGCCCGCCTCAGCGCATCTACGGCGGCACCTACATGCTCAACACGGGGCGTTGACGAGTTCATCTACGACGGCGAGAAGGCCGTTGGCATTAAGGCGACCATGCGCGGCATCGACCCCGAGATGAAGTTTGAGACGCGCGCCAAGATGATCGTCGGCGACCCGAGCTACTTCCCCAGCAAGGTCCGCGTCGTCGGCCACGTGCTGCGCGCCATCTGCATCCTCAAGCATCCGCTCGCAAACACCAACGACAGCGACTCGTGCCAGATCATCATCCCGCAGTCCCAGGTCGGCCGCAAGAACGGTATGCCTGCCCAGCCCTTTTGCTGATAGACAATAAGCTGACACTGGCGGGCCCAGATATCTACATCGCCTGCGTCTCCTCCGCCCACAACGTCTGCCCCAAGGGCTACTGGATCGCCATCGTCTCCACCATCGCCGAGACCTCGGCGAACCACCACCTTGAGCTTGCCCCGGGCATCGAACGACTGGGCCGCATCGAGGAGCAGTTCATGGTGTGTCATCCTCTCCCCCCCTTTTCCCCTCTCTGTTTTTCGCCATTCTAACGTAGAGCGCTAGGGCCGCCCATCCCGCTCTACGAGCCCCTGGAGGACGGCAAGAAGGACAATATCTACATCTCCAAGAGCTACGACGCCAGCAGCCACTTCGAGACCACCACGACGACGTCCGCGACATCTACCGCCGCCTGGCCGGCGAAGAGCTGGTTGTCGAGGGGCTGAGGGAGGGGATCCAGGTTGCGGCGGAATAGGGGAAACTCGAATAGGGACTGGGATGGTATATCAGGGGGGCTTAATAGGGCTATGATACAAATACACAGCGAGATTATTTGGCAATCACAACGTCCTTTGTGTCTGGTTTATGCCATGAACCAGGGGCCTTTTCATCGCACGCAACTTGGAATGATGAGCGGCAGAGGAAATGATGGCAAAATCAATAGTGCAATTAAGCCCAGAACGCACAATTAGATCGACACGAAGCGAAATAGATATATGGGTAACCTGTCTCATTTTCCTGCATCCCCTTCCTCACTTCCCCCGCCTTCCAGCTTCACACACAGTCCCTCCTCATCCTGGACCGCATCACCAGCGCCGTTGAGAGGCCCCAGAGAGCGTCTGCCGAGCTGCCCTCGACAGGGGGGCCCTCGAACAGCCAGTATGCAAGCCAGGCCTTAACGGCGAGAAGTCTTGCCGTGGTGCGCTTGCCAGAGAACTACAACATTATTAGTCACAAACCGTCTCTCGCAAGCCTTGCTGGATAAATGAAAACATACCAAGTGCTTCGGCATCGCCGCAGCAATATGCCTGTCGGCCTCGCCCTGCCGCGCCATGCGGTTTCATCTTGCGCTGGCTGAGCTTGGCCTGGCGCTCTGCCTTGGTGCGGGTGGTTTCGTCGGTGACGCCATCGTTGCGGCGGTGGTGGCGGCGACGGAGCGGGCGCGGCTCTTGGAGCGAAGGCGCTCGCGCGGGGTGGGCGCCATGTCGATGTCCATGGCGTCCGGGTCGGTGGTCCCCGCGCGGCTGCGCGTGACCGAGCGGCCGCGGCGCTCGTCGACGAGCTGCGAGCGGGCGCGCAGACCGATGGCCTCGGTGTCAACGCCGAGCTGGTCGAGGTGGTCCTCGAGCTGCGAGAAGGGCTTCTTCTGCGCCTTGCGTGGGATCATGGCGCGGTTCTTGAGCGACTTGCGCATCTTGGCCTCGTTGCGGATGCTTGTGCTTCTCGCGGATATATTCGGCCTTCTGCAGGACCTCTTCCTCTGACTCGTCGCCAATGTCCTCGTCCGACTCGTAAAAGCCCTCTTTTCTCCAGACGCTCCTCCTCCTCTCGAGCGCCGCCAGCTTGGCGTCGATGTCCGGGTCGACGTAGTCGTAGACGTTCTTGCCGTCGTAGATCTCGGGGATCTTGTCGTACTTCCACGATGGGTCGGCCAGGATGTAGTCTTTCCTGAGATCGACGTTGTAAACACCAGCGCCGCCGTTGGCCTCCTCGACATCCCTCGCCAGCATCCTCCTCTCGGGATCGTTCTTGTCGTACTTCTTGAGGCCTTTGACGGCATCTGGAATGAACGTCTCCCTTGTGATACCATCCATCGGCTGAGCGACGTGGATACGGGCCATGACCTCGGTGAGGCGAGATCCAAGAGCACCATTGCTGGCGGTGCCAGCCTTGAGCTTCTGGGACACACGCTCCGCAAGCAGCCGCTCGCAGACGTGATTCTTGACCTCCTGTACACCATCCTGTGTCGCGCAAGACGCACGCAGCAGCTCCACCTCGCCGGACTTCGTGAGATCGTTGAGCTCAGCCTGCATCTCTGGGTCAAGCTCCTCGAAGGTCTTGATATCCATCTTGTTGAGGACGACGAAGACCATCTTGTTGGCGAAGAGCGGCTTGATGGACTTGAAGAGGTTTGCACTGGGCCTTGAGGGAGTAGCCACACTGCTCACTGCCCATTGTTAGATGGGCCGAAGATACAATGAGGATTCTAGACTGTACCTAATGTCGATAAAGAAGAGGACTGCAGCCCTGAGATGGGCAAGAGCGGTCACACTCTGCATCTCGATGGTGTTCATCTCTTCTAATGGGTGGTCGAGACTAGTTCAGGTTAGCTTCGGCGCTTCCGGGGCAGAAACAGGGTGACGCGGTTGTAAGAAGGTGCCCTGATAAGCGGCTGGTCGGAGACGTACATTCCCGGGGTATCTATTACTTGGTAACGGAGATCTGGAAGCCCGGAACGTCAGCAGCTATTAAGGAAGTCCACGGATCTAGCCGAAAACCTACATTTGTAGTCGAGATGCCCAACGAACTATATTCCTATCGTCAGCATGTCTGCCGCCAGGCGGTTCCAGATTTCTCGGCACATACCAAGCTCTTCGTTGTCTGTCCTGCTGTTAGCAACTACTCGTTACCCGAACTGCCGGGTGGAAGACTTACGAAAGCATAAGGTTCGACCGGGGTATCAGCCCGCGTCACTGACCGGACGAAGGAGCTCTTGCCGACGTTCGGGAAGCCCGCAACGAGGAGGGTGCGGGTGGGTAGGGTTGATGTCGGGTAACCTAGCCAAGTGCTGGCGGACCTGATCGAGGTACTGGAGGGGGTCTTTTAACCGCTTGATGAGCGTCGCCATACGACCCAGGGCGGCCCTCTTGAGCTGTTGCACTGGAACAACAAACCTGCGAGTACTATTCCGGGAGTCAGCATGCGCTGAGGTAGGTCGCGAGGCTCGAACCGTGTTGTCGTACCTTCAGGAGGCGGACATAGTCACGGGAGATGGTCTCAATCAGGTGCTTCGCCGTCGAGACCTGGCCGAGAGCAACCTTGAAGTGGTCGGCATCTAGCGCAAACCGTCAGCACTCCCCCTGATTCACCTCCATCTGTCCCCCCAACCGTGGTCGAATCGTACCGTAGAGAATGTTCATCAGGTCGCGGTGAAAGGGGTGCTGGTCCGTCAGGACGGGAAAGCTCGAGACTATGGCGCCAAACTTTTCGCGCTGCATGTTTCCTGAGTGAACCTGGGTGTGTGGTGTTAGCGGCTGCATTCGATTATCTCTACTCATCGTGATGCGGGGCAATGTCTCGAAATGGGCTGCAATGCTCGATGGCCGGGAATACGGACTTGACCTTGCGGGTGTAGAAGGCGCGAATTCTGCTGACTGTTGGCGTTGGGGTCAGCAGTTGTCCACAACCCCAGCGGTATCGTTTCCTGGGAGCACATACTCTTGAACCCAGCACGGACTGTATTGGTGTTCCCGGTCAGCCAGTTATCCCAACGCACAGTCGTCCCGTCAAACCTACTCTGAGTCGGCAACCTCCTCTGCGTCCGCCTATGAGCTTGTCAGCACACCCAGGCCAGCATCCCAAGGTCTGCATGTGACGTACGAAAGGACGATATCAATGAACTCCTGTGCCCTGCAGCGACGATCAGTATTGCCGAGCTGGTCAACCCCATCACATCCAAGTCCTTACGTCGGCACAGGTGCAATATCCTTCCAGGTCATGGCGGGCAACTCGCGTAGCGTTGACCGGATCTGGCGAAGGGAGGTGTTGGTTGGAGTTTGGCAGATGGGGAGCACCTGGCGGGGCGGTGTCGATATGCCATGCTCAAAAGGTTCCCCGAAATATTTTTTTGCAGACTGCACGAAATTCGATAAGATAAGGAAGGCGGTGTGCGTTATCAAAATCAAGGGTGCAGCTCGGGTGGGGGCATTAGTTACTCCTATCAACAACCCCACTTACTATCAACCCCCACCAAGAAATTCAAGATGGAGGGGTCCCGAAGCCGCGGGGCAAGAATTGTAAATTTGGACCAATCTCGACTTCCATCCGCTTGCTCTTCGCAACACTCTGCTCTACCTCCCACCATCTCCCTTCACCCTTCTCACAAATTCCCACACCGTCCAAAATGGCCACTCTCGCCCCCTACAAGTCCGACTTCCTCCGTGCGGCCATCTCGGGCCAGATCCTCAAGTTCGGCAGCTTCGAGCTCAAGTCGAAGCGCATCTCGCCCTACTTCTTCAACGCGGGCGACTTCTACCGAGCCGACCTGCTCGAGGCGATCGCGACCGCCTACGCCAAGACCATCATCGAGGCGCACCAATCCGGCCAGCTCGATTTCGACGTTGTCTTCGGCCCCGCCTACAAGGGCATCCCGCTCGCCACGGCGGCCACCATCAAGCTGGGCCAGCTGGACGCCGAGACCTACGGCAGCAAGTGCTATTCCTTCGACAGGAAGGAGGCCAAGGACCACGGGGAAGGCGGGAACATTGTCGGGGCGCCGCTGAAGGGGAAGAGGGTGCTTATTGTGGACGATGTGATCACCGCGGGGACTGCGAAGCGGGAGGCAATTGCCAAGATTGAGAAGGAAGGGGTGTGGTGGCGGGGATTGTGGTTGCGCTGGACCGGATGGAGAAGCTTCCTTCACCGGACGGGGATGATAGCAAGCCAATGCCGAGCGCGATTGGTGAGCTGCGGAAGGAGTATGGCCTGCCTATTTTTGCGATCCTGACGCTGGATGATATCATTGAGGGCATGAAGGAGTTCGCGTCGGAGGAGGATATCAAGCGGACGGAGGAGTACCGTGCCAAGTACAAGGCGAGCGATTAAAGCGGGGTCGACGGGGTTGTAATGAGCATTGCGCTATGTGAATGTTTCAACGCTTGTTCGCGGCGAGGCCCCATCGCCCTTGGGGGAAGGGAGCTAAAGTATGGCAGCGCTCCCTCGGTAAGTACATGGTCTACCAGGCAAAGGGCGGAAGAGCCCGCAACATAGGGTTACATAAAATGCGAAGGTAGAAGGCAGAGAAGGATTCGTTTCCATCAGACTATCCCGCAACCTTGGCAGCCGTCTCGACACCCCTGCGTCACTTGCGGGCTTATGGAAGGCGTAGGTCCCATCGAGGTCTGGCCGACCGCCCTCGAGCACTCGTCCGGTTCCGCGTCGTTAGATTCGCTCTTTCGTGCGGCTAAAATAGCCTTAGAGGATGGCGGCGAAGGCGCCGGTTTCTTCTAAGACGGCGACGGCTTCGGCTTAAAGGGGTAAGGTTGACGCGGCAAATCGTGGACCTGGGAACGGATTAGTCTCGGAATATGTGAGCCGGATGGTTGTGGTGCATGCTGATATGGAACTCACCATGTCGTGCCAGCCGCCTCCTCCGAATTGCGCCTTGCTCTCGCCGAGATGCTTGAAACCCGATCGCTCATAATACGAGACGAGGTGCTGGAAGCCGCTATGTCAGCATGCCAAACCGAGAACCCTCAAGGGAGTAAAAGGTGGGATTCCTTACATCCTGGCAAATAAGCGCCACCCTGTGCACCAGTCCAGAGCTCTTCATCTGATCCAGATACGCCTTCATGATCATCTGCCCGATCCCGCACCTATGCACCCTCGGAAGCACTGCCAGCGAGTGCAGTCCCACGGTCATCCCGTCCGGCTGGTGCCCGCAGTCCCGGTCTGGGCGGCCCCTCCGAGTCCGCCAATCCTTGGGATAGTCCATGTCGGCATCGGTGACAATCTCCTCACGACACCGCGTGGAGATAATGTGGGCGAGCAGGACGTTCACAGCGCCATCGGCCCGGCCTGTCTCGACCGGCTTGGCGAAGGGAAGCGTCTCGATGCCGAGGTTTTTGGCCTGACCTGGGATCACGGTGACGAAGAGCCCCAAGCTGAGTTCCGGGCAGACGGTGAGGCGGTATTCGAGCTGCATAGTGGGGAAAATTATGTCAGTGATTGAGTGTGAATTGGGGGGGAACTGCCGAGCGCAGCCTGCCTTTTCCCGAGATGCCCGGTGTTCGGGATCAGCGAACGCTGCATTCTCCAATGCAACACATGCCTCGATATCGGATGTCGTCAGCGGCCTGATAGAGGGTATGAATCTTGGAAGAAACGGGAGAGCCTTCTGCAGTCGCGCCTCCGGGCAGTCCTTGGCGGCCCGTCTCTTTTGGCTCCGCATTTTCTGCAAGGAAGCAAAATCGCCGTCGACGTCTGACGACTCGTCAACTGCCTGATCAGTCTCCTGGTTAGAAAAAGGACTTTGTTCCTCCGAGATATCTCTTTTGGCGCCTGCCATGCCCTCGCCGAGTTCTGGCTTCGCTTAGGTCGCAGTTGGTTTATTAAATGGACCGTGAGCTTTACGGGTCGGTAATTTGGCACGGGACTGGTTTTCGCACTTGTTAGAGATTCGACTGGGCAATTTGTAGGACTTAAGGAGACCTCGGTCGTCTTCTGTTCCAGTTGCAGTATCGAGCCCTAGCTCCAACACGGACATAGACGACGAGTCCCTCGCTGGATGTCGGCCGTTTGACGATATGAGAGGGGTTCCGTGTCACGGGCCTGGTGTTTTGCTATTCGGGTCGATGGTGCTTCTGGTCACGCGAGACTCGGCTTCCAGGCTACGCGCAAAGGAGATGCGCTTGCAGGAGTCTATGGTGTGAGGATGAGACGGAAGATGTGCTGGAACAAGCCGTTAATGTTACCGTGGTGCTGGATCTCTGTGACTGGGGGTCAACTGGGCTGGGAAATAAGGTAAAATTCCCCGCTGCGCTGCATGTCTCGCCGGGTTAGGAAGTGCTAACGCAGGTCACAAGGCTGGAAAACTGTCGGTGCCCAAGGGACAGCACATACAGGACGGGAGGAGACGCTAAGGTACCTGACAAGGCATATGTAAGTCTTTACTGTGTGATTCAAACGTCCAGACGGTTCAACTTACTTGACCTGTTTAGTGGGCTTGTTGAAGTTCCTCGGAAAATTCCATATAGCGGCGCTTTGTAAACTTTTGCCCAGCGTGGACTGTTTTCCGCAGGGTCGGCTGACTACCATGTGCTGCCAGTGGTCGCTTGAGAATGCTCAATGCTGCATGGCGGGGTAGAGTTGCTCTGCCCTCCTGACGTCACAGGAATCAGGCGTTAACTTTCATTCCGCTCTCTCGGAACCCCAGAGGCCCCTAAGAGCAACAGCTGCGGTGGGCTTGCAATAGCATTGGGAGTTTCCACTGGGACGCGAGTGCGGGTCATCTACAGAGAAATACCTTACCTACCTATGGTCTCTTCGAGTGACGGTACGATGAGTAGGGGTAGTATTGCAACTGTATCAGCTACGTTCAGCGTCATACAACTCGCCGTTCAACCGATCTCAGAGAACTTGCCAAGAGGCTATCCACCACAGACATCAGGCTTTCCACTCCCCTCTCTGCTACAAACTCGCGCAGACTGAGCGGCACAAAGGAAGGTAGACACTCTCCGGTGGCACAAGGCATCGAGGGGATGAGGTAAACAAAGAAATCAAGGGGCAAAATGCAGGAAAAGGAGACAAAAAGCAGCCGTCGAAAGTCGAGGGGTGTTATGCAGTAACGGAAACGGGACGTGCGCTGGAACCGAGCACTCCACTTGCTTCACTGGGTGATACTCGAGCAGAGCATGTTTACTGTCTGGCCGTAATGGCAGCGGCTGCAAGTTGTAAACTGCTGCTGCACGAAGCCGATGTAGGGAGGGGTGAGCCGTCGGAAGGAGGAGCTGGTCGACCATCCGGCCCGGTATCGAGGCCGACTGGAGACTTTCAAGGTCCCCAAAGCGGATACGTGCAGCTGGCGGTGGTGAGATGCTCGGATGATCTCGACGGCGTGCCAGCTGCGGGGAAGGCCCTGGAAGCTGGCTGGCGGGAGCTACACTGCTGCTCGGAGAATCTGTGTAACTTGACTCGACTGGCGTCGTCGTGAAGAAGTTGCGGCCGGCGGCTCGTGGTCACCGCAAGGCAGCAGGCGATGACGGTCAGAATCCCGTTCCCCAATCATCATCATACAGCCCCAGTTCTGCCTTGCCCTGCGTCGAAACACCTTGTGTATCGGCCTGGACGCTCTGACCGTTGGCTTGGATGCCATCGCTGATTCGCCAGTGTTTGAATGGTCTGAGAGTGTTCGCTGATCCGAAGCCTGCCGCATGGAGGTAACTACGGATTATTCTCCAACTAGCCGCAGCTTACGCATTCCCTCTATTATCTTCCAGAGCGTTCCATTTCCAAAGCAACAACAATAAAAGGGGACCACCCGCTAGATGTCTAGGACAGCTCGCTTCAGCCAGTGTCGTTGGAAGAAAACTGTTCGAAGCGGAACCTGCCGTCGAGAGGAAGCGGCACTCCACGTCATCCCTTTGCCTACTCTCTACACTACCTTGGGTGGTGGTGGAGGAGGCGGCAAGTGCTAGGGGGCAGTTCTAGCGGTGGCCTAGGCCAAATCAGGCCCCTTTCGGAGGGCAAATACCCCTGCCACATCTGAGCTTTAGCGGCTCGCTTCGGTTTCCGTCGAGCCTACCATCATACTCGGAGCTCTTTCCACCTGTTCTACTTTCCCCCCGGACCTCAGTAGACTTGTAAGTTTCTGCCTATCGACGCTTGAGCTGCAAGGGCAAACGGGGCGCGGCCAAACGCCTTCTCCTTTGGTTTCAATTTTTCTGTTCCCTCCTGCTCCTCCTCTCTCGTCTCCAAGCCCCTCTCCCACCCACTGACCGGCTTGGCTCTCCAACACCAAGAAGCCCGAAACCATCCCCAACCGCCACAATGTATGTGCAAAAATCCAAGATATTTCATCTCCATTTCATTGCTTACGCTCCCCAGGCGCATCACGCTCACCATCGCCAACTCGGAGCCTCAGGCCGACGACCAGGACTTGTTGTCCTTGGAGGTCTACCCGGAGATGACGATAGAGACGCTCCGCAGCTCCATCCAAGCCGAGACAACACACCACCCCAGCACCCAGCACCTCTACCACAATGGACAACTCATCACCGACAACTCCAAGACCCTGGCCGAGCTGGGCATTGCTGACGGCGATATGCTCGCCCTCCATGTCCGCGAGATGCGCGGGAGCTCTGCCGTTGCGTCATCAGGCAGACCGGCCAACCAGGGCGGGGCTCGGCCCCGACAGCCAGGCGAGCAGGATCCAGAGTTGATCCGGCTGCAGATTCTCGGCGACCCGAATCTGAAGGGCGAACTGGCCCGCTCGAGACCGGACCTGGTGGCAGCGCTGGAGGATCCCCAGAGGTTTGCTGCTCTGTTTGCCGCTAGTGTCGACAGGGAGCGGAGGGAGCGCGAGGAGCGCCATCGTCAGATCCAGCTGCTGAACGCGGACCCGTTTGATGTCGAGGCGCAGGCGAAGATAGAGGAGATTATCCGGCAGGAGCGAGTGATGGAAAACCTGCAGACCGCCATGGAGCACAACCCAGAAGGTAGTACCACGCCCCCTGACACAGCAGGACCTCTCTGGACCCCGCGCTGACCACAACCCCAGTTTTTGGCACCGTGCACATGCTGTACCTCGAAGTTGAAGTTAATGGCCATAAGGTCAAGGCAATGGTGGACTCGGGCGCCCAGGCGACCATCATGAGCCCCTCGTGCGCCGAGGCCTGCGGCATCATGCGCCTCGTCGATAAGCGCTTTGCTGGCATTGCGCGTGGCGTCGGCGAGGCAAATATTCTCGGCCGAGTGCACTCGGCGCCCATCAAGATCGGCCCGCTCTACCTGCCATGCAGCTTCACCGTCATGGAGGGAAAACACGTCGAGCTGCTGCTGGGGCTTGATATGCTCAAGCGCTACCAAGCCTGCATCGACCTTGCAAAGGACCAACTCGTCATCCAGGGTGAAAAGGTGCCATTCCTGGGCCCCGCCGACATTCCTAGAGAGAGCGAGGCGGCGATGAGACAGGAGCCGACGGTCCAAGGCCCAGGAGGGACCGCGATAGGCCAGCACACCGGTGCTATACACCCTGCGAGCCCGCCGGCCGCGGGGGTCCCTATGGCCCCTCCTGTTGTGGCGGCCCCTCAGCCCAGAGCGCCGCCCCCGAGGCCGTCGTTTCCCAGGGAGCATATCGAGCAGCTCATGGCACTCGGCGCGTCGGAGCAAAGGGCGATACAGGCGCTCGAGGCGACAAACGGAAATGTGGAGTACGCTGCTAGTCTCATATTCCAGGACTAACCGTCTCGCCGCCTCGCATGGCTTGGGATGACGTTTAATGGGTTACGACTTCTTTTCACGGAATGGGATACGGAGGGTTTTCCTGGCGTATGGCATGCTGAATCCACCTTGATCGGGTGTGCTTGGGAAGCCGGGCACAGCTGCCGGATGGACACACAAAATCAAATCGATATGCAGGGCAGTGATTCTAGAGGACATCAGTACCGGAGCTCGACGAGCACATAGCTACCTAGAATCGACAGATATTTGCAATTATGTGACCGCCTTTGTGTTCTCCTGGCGCCATTTTAAATCTTCCTTCCAGCACACTATCCTTTTCACTCCTTCCCGGATACGAACTACCGGATCTTATATACACAGGGCTTCAGCACCGCCGCCTCGTTCCCACCCTCCTCCTCCTCATCCCCCGTGATGAACTTCTTCTTCACCATCCCCGGCCCCTTGGGTCCCCTCCCCATCCCTTTATCCTTCTCCCTCTCTTCCTCCGGCATCGCGCATTTCCCCTTGACCGCGGGCGCCGCCTTGACAAAATGCATGCGTACAAACATCTTGTTGCTCATGTCGACCGCATTCTCACCCAAATCCCGGTTCAGCAGGAACCCACGCTTGCGCAGCGCCTCGACGAACGCCGAGATGTCCGTCTCCTGCTGCTTGCACGCCTCCGCGCCGTCGACGTGCACCGCGAGGTCGGCGAGGTCGGCCGCCTCGTCCTCAGCGTCCTGCGCGGTCTTGGCCTTCTTGCCGCCAGGGGGCCTGCCGACGGCGGCGGATTTCTTGCGGTTGCCAACGCTGTGGCTGACGACAGCGCCCTTCTTCTTGCCGGCATCCGGGCCGGCAAACCGACTCTTGATTTCAGCCACCCACAGCTCGCCCTTCCAGCGCAGCACGCGGTAGGCCTCCTCGATGAAGGAGAGCCAGTTGGTGCCCATCAGGGCGAGGCAAAAGATGGCCACGTCGACGGAGCTGTCTGCGAGCGGCAGGTTGGCGATGTCGGCGCGCGTGACGAGCGGTGAGCCGCCCGTCTGCAGGTCGAAGCTGCGGATGTCGAGGCGGAGTTTGGATTTGAGCGGCTGGAGGGTCGTGGACAGCTTGGCGTCGCCGCAGCCGAGGTCGGCGATGACACAGGTTTTCGAGTCGTGCGCTCTGGGGAGCGGGAGCTGGGAGGGGATGGGGGCGATGTTGCGGTTACGGGGTGGGAAGCGGATTTTAGCGCGGGCTTTGATGTCGGAGATGTAGCAGTCGACGGGGTTTTCGGGCCAGACGTCGACTTGCCGGCGGAAGCCCTCGTGGTATTCGGTGAACATCTCTGGGGAGTCCTGGAAGAGCTGGAAGGCCTCGGCGGACGGGCGAGTGTAAAGGGTCTCGTTGAGGTGCCGGAAGCGGGCTGAGATGAGCTTCTCGCGCATGGAGGCTTGAAGGGGGGTGAGTTTGGGCGCGGCGGGAGCGGGAGGTGCTGGCGGTGCCGACACGGTCTTGGTCTTTTTGTCCGTAGCTTGCTGAGTGCTCTCTGACGCTTTCTGCTTCTTCTTCTCCTTCTGCTTCTCGGCGCTCTGCTTCACCGGCTTGCTCGTTTCGGGAGCCTTCTCCTCATCGTCGATGCCGCGCCATTCTTCGCCATCCTCCTCCTCAGCAGCCGCTGACTCAACCGAAGCTGAGAGAGAATCCCGCTTCTCCTTCTTCCTGTCTTTCTTCTTTTTTTGCTTCTTCTCAGCCTTGCTGTTTGGTTGCCGCTGTTGCTCCTTGCTTCCCGCCTGGGCAGCGTTGCAGCTGCCCGCAACATTACCCTCCGTCTTCTGGCGCTTGTTGTCCTTCTTGAGTTGTGCCTTGTCCCCCAGCCCGGCTGGCGCCTTGTGCTCAATGACCTTCTCCCACAGATCGGCGAGGTTCGCGGCCGTCACATTCTCTGCATTGGCATGTCTCTTGCGCTTCCTGGAGGGCTTTGGCGCGGAAGCTGCTGCTGCGGCTGGCCCTCGGTCTCAACCTTCAACTTCTCGGCCGAGATACTCAAGCCCTTGACGGGAAACATGATAACAACTCACAACCTGAATCCTGCAGGAACTGGTGTTGTCGCACGGTTCGGCTGCTTCAAGCTGAGGTTGGTCGCAGCTTCTTTGCATCGCAGCCAAGAAAGCAACTGGCAGAAAAAATAAAGTGGGGCAACTGGTAGCTACCAGTACTTCTCCTCGCGGGCTCCCACTAGACGCACACGTGGGCTCCCACTAGATGCGCGGGTCCGGCTCCCAATAGACGCACAGGTCTGTGCGCTTACGTAATTGTGAAATTGCTTATGTAAGTCTAAAAATGCATCTATCAGAACTTCACCCCTGAGCCCCCTTTTCCACCACCACCACAGCCAACATATCGCCAACACTACCGCCAGCCAGCCATTCAATCAATCCGTACAATATCTGAATAACGCATCGAGCATAGAGGTCCGTCTATGGCCAAATTTCACCACAAGCCGTACACTGGCTTGGCCGCTTAGCCCGCGTTGCCTGTGTTGCCTCGACGACCTCGAATTCACTGGGCTCCCGCTTCGTACTTGACACTGGGAGACTACTTGCTATCGCTTTGGGCTCTATACGGTAGGGCTCTAAAAGGTGAAGTGGAGCCCCATCACGTATTAAGCGCTAGTGCGAACGGAAGTCTTCAAGAAGAAGAGGCTCTTGACGTCTAGTAAGTATAAGTATACATGGAAGCCCGTAGATACGTGTAAAAGTACCCGTACAAGTAGGCGACGGAGGAGGGTCTTATTGGCCACGGCTGCAGTACTGGCCATGGCTGCAGTGTTGGCCACGGCTACAGTGTTGACTACGGCTACAGTACTCGCCATAGCGGTAGTGTTAGCGATACGTTGGCTGTGGTGGTGAAAAAGGGGGGAAAAAATAGGCCGCGTTAGATGCATTCTTAGACTTACATAAGCAATTTCACGCTTACATAAGCGCACACACGTGTCCGTCTATTGGGAGCCCTCCTCGCGTACTACCTTACGTAAGGCTCACCGGAGCCTACTCGAGTGGGGCAGGCGCACCTTGATGGTCGGTGCGCGCGCTGGCGGCTGCTCTGGGCCTCGTTCCGTTCTCTCAACTCCGTTCCCATTTCTTGCTCATGTGGGCTGGCCTGACAGATCCCAAGCTCCCTTGGGGTTGAACTCGAATTCCCTGGAATGCGAGGCTTCAGGTCCAGGTGTCTGCCAGACACCATGCGTCGTCAACCTTGCTTTCTCAGCCATCATTTAGGTGTTACCGTGTCACGCAGATATTGTCGCGGTGCCACGCGATGGACCCCAATCAGAGTGCAAGCACATGCGTACTCGGGAGAGAGTCTTTTCCAGATTTGTAGGCGACGTTGTGAACACTTCCATCTGGCTCGATAGCGTCCATACAACCTTTCGAGGAGAGCTAGCCCAGACTCTTCCGCTGGCCGACCTTAACCTGCGATGCACCCAACCTAGACAACGCAGAATCGGGTTGTGACTTGAGTTTGGTCCTCATCGGCTCCTCCGGTTAGCGGGGCTCTCAGACGCTGCTCGGGGATTCTATCGGTCCTTCCGCGGCCCGGACATGCACCGGTAGTCTTAGTCGGGGGCAAGTGTTGACACTATCGGTCGATGACAGAGGGGCTAGAGGATCTACGAACATTCGGGGAGCAGGCCAGATCTTCAATGATCTGCTGACCTGATGGGAGCTGGCCGCATGGCAGGAGGGAATGGACGGGACCTTCGATTGGTCAACGGCTTCCCGGGCCAGCTGGGAAGGCACATCCCGCTGTCACCTATCAAAATTCCGAACTCGAAAGGAATTGAGCCTTCTATCCGTCCCTGGACTTATCCTCCGAGTGGTCGCACGGCTATTGTCCTCGTCCCCCGGAGTTCTGTCGCCTGGTTCATCTTGTCCGCTTTCTTGTGCGTCTCTTCCCCACCCCATCTAAACCACAGATCGCCCAATACCTTCGTTCAGCCGACGGCGGGTTGCGGACTCGCCCGCGCGCCGCTCAACGGAGCATTTCCAACCCATCCGGACCATGAAGGCATGAATAAGGTTTGTTTGCTGTTGTGGCTGGCGGGCGGGTCTCGCCCAAGAGCTAGCAGGGAGCCCTGTGGGCCACACCTTGCAGCTCCTTATCCACTACTGGCTCCGCCGTCCTCCTGTGGTGGGTTGCCGAGCCCTGAACCAAGCAGCCCCAACCCTTGGCCGTTACAATACTCCAGGGTCCCCTCTTGACGCCCGGGGTCGCCCCATGGCTCGAGACAACCTCAACCCTTGCAAGACCCAAGGTTCGTGGGCGATTCTGCACTGCCGATCTGTCCTCCCACACGTAGCGGCGCCTCCCTCGATCGGGCCGTGATGTGATGCTATCGTCCAACACCACCACGGCTCAACACTTCCGCCACACGTCTCGGCCGGACACCCTGCCCTTCTTCGCGGCCCTGGGCGATGATAGTGGTCCCGGCCGGGCTTAAAACAGCGGATTCGTGAACACATTCTCTCGGCGACAACCCCCCGGATCTTCCCGCCTCCGTCTTCGATCCTTGACGGGAAATATCGGTCTCCGCACCGTTCGAACTGCTTTTGCTCCCTTCCTGCAACAGCGTCTGCGGGTATTCGGACCTCTTATTTTTGCCGGAAAGGACACTCTTAGGCACTCTCCCTTTGCCGCTGTTATTGTGTCCCGGTAGGGCAGATCCTGCAACCGTTCAAGTTTGAACTTGGCGTCCAGGCAGTTCGAAGACGAGGTCGCCAATCCAGCACTCTGTTACACCAGTCTTGTCTCATTCTCGCCTGATGAGGTGCCTCAAAACAGCCCTGACTCGTCTCTCTCTCTCCCCGTCGACAATCCAGTCCGCCGTGCAACAGGGGCGATTCTCACCAGTCACCAGCCTGCCCCTTTGACGTGCGATCTCTGCCACATCAACTGAGGCTGCACCGTGGCTTGCTTATGTCTCGAGGCCTATGCGAGAAGGACTCGCTTCCCATCATGAAAGCCTTTTGAGCTTGTCCTAGTTCAGCTTCAGCGCAACCAAAACCACAACCACTGCGAGACCGCCCCGTCCCGAGACGGACCCTGCGTGCTTCTCGTGTGCCGCCTTCGTTGCCGCCATGGAGCCGGTCGAATCACCACAGAACACGGGTTCTCCCAAAGAGAGCCAGCCTCTTCCTTCTCCGTCACCGTCCGGTGGTCAGGGGGATCAACCGCCGTCGCAACAGCCGAAAAGGCGACAGTACGGAAAAGGACAAAGACTGGCTGTCTCAGTGAGTCTCCTTGTAGAGTCTGCACGTTTATCACTCCAAAAGCTCACCCTGCTACTCTTCCTCTTCAGCCTGCCGGAGACGTCGGATCAAGTGTGACGAGGGCAAGCCGACTTGCAACAACTGCGTCAAGTCCAGGAGAGACTGTGAGGGGTATAGCCAGAGACTCACTTTCAAGGAACCTCTGGGGTCGTATACTTCTGGTCATCTTTACGGGCACCCCGTGTATCACCGACAGGTCCAGGAAGCCCTCTTGAATGCCCAGATCACGGCGGCCCAAACCAAGGCAACCTCCTCACAAGGACCGCTTGCCGTCATCGCCCCTAAACCTCCGCCAGTGGACTTCTCCGGTACGGGCCCGATGCAATTTGGGCGGGCCTATGCTGGGCCCGTAAATCCTTCGATTCCCGGAGGGTCCGTATTCAATTCACCACACCAGTTGCCGAGTCCTCCCCTGTTCAGCACCGATTCCAACCCCTTTCTCAACCAGCCTCAGTCGTCCCTGCATGGTCTGCCAACTTTGCACTCGCAGGTTTACGGCGAGTTTCACACGGGCCCTGCGGCCACTCCAGCGTTTCACCACGATCCAAACCTGACCGCCGCTCAGCCTGTGTTTACTGGGCACGAGGTGACAGTGTCTGGTCCAGGTCCGTTTTTGGTGTCTCCTGATGGGGGTGAAGGAAACCCGAACCAGCCACCTTCCGCTGGCGAGGGCTATTGGGAGTCGGATGATGAAGCCTCCATGGCGGATTCGGATGACGACGCAGTTCTAGATCCCCATCTCATCCATCTCGAGTCGAACGACCTCGGCATACAGGTAGCACAACGCCTAGAGTCGAATCACGATGTGTACGGAGTGCGCATGAGGTCATTCGCCAACTTTGAAGGGCAGAACATACTCGATACTTACGTACCATCCTCGGCCAACTCGCCCCTGAACGATACCCAAACGGCAGCCATCTTCTGGTACTTTGTCAATGTCACCGGGCAGAGCATGTCCCTGTATGAGAGGCACCCATTTGACCCAACGCCTCTGTTTGAAGGTCATCCGGTGGCCAAGCAGCGGCAGCATATCTGGACATGTTAGCATTGTTACACTGATCGTCGCACAACAAGGGCGCTAACTTTCTTGATAGATACATTTCCCATCATGGCCTTCAACCATCCCGCCTTGATGCAGGCAATGCTCGCCCTGGGCAGCCTGCAAATGGCCAAGCTTGAAGGATCACCACCAACCGCCGCCATGAAGCACTACCACCTTGCCCTGAGGAGAGTCGCAAAGAACTACCAGAGCCCCAACAGACGGACACAACCGGCAACCCTGGCAGCCACGCTTCTCCTTGGTTTCTACGAAGTGTGGAACTCGGACCACGACAAATGGTGCAAGCACATGTGGGGAGCCCGCGCCGTCATCAGGGACATCCCCTTCAGCCGGTTGACGCGAGATGTACTCGCCTACAGGCGAAGTAAGAGGGAACAGGAGCTTCGGAATCACCGGTGTAATGAGCTTTGCTTTGCTTCGCATGGGGATCTCAGTGTGGACCCCAATGAGGTCGACACGGAGCTGATTTTTCAGCTTAGTGGCCAGAGGGTCGATTACGATATTGGTCAAGGTCGTGTTCTGGGTGACTCGCCCCAGGCACCACGGATTACGGAGCGCGATGTCGAAACTTACGAGCAGCTGCGCGACTTATACTGGTGGTTTTGCAAGATGGATGTCTACCAGAGTTTCTTAGGCGGGACTCGGCTTCTGTAAGCCGGCATAGTTCGAAGATTCATCCCGTGCCTTTGCTAATGGGTGCTAGGATGGAATACGCTCAGTGGACGCAAAATGCGCCCCGAGGGCCTTTCGGAAAGATGGATTCAATGTGAGTCTGGTCATCACCTGGGTCAAGAGTTCGTGCTGATCGACCACGCCCATAGCTACGGAACATTTGACTACCTGAATCTGCTCCTGGGGAGGTTAGCCAACTTTGCTTCTCGTGATCTTGTCAGGAAGCGCAAGGCCAGGAAAGCCCAAGGTCCTCCAGGGCAAGGGCCAGGGCAAGGGCGTGGACAGAGTCCAGGGCAGCAAGGACCCGGACCCCAAAGACCCGGACCCCAAGGACCTGGGCTCGGCCGCGGTGTCTCGCCTCCAACGTTCCCAGGGCTGATGCCATCCTCGGGCCGCATCACGGTCCCACGCGGCTTCACCCCCCCCGCGAAACATCGCCATCCAGCGACTCGGCTGAAGATGCGGACTTTGACACCTCTACCACCAAGGCAATGCGCGAGTGGGAAGAGATCCGGCAAGCCTTTGAAACCTTCCGGGCTCGCCTCGGCCCAGACTTTGAGCCCCTGGGCGAGGACTTCGCGCCGCCCGAGATGACGCCCTTCGGCCCCTCCCTGACGTATCGCACGTACAGCATCGCAGGCATGTGGATGAACTACTACTACATGGGCTTGGTTGTGCTTCACCGCGCCCACCCCTCGATGCCGCCCGTCGCCGTGATCGCCGCGGGCATGGCGGCGCAGCAGACGGGCAGGTGGGCGAACGAGATTGCGAGGATCGCGGCAGGCTTGCATGAGGACACGACGCATGTCACGGCGATTAGCACGCTGTGGGCGCGGCGTTTATCGAGAGCTGTTTCCCGCTTTTTGTGGCGGGTGTTCAGGTATGTTTGTTCTCTCCCCAATCGTTTTCTTTTCTTTTTCCCTTTTCGTTCTTTCTTTCCTTTTTTTTTTTTTTTTTTTTCGCTTTCCTTTCTTTTCCCCTTCATTTCCTTTCCCTTTTCCTTCCTTAACCTCCTTCCCTCATGCCCTTCCTCTCCCATCATCACACACAATTAAATACTAACCCCCCCGGCACAGTTCCAAGACCTCCATCAACGGCACTGGACAATCCGCCGTCTGCGCGACATCGGGCGCCTCACGGGGTGGCAGTCCGCCCACCAAATCGCGGACGGGTGCGAGACCGCGTGGAACAAGGCCGCCGAGGTGGGGCGCGGCCCGCCGTACTACAGCCCGCCCGAGCTGGGTCCGCTGTTCCCGGACTCGGTGTGGAATCGCCCGCGGAAAATTGATCGGCAGATGCGGGGCCTGGAGGGGGGCGAGCATGGGCTGGTGCTGGCGAAGAGCGAGCAGGCGCATTATGCGCTGGGATTGCTTAGTGTAGAAAGGGATTTGGAGACGTTGGTGCTTGACGGTGATGAGGAACATGGGGATATGGACGGGGAGGAGGTGATGGGGGTTGGGTTGGGGGGACGGGCTGGAGAATATAAGGATGAGGGCGAAGGGGGTTGGTGATATTAATGCTGGTGCAATATCTTTCTGTTGGTCGTTGGTTGATGATATCCTGGATCTTGGTCGGTGCACTTGGTATAAAAAAAGAAAAGCAATAAGAGCCGGGATAGGTACCTGGCACGGCTGTCGAATACGGGATAGAATATAGCGTTGGTTTATCGTCGCGGTCTGTTGCTTCAGCTGCTCGGCACCGCCATGCTCTGTCCTGGATGGAGATGCTAAATCATGAAGCCATTTCATATCTGTCCTCTGAATCCCTTCCCCCTTGCCCAAAAAATGGCTAGTTGGCCGGCAGCCGCTCGACAACGGCGGCCATCTCCTCGTCCGTGTATATTCTGAAGCCGCGGTCCTTGGTGACGCTGGCCAATTGCACGTTCTTGGCATCCAGCTTCTCCTCCATGACCTGCTTGAGCGTCTTGAGCACGAGCGTCTCGGCGTCTGCAATGGTAAGAGACTGTGTAAAGAACATAGTTAGTCTACGAATGACCATCCGGTGGGAGAAAAGGGGTGAGAGCAGGCACCTTGTGATACTCATTCTGCAGCTCTGCCTGCGCGCCCTCGCTTCCGCTACCGATCGCCTTGGCGTCGTAGCGGTAAAATGTCCCAGACGGCTCGGCGTGGTACAGGCTCGGCCCGTCCTCATCATAGCCCGCAATCAGCAGCGCCACGCCAAATGGCCGGCTCATGATGCTCTCCTCGCCGTCGGCCGACTCGCCGAAGCGCAGCGCCAGGTCGCAAATGGCCTGCGTGCAGCTCTCCACGCGCAGCTTCTCGTTGTAGTTGAACGCGTGCGACTGACACTCGACCCGCGCGTGCTCCACCATCGACCGCGCGTCGGCTTGCAAGCCCGACATGGCGCACCCGATGTGCCGGTCGATTTCGACGATCTTCTCGACGGAGGAGGTCTCGAGCAGGGTGGAGGTCACGCGCTTCTCGACGCCCAGAATCACGCCTTCTGAGGTGGCAACGCCGATGGCTGTACTGCCGAGTTTGATTGCTTCGAGAGAGTACTCGACTTGGAAGAGGCGGCCTTCGGGGGAGAAGGTGCTGGGAGAGGGCGGAGGTGTTAGCTGGGGAGGGGTCGGGATGCCGTTGTCGGTGTTGGTGTCGTGGGGGAGAGGGAGTAGAGGGAGGGAGTCAGAGAAGTGGTAAACCTACTTGATGCCCCGGTCTATGCGCAAGTGTTAGCGGCCGTCCGTGTTTCTTGGTATGGAGGGTACATTGCGATGCGATGCGGGCAGCTTCTGGACACTTACCGTATTCCGATCTTGCCATAAACATGTTGGCGGTGTTGTGGGATGAACGCTCAACTATGGTATCTCAGGGTCGTTTGTGCAACGGGAAATTGTCGCTAAGGGCGGCAGGATGGTGATGTCGCGGGGCAGTTGGCAGTTTGGAGTGCGGTAGAGGTGAGGCTGGCCTGAATTGGCAGCTGAAGCTCCAGGCACGAAGGTCGACGAAGCTCCCGTCCCCACCGCCCGCCAGGCGGCCAACAGGCGGACCTGACCTACCCCTGTCGGTACTTGAGCTGAGGTACCTTCCTGGCCACCCCACAGTCACTGGCAACGCCAATCCCAAAGAGGGACAGCGCACCTAGCCATCGCGTCTTCTACTGCAAGTCGCGCTTTTTGGGCTGGGCGCTGCCGCGAACTGGCTCCAGAATCAAAGACGCCCAACATCCATCAACAAACCTACATTACTGACCCGGGCAACAGCTCCGCGACACATGCCCGCGACGACGACAACCAGGGCTGCCCGTTGCCAATGTAGACAAAAACAATGTCGTCGGGCAACAGACCATATGCGGAAAAGAGAAGCAGTGGCACAGCAGGACTGGGAGGAGGGTCGGGGCCGGCACCGTCGCGGCCGCGCATGTCGGATGGCCCTGGCAGCTTCAGCAAGACGCACGACCACAAGACCAGCAGCCGCTATGCCGAGTCGACACACAAACGATCCGCCTCGGGCCACCCGAACGCGCGCTCCGCCAACAGCTCCTTCGACGAGCGCCGCACCGAGAAGGCCCAGGTGACCACCCGCGAGACCTTCATCTCCCGAGCGAGGAGCCCCCCGCGGCGCAGCGCAGCCACTGAGAAGAGTAGGGCAACAGATGGGTCGAAGCAACGGGCTGCTGAGCCCAGACGGGAGGCGCGACAGGAAACACCAGTCCCGGAGAAACCACCTCCGGCACCATGGGAGCCAGAGGCGACGCTGCTACCACATACCACGGCGCCATTGGCCTGTCGAATTTCGATACCCCCGCTGGCTTCGGCAGCGCCTTCGGCGCTCCAGCCGAGGCCCCTTCACGAACTCTCCCTCGAGGCGCAAGAGGCCGTCATAATCGAGGACCTACTGTTTGTCTTCATGGGATTCGAGGGGCAGTACATCCGCTTCGCGAAGGGGTACAACCCATTCGAGGAACGGGACCGCCTTTCCGGGCCCCAGTGGCGCATCCTGCCCGGCCTGGACCCAAGTCTGCAGGATCTCACCCAGTCGATGTTACGGATGGCCTCCCACTACACCGCCCTCGACACCTTTGTCGACGTGCAGAGTCGCGATGAGTTTGGCTCCGTCAACCACGCGTTATGCGCCTCAATCCGAAAGCTCTTGCAAGAGTACCTTGTCATGGTCTCCCATCGAGACACAGTTCCTCACCGATGACTCCTTCACACTACATGTGCTCAACGTACACGTGTTGCCTACTAGCCATCTGATGTCTCAGCTCTACGCCCTGGCGCACGAGCTGCTAAAACGGAACGCCCTTCTGGACGACGAGACAGACGAGTCCAGCGACAGCAACGACGACTTTGACCATATCCTGGAGCAGCTGAGGGAGGGCGGCGAGCTGGTGCCGGGGAATATGACGGGGAAGAAGATATGCAAAGGCGGCGTGGTATTAGGGCTGATCACCAAGAGGCTAGAGGCCATGTCAGGAGACCCGGCCGCTCGCGCCCTGCTTACGTCCCTGCTACGAGACGCCAGCAGACCCTACATGTATATGCTGAATGAGTGGTTGCACCACGGCGCCATCAACGATCCACACTCGGAATTCCTGATCAAAGAGCAGCGGAGCATCCGTCGGGAAAGGCTGGAGCAGGATTACACCGACGAGTACTGGGAGCGGCGATACACCATCAGGGACCACGACATCCCGCCTCAGCTGGAAGGGGTCAAGGACAAGGTCTTGCTGGCCGGCAAGTACCTGAACGTTGTCAGGGAGTGCGGCGGAGTCGACGTCAGTCTGAAGGTTATGGACGTCCCAACGTCTTTCGACGATAACCGCTTCCTCGACAACGTCAACAATGCCTATGCTCACGCCAACGAGTCGCTGATGCAACTGCTCCTAACAACACACGCACTACCAGCCAGACTGCGCTCATTGAAGCACTACTTCTTCTTGGACCCGTCGGATTATTTCTCCTACTTCCTAGAACTAGGCGCTTCGGAGCTGCGGAAACCTGTGAAGTCGGTTAATACAGGCAAGCTGCAGTCGCTCCTCGACCTCGTCCTCCGCCAGCCCGGCAGCGTGGTCTCGCTGGATCCGTTCAAGGAGGATGTCAAGGTCGAGATGAACGAGATCACCCTGACCAAGTCTCTCCAGCGCGTCGTCAACATCACCGGTATCGAGCAGGGCGAGACATTGCAACCCTTGTCGAGCAACCAGCCGCTCGAGAGCGACAAGAACGCCAACGGTTTCACCTCGCTCCAACTCGACTACGCCGTGCCCTTCCCCGTCTCGCTTGTCATCAGCCGCAAGACCGTCTGGCGTTACCAGGCGCTCTTCCGCTACCTCTTGTCCCTCCGCTACCTCGAATCGCAGCTGTCAACAACCTGGCAGACGCACACACGCGGCTTCGTGTGGTCATACAAGTCGTCCGCGCGCAGCCTCGAGATATGGAAGCGCCGGGTCTGGACGCTTCGCGCCCGCATGCTCGTCTTCGTGCAGCAGCTGCTGTATTTCTGCACAGCCGAAGTCATCGAGCCAAACTGGCAGAGCCTAATGGCGCGGCTGCGCGGGAAAGATGGCAGCCAGGACGGCTCGGCCACGGGCGTCACCCGCACCGTCGATGAACTGATGCAAGACCATGTGGACTTCCTCGACACGTGCCTCAAGGAGTGCATGCTGACGAACAGCAAGCTGTTGAGGGTGAGCTACCCGTTCCACCTTTCCCGCTATCTTCTCCCCTCCCTTTCCCCCCAAACATATTCTAATCTCTGTCCCACAGATCCACTCCAAACTAATGCAGACCTGCACCGTCTTCGCTACCTACACCAACTGGCTCTCGCGCGAACTCGAAAAAACCGACCCAGACCTCTCCTCCAACACCCGCCCGCCAAACATGACCCCGGACCAGTGGCGCCACTTCCAGACCATCCGCTCCCAAAAATCCCAACAACCCTCTCAGTCACAATCTGCCACATCTCACGACCCGAACTCCTCGACCATCACCCCCACGGATGGCATCGGAGGAGGAGGCGGAGGCGGGAATGATGCCAGGATAGCAGAGCTGTTCGACGTCATGCGTAAGTGGGAGACAAATTTCAGCCGGCACCTGCAGATCCTGCTGGACGCGCTGAACCACTATGCTGCGACGGAAACCGTGGTGCTGTTGAGCCTGTGTGCAAGGCTGAGCACGGCGAACCAGGGAACCGAGTATGCGGGGATGAGGGGGGAGGAGGATGGCGTTGTTTAGATGTTGTGGTTCTTCATCAATAGTGGGATGGGGATAAGGAGGGGAGGTGAGGATGGGCCGGTAGGTGTTTGGGATGTGTGTGTTTGGTCGGCATTGGAGTTTAAGTATGGCGGGCATAGCTTAGGGCAGGTTCGTTTCGGTTTGATGGTGCCATGTTGGAATGTCGGTGGAAGGCGGAATAGGCGAGGCTAATCCCAATACCCGAAAATACCAAGAGTCTGTAGAAACCTCTTGAGACACCCCTGTTTTTTTGGATCGTGTATAACAACGCACCGGAGCTCTTCTGGATGGCGGTCACAGGCTCTCAAAACGTTGGTCATCTAATCTGGGCAACCTCCTCCGGCGGCTATCCTGCCTTGGTCACCGTATCTTGAAGGCCTTTTACACGCCGAGTCTCATCCCACCCCCACCACATCATTTGTCTCTCGCCACCCACCCCTCATCCTCGCCAGTCTCCCTTTCACCCACCCGATGCATTTCAACCACCGACCTTTTCTTCCAGCCACCATCATTGGGCCATGCAGGGGATGATGGAATGTAAACCCTGTGAAAGACGACTCGACCCCACCTCAAACTCTACGCATACTCCTCGCTCTATCGTCTCTGTCTACACCCCTTCCTGCCCCAAGAACCATCGCACTGTAAGCCTCGAAGGGAAAGGGAGAGAGGGTGGGGAGGAAATGGAAAGAGGGGAAATCCGAAATGGAAATAAGAAAGGAGAAATATAAGGGGGCAAGGAGAATGGAAAGGAAAGGAAAGAAAAGAAAAGAAAAGGGGAAGGGACCTGGAAGGACTAGAGGAAAAGGAGAGAATGAACGAACAAGAAGCGAGGGCGTAGTTAGTACCTAAGACGCATGAAAGGAGCGGTCAACAAGCAGTCCTCAAGAACAGGGATATAGCTGCTATAATGCTGTTGTGTCAGGAACTTGCAGAGTTATACAAACGATCCTCCCCTCACCGTTTCCTTGTCCACATTTCCGAGCAAATCAAAACCACGACCGACTGAGTCAAACAAAAGCGCAACCGCAAACGATCAAGCTTGAATCACCCGTAATCAAATTCGGCCACCTGATCTGTGTGCAACTTTTCGTCAAATCGATGCTCGATGGATAGACCGAAATATTTCTCGCTTTTGGTATTGCGTCCCCAGTCCAAGTCGTGACTGCATCAAGAAACAGACCTAAGACACCATTCTAGGAGACTGACCACTACCCACCATCACTCCGTCTACCGCAACCTCGGCTCTCCACGAAGCATCCCCATCTCTCATCCCGACTCCGGCCTTTCCCTATCATACGTGAAACCAGAAATGGACAACTCAACTTCAACTAGAAAGCAAAAAGACGCAGCAACTTCAAAACATCAGACTGAACAGCAAAAGCGCGAAAAGACTCGCAACCGACCAAATGCACAAAGAGCAACTGCTACCGGGGTATTTTGCGCCAGGGGTATATCCAGCCGTAGGGTATTTCTCTTTTCCTCGCAACTGACGTCAAAAGAAGAAGACTGAGAAAAAAAAAAAAGATGACGAGATTCCGTTGTCTAAACCTTTGCAAAGCCGAATCGTGCATGGGAATCTACGAAATGACCCCCCTGTGAGGGGCCGGGGTATCCTGAATTGATAGAATGAGACGTGGAGGGGCGTCCGCTGTCCACAGACTGCCGGGGTTGGTGGCGTGGCGTGGCGTCGCCGGGATGCGGGACGGCGAGCTTGTCGACGCCGTTGCCGTACGTGTGGCCCGAGGACCACGGGTTATTGTCCTCGTCCGGAGGTTGACGCCACTGTCATTCCAGGGGTTGCGGTCAGCATTGAAGCTGCGGGTCGACTCGATCGAGATGAGTGATGACTTGGAGACGTTGCTGGAGCCCTTGAAGAAGTTGGCCGCAGTCTGCGAGCTGTTCTTCCGGCGGTCCAGGAACGAAGAGATGGACGACATGCTGCCCGGCTTGCGGAGGCAGGCAAGGATGTTGCTTCGCTCGCGGGCAATTACCTCTTCGCCGCCGAAAGACGGCCTGGTGGTGGGGGAGTCGGTCGTCACCGGGGCAGGGGCGTGCTGGGAGCAGCTTGGAGTTGAAGAAAGGCAGCGACTCCTCAAAGGTGTCTGACTTGGGGCGGGAATGGCGCCCTTGATCACGACAGGCTCGACCTGTGCTGTGGCGAACTCGGTGTGGAGGAACTCCATGGCATCACGGAGGCCACCGGCGTTGTTCCGCGTGAAGGTCCAGAGCAGGGTAACCGTCGGCGAGCCGGTCTCGGTACGCTCATCAGGCTTCTCAAGCACGGTGAGCTCGACCTCGTACTGGTTCTTAAGCTTCGGAACTATCGTCTGAACAAACTCGGGCGACTCGAGGTACTTGATGAGTGAGGAGGACCGCTCGATGACCACCTCGTGCTTGTCGGGAACCATGCCCTGTCATTATGTCAGCTGTTGTCCAGGAGAATGTAGACAATGGGATGTAATTACCAAGAACTCGTCAATACACTTGGGAACGAGCCACTGAGGACCAGTGACGGTCACTTCGTCGCTGGCCTGCTCGGTGCTGGGGAAGACAATTTTGCAGTTCCAGTTCTCTCTCCAGCTCCTCGATCTCCGGCAGGCGGGTGAGCAGCTGCCGGTGGTAGAGACGGTCGACGCTGACAACCTGGGAGGTGAACTCGGAGTCCTGAAACGGGGGTTAGCAACGGACAGCAATATCAGGGGGGAAGTTCTTACAACCCGGTCCACCACATCTCCAGAATCTCGCTCTTCACGAGCTCAAGATTCTGGGCATTGCGGGCCGGCGTGCGGCAAATCACATTGTCTACACGGCTGTCGTCGTCCTCGCGGCCCATACCGCCTTCAGCGCATTAGAAAGTGGCCAGCACGCAAGGGACAACAGGAGCTTACCACGATCCATGGCATTGGAGAATTTGACGAAGACAGAGTGCTTCTTCATGATACGCTGGATGTGCTGCCCACCAATGCCGATGATGCGCTTGTGGTACTGATCGGGCACGTGGAAGGAGATGGAGGCCGGCATCTCTTGCTCGACCATGTCCAGGCCCTGTCTCAGAGACTCGAAGTTCTGAGCAATAACCTCAATGTAGAAGTTGTACTCGCCAAAATTGTCGAACAGAATCTGCACGTTGCTCGAGCTCATGATCTTGTTGATCTTGCCGTTCTTCTTGCCACTGACAAACTCCTTATGCTCGTTGGCGAGCTCGATCCTGACGCGGATCTGGTAGGCAGAAAGGATTGCGAATTTGATCTGGGCAATGACGCCGAGGGCTTCCTTGACAGACTCGTCCGAACCCATGATGGTGAAGGATTGTCTGTCAAAAGAGACGTCGGCGTCCGAGTTGGCGCAGATATCACCGAGCATCGCCCGGATATCCTGGTTGTTCGGCTGGCGGGTATCCGGATGCAGGAGAATCCACGAGGCCGTGTAAAACTGCCCGACCTGGACCCGGAGTCAGCTGCCACAGTCTGTGGGCGCGGAGATTGGAAGGGGCTTACCAAAAGCATGAGCTCGCGGAGAGAGCGTTCCACATGTAGATTCTCGACCGCCTGCACGCGCACCAGGCTGTTCCGCGAGCCGAGCGGCGGGAACATGATGAAGGCGCCATTGGCTTCGCAGATCTTACGGACCTTGTCCATCCTGCTGAGCAAAATGCTATCAATCTTGGAAGGCGGGATCGTGACATCCTTGGTGAAGAGTCTGATACGGGTCAGAAGCTCATGGATGCGGAACTTGGCCTGCTCGATCGCCTGGGGAGTGTCGCCCGTGATCAGGACCTTGGAGGGTCCCGGCGCTGGGCATTAGGCGGGCAGTAGCGGTAACAGTTTGAGAAGGGCGGCGGGAAGTAAATGGCCGTGTTGGTCACAGATTCGATGAGCTTGATGTTCTTGCGGTTCCGGCCACACAAGAGCTGGTGCATCGAGGGTTCAAAAGTAGTGGCATCGACAATTCTCCCGAGCTATATCAGCAGGTCAGTACACGATGTGTGCTCCCTCCAAGGATCAGCAAGGCAGGCATACGAGCTGGTCAATGTGAATGAGCACGCGCGTTTTGGCGTGCTCCGAGGACAGGTAGTCACCGTAGATGACGACTCTCCAACGCTGATCCCTGGGCAACTCTACGTCGCCGTTCAGGCCACCCACCAGCGGGTAAGCTTGGGGCCGAGCAGGAAGATGTCGACTCCGCAAAACACCGAGGTCTCGTCCAGGAAATCTGTCACCGACTTCTTCAGAACGCCCTCGGAGAGGTTTGCAACCAGATGCCCGTCCACGACAACGGTCGTGCAGCGCTGTTTGGGGAGGGTGGCATTTTTAGCAAGAGACCAGGAAAATGCGGCGATACGCAGAGGAACCCACCAATGAGAGGGGCGTGTGGTTCAGGATGGTGTCCCTGGTCTGGTAAACTACTTCGGGGGCTCCGGACAGGCACACGGTGGTGACTTGGCCGCGGACATGCTTGGGGGTGGTCGAGATGACGTGGGCCTCGATGGGCATCGGATTCGCCGTGATGTCCCGGCAGAGCTGGCGCAGCTGGGCCAGATTCATGGCATGCACGGGAAGCTCGTGGACGGGGACACATCGTCCGGGGCTTCCTCGGGATGGGTCCAGCGGAGGACGGCGTCGGTGGTAGCGTGCAGGATGTCCTCGGTGTTGGGCCGGCAAGATCGGAGGCGAAGGGCACGTTGAAAGAGTAATGGATGGGGCCATCGGCGACGGGTGGCGGAGGTATCGGCGGAGGACCTTGGCCTGGACGGGCATTCATGGCCTGCTGCATGCTGCCCATGTTCGTCCGCGACATGCCAAAGTTGGCAGGACTCATCCGCTCGGGCCAGTGACGCATGTTCGCGAGTTTATTCATGGTGAATGCGGGTCGCGGGAGAGCCTGGTCCACTTGAAGGGTCGAGCCGAAAGAGAACGGGGCGCGCGTTTCAAAGGGAGACGGGTTTTTGTGGAGGTGGCAGGTGCAGGGCGCAGACGGTTTGCAGACAGGCGCAGGGCAGCGTCGGGGGCGGCGGCGGGCGAGGAGGCAATTGGGGCTAAAGGAAGGACCGAAGGAGACGGGATGGGACGTCGGGCTGTGTGCCCTGGGGAAATCGGGGTATCCTGCAGAAAAGACAACCTGGAAGGCGAAGACGAAAATGGGTATCTCAGAGGGGGGAAAATGGGGGCAGAGCAATCGGAAAAGGAAAATAGAGAGGAAGATAGCTGTCGTGTGCTCGTGTCCTTCCAGCGATCTCCGGTTTGGGGGGGAGGGGGAAGGAGGTGGAGGAGGGAAAGATGGTGACTTTGAGGGATTGGTGGATGGTGGCTGATGGACTGAGGCAGTGGGGATCCATCGCCCACACAGTCCAGTGCCAGGCCAGCCACGGGTGGTCCGAAGCGGGAGGAGCCCGCTGGTCCGTGCGCTGACATGGGGTTTAGCGTGCCTTGCTTGGATGGAAAGGACCACACCACTTGCAGCCAATCCACTCGCAAGCTGAGCTTGACAGTAAGAACCTCTCCGGTTGAAAATTCTCCTCGTTGCGTGTTTCTGCAGGTTTTCATCTGGCCAAAGCCTCCGATTGAGCCGCGGGACTCGGAGCGCATTGCGAACTGCTGGAGGAGAGAGAGGAGAGGACCGTGACTGGCTGTTGCAATCCTGGATAAACCCCCTTTTTCCGACACGACCATTCCTCGATTTGGGCCGCCGTACAGTTTTTATTGTCATCGAGTCTATGGAATCCAGCCTGCTGCCAATGCTTAAGCATTCCTTCAGGCCCCGTCATGCTCTCGTTCTTCAGTGTCTTAACTCAACGAACAGGACCCTCGCGTCTCTCTCCTGTCAAGCCCGCCTGGCATGATGAGCCTGGATTGGACCACCCATCGAAAAAGATCCCGAGTCTGTTGAGTTAAGCATATCCACTCCGATCGCTTCGCCCAGAGTATTGGCGTCGTCAACAAGACGACCCATCTGCTCCCGCCCCCCTGGCCGCCAACCTGGGACTTACCGCAACTCTCAGGTGTGTGATGTGAGCTGCTGGTGGAGCCACCATGCACTTGCTGTGACGTTTGTGCTCCCCCCCGAGCTCCCCGCTGCGGCACAGGGTCAAACACACTGTTTCCCTGTCTTGAAGACCCTGCACTTGCAAGAAGACACACGCCGCTTCTCGCATAAGTCAGCCGCTGCTGGCTATTCAAAACATCTTGCTGTTTCAGCAACGACAGAAGAAAAGAGAAATGCACCCAGCGGCATCTCCCGAAGTGCTGGCCTTTGTCGTGTCCGCATGGTGCATCGCCAAGAAGCGGTGGGGGGTCCATTGCTTCGAGCCCATAACTTTGCGTTGTCAGCATGGACTGGACAGTGCGATTGGGGACGCCAAGTTTGCCCCTCCACTGGGTTGAGCTGATCTCCAGGCTCGAGAAGAGCACGAGAAGAGCACGAGAAAAGCACCCCAGGAGCCATGCGTCGTTGACCTCGAATTCCACGGTCACCAGTGAGGAACAGGTTGGCGATACGGGTCAGATTTTCTTGCCGAGGGAGATGTAATCCCGGTCTTTGTCTGCGATCTGCTCCCTGTCCGCGGACACTGTGCCGCTTATGTAAGTACTTCCAACCGCAGGAGACGGCCTCCAAGTGGGCAACACGAATCACAATCTCACTCTCTGGCTTCTCATTTACGGATTGTGGCAGTGTTGAAGCGAAAATTCCTTGGCCTTGTCCTGTCGCGGGCCTGTGGTCCACTTCCGTTTCTGAAAGCGCCGTCGAAGCCGATCCCCGTGTTGATCCAGATGCGTTGTTGAGAGCCCGAGACATCCCGTTTCCCAGTGCAGGAAAGAACCAGGATCAAGTCTCGGATGCGTCTGCTCAGTTGGCGGACTTGAGAAGGAGGCGCTTGTCTTGAGACCTGAAAAGCGCTTCTGTCGGCTGTGTACAGCCGTGGACAGCCGGGGCGTAGATGTCGATGTGGGAAGTTGAAGATGTTCTTCGTCCAGATCGCTCTGGTCTTTGAGTTTCACCTTTCAATCGAGGCTCTACCAGAGACCATGGGCAAAGTACGGTACTAGGGGGAGTTATCAGGAAGTCTGCCAGCCAGATACATACATAGATATTCGTAGTTCAAGCGTCCTTCATTGCCTGATGAAGGAGTTAGGACTGAGTAATAGCACAAATCACAAACATGTGCATGCATCTCCTGGCATATCAAGAGCCCGCCTGTCATTGCAGTGGTCAACGGGTTCCTGGGAGCAGGGAAGCTGTGAAGCTGAAAGGTCTAACTTGAGTCTTCATGCTCCAGCAATGGCCAATTAATTCCACTGATCAAGGAATACTGGTACACCCATAACCTCAGAGAAACAACTCTCTTGGTTAAATTAAAATTCCACATAGTTTTGTGAATAGCCTCCTCCTATGCTGTATGCATGCATGCCATTTACGATGACGCTCTTCTTTCTCAACCACGCATCCCAACCCCCTGAGGCATTACTACTCTGACAAATCGCCCGTACAGCCTCTCGCCACAACCCCTATCAAACAAACGACCACACACTACTTGGCTGTACCAAGGGCAGCCTTCACCTCACACAGGTCACTCCCCCTAAAACCCACACATCACCGATATTCCCCCCTCGTCTGCCCCTGGGCCTGGCCCTGTTCCAAGTACACAACATCCCCCTCCTCCTCTCTTCCCTGAGGCGCCGCACGACCATAGTACCTCTCCACCGGTGCACCCTGCCCATGAGGCGGGCCAGGCATACTCCCTACAGGCAACCTGCGCCCCATCACCAGGCACCACACTGTACGCCCTAGCCACCTGCGGCGGCGGCATCGTCTCCTTCCACTCCTCACCCCGCCACCCCCAACAACATCCTGATACACCCCCGGACCAGAAGGCACATACACCACCCTCCTAGCGGTGTACTCCCTAGGCACCTCATACCTCGCAGCAGCCGCCTCCCCCGCAGTAGGCCTCACACTCGCCGGCCTCATCATCTGCCCCGGAGGTGGAGGCGGGTGATGTGCATACTCCCACACCGCCACCGGAACCGTCTCGTCCGAACCCCCGATCCGGCGCTCAAACGCAACAGGTACTTCATACCGCTCCGCTGCCGCAGGACGCGCACTGGCCGCGCGGTAATACTCCTGTGCAGGCACCCGTTCATAAGCCGCAGGCGGTGCGTCATAGCGCAGCGCTGCCTCCACCGGGGGGCGGACGCTCGCGGAGCGGGCGATGTAGTCGCGCGGGGGTTCTGCACGGGAAGGAACATATTCGGCGGCAGGAGAGGAGGCATGGGTTTCCTGCTCCTGAAGGGGCGGTCTCGCGGTAGGCGTACTCTGGCTGGGTGATGACGCGCCGGGCGGTGCGTAGGCAGGTGAGGCTGGGCGGTAGAGCACTGCAACTGTCAGTCGGGAGTTCGGGGCGACGGGAGACGGCGCGGGGAGGGAGGGCGCGCTCGTAGGAGCTTGCGACGACTTCTTCCCGGATGGCGCTTGTTGAGCGGACGGGATCGAGGTACTCGCGCCCGTAGGCATCGACAAAGACGCGCCGGGGTGGTGCTCGGGGCGGAGGCATGGCCGCTGGCGGGCGCTCGTATGCGACGGGGGATAGCGAGCGGTCGGGGTATGCCGTGGGCCGCACGCTCATTCTTGAGACGGCGCGAGCATCGCGATAGAAGGGGGTAGCGTCGTCGTAGGCGCCTTCGACGATGCGGGGCGCAGGTCGCACGGTACGTACTTCCCTCGGGATATATTGGGCTGACTCTGGTCCCGCGGCGTAGCCGCCCGGATGCTGCGCTCTGTGGTCGTCGTAGTAGACTCGCTCATATCTCGGAGACGCGACGGGATGGGTTCTTCACCAAGACGAGTACGATAGTCATCAGCTCGCTCGTAACCCACACGCGTTCCTGTCTAACGACCCTGGGTTGGTAGCGCTCCTGGTAGCCTTCCTCGACTGAAGGCGGCTGTTCATACCTAGGCTCGTCATCTTGGATCTCTACAGGTTGCTGTTGCGAGTACCGCTGGCGCTTGTTCGGGCGAGCGTACTGGGGAGTCAGGGGGAGGGTGAACGAGTTCTGGTTTGATGTACGGCGAGGGTGCAGTCTCGGCAGCGAGCCGGTCCGCCCTTTCTCTTCTTCTTTTTGTTCTTCTTTTTCTCCACTCTGCTGCCCCGGGGAGAACTCTCTGGGCTCGATCCATTGGAAGGCTGCTTCCTGAGCGCGGCAACCTGAGCCGGGGGCGCCTGAGGGCCAGCGCTTGACTCGGACGGGCCCAATTGGGGCTCCCTTGCAATGGCTGGAGGAAGGACATGAGTCGGTTGGGGCGCAACGGGAGAGAGGTCGTGAGCACGGACAACAGCCGGTTCGTGAGGAGCTTGGTCAACGAATTGTTGGCTTCCCAGACCATGATCATGTGCACCACCCAACGGCCCGTTTCCTGCTCTGCCCAATCCCTCCAAACCGCCCCCGGGCTGCACAGCCCCGCCGGCAGCCGACCCCTGAGGCTGGTATGCGCTTGCAGAACTACTGCTGCCAATGGACAGGCCGGGTACCGCCACTCTAGCTGCTTGAGATGTTGGGACCAGGGCGGGCGCTGTCGGCTGCTGTTGAGGGTGGGAAGAAGATGCAATCCCGGGGATCGCTGATGTAAGCTGGACGGCAGGCTGGGGCGGTACCGAAAGAAGAGGCTCGAAATCGAGCTCGGGCTCGTAGGGTGAGCCTTCTCGCATCTCTTCGCCCTCGAATCGTCGGGCAGTCGAGAGACCATGTTGGATTCGGGAGTATCATGCCGGCTCGAGTAGAAGGTGGTGTTATCGTCCACCGAGTCGGCCGACACCGATGCTGAGACGTTAGCAGCTGTGTCATCAGTAGACTGGGCAGGAGGAGTCGCGTGGACTAGGGACATGGCCTTCGCCAAAATGTCGCCGACATCAAGTTCAGCCAGCTGCTCCGACGCCTTGTTGTTAGCACGGCGCTGCTCGAACTGCTCCTTGAGGCTGCGTTTCCAGACGCTGCCGCTGCAGCTGAATCTCGGCCTTAACCAAGTCGTCCGATTTCTGCAAAAGCAGGGGTTGATCTCGGGCTTCCCAGACGGAAGCGGGCCCGCGCCAGCAGAAGCGCTCGAGACCGTCCGAGGCCTGGAAGATTCGACGCCATGTTTACCTGCGCCGTTGCTGGATCGCCTGACGAGACTGAGACTGGAAACTGTCATTTACTGGGTGGCTGTTGATTGCAGCTCTTTTTGCGGCAGTCGACTTCGAAGGCGCTGGCACTGCGGACCTGGAAGAGGCGGGTGCGGGAGGCAGGTTCTGCGTTTGGGCGACTCTCCCGGGAAGATGGGCTGGCTTGATGCGAGGATGCGCGCCATTCAGGATCTCGTCACGAAAGCGCAGCAGCTTATCGTACTCCTGGATTTCACGGATCTCCTCCGGGGTGAGCGATGCCATCATGGATGCGCTGCCCGCTGCTGCCAGCCCTGGTCCTCCACTCCCCGCCATCAACCCAACCACAGGCGTCCCGGCCATGGTGTCCAGGGCGTCTCGCAAGGTTCTTTGTGAAGCAGGCGCGTGTCTCCGAGTTGACGTTTCAGCTCGTCAGCAGGCCATCAGACACAGGTGATGGCAAAAGCGACAGGCAGTACAAAGCAGCAGACACGGACGCCAGAGTCGGCGTCGGGATTGATGGCGTGTATAGTCCTCGTCTGTGAGGAAGCAGCAGCGGAAAATGCGCGGTGCAGGAAGAGAAGAATTGGGTGCTGCAAGCTTCGTTTTCAAACGAGCAAGGATTGCGGGCCTAAGGGCCAAGTCTTTGTGTCAAGACCCGCCTATGCGAAGCATGTCACGCATGTCCACAGGGAGGACCCACCCGGCTCCCCCGAGCCACGGGAGGTGGGCCCTCGGGCCGCCACTGTCGGCCTGAGTCAACGTCGAGTGTCGGACTCGGAATCCAGGTTGGCAGGACATGGTCGTGGAGAGTTCACAGGGAAGGGATGACAAGAAGCTGGTTTCTCGGTAGCTATATAAAGAACAACTGCTGTGCCGCCAACACCTTGGCACGTCCTTTCCCCTGTCTCAGAAATCTCGCGCTCACAAATTCAACAGCAAGAACAAAGCTCCTATCTCTCGCACGGCCATTTTTAGCCTCGCGATCAAGTCATCTTGCTCTATGTCAACAAGAGAACAAACTGAGACGTAGGGACCGAGTTGCCATCCAACAATTTCATACCGGTTCTCGAAGCTCTGCCAGCAAAATGGAAGCGGGACAAGCCAGTGCCAACGGGATAACCCGGCCCAGACAGGTTTTCTTCTTGTGAGTACATCATGGGAAAGGAATAGCAGAATCGTAGCCTAACTCAAGATAGTGACATTGACAACTGCCTCTATCCAAAGAGTGAGCTAGTGTTGACATTTACCGAGCTATTTCTTCAGATGAGTCCTGACTAAAACGCGCTAGGCGCCAAGGTCCACGACCTGATGGCGGATCTCATCGACCGCTACTTCGCCACGCATCTCTCGCTCCCATGGGAGGACGCGGTGCGGTTGCACAAGGAATACTACCAAAACTACGGCCTGGCCATTGAGGGGCTTGTTCGGCATCACCAGATCGACCCTCTCGACTACAACGCCAAGGTCGACGACGCGCTCCCACTCGACGACATCATCAAGCCACGGCCAGAACTGAAGAAGTTGCTTGCCGACATCGACCGGAGCAAGGTCAAGCTGTGGCTACTGACGAACGCCTACGTCAACCATGCCAACAGGGTGGTGAAGCTGCTGGAGGTGGACGAGTTTTTCGAGGGCATCACGTTCTGCGACTACGCCGCGGTGCCACTGACCTGCAAGCCGCACCCGGACATGTACCACAAGGCGATGCGGGATGCGGGGGTGGAGAAGTACGAGGACTGTTTCTTCGTTGGTAAGCTGCCATCCTCATAGTTATCCCTGTCTCGGTTTCTCCCTGACACGCAACTAGACGACTCCTACCAAAACTGCAAGAAGGCGCAGGAACTGGGGTGGACGGTGGCTCACCTCGTGGAGGACGACGTGAAGCCGCCAAGGACACCGGCCAGCAAGTACCAGATCCGGCACCTTGAGGAGCTCCGGATCACATTCCCGCAGTTCTTCAAGCCGGAGAGTTCAGGGACAAACTGAGAAGGGGCAAGGTGACGCAGAAATACAGATAGACCTAATCCATCTTAGATAGACCTGGCTTTTGTAACCAACAGCAGCCATGATGCGCGACAACTAGAAGCGATGTATTGGCCTCACGATTGGCCCTGTTCCCCGTGCAATGCCCTGAACAGTCCCAAACGCCGTCCGCTATGCAAAAACCCTGCCTCCTTTCGATGGAACTTCCAACCCAGCCTCAAACGCCGGCTTCCCATAGACCTCCCCAGCAGGTAGAAAACAGGAAGGGGGCAAAACATCTAGCCGAACCCCCCCTCACCACCCTCCATCATCCCACTGAACGAAAATTTCAAGGCCTCCCAATCCCCCGCAACAAGGTATCTAACTGCGCCAGCACCTCGTCCCTCTCCTTGCCCGCCTCTTGCCGATGCGCCTCCGCGACCGCAATCTCTTCCTCCAAGGCCTGGATCATGCCGAGTTGCTCGCGCTCACTGTTGTCTAAGCCGGGGAGCTCGGAGATGAGATACTCAATCAGCTGAGCCTGGTCGACCAGGTCCTTTGCGATCTCGCGCTGGCCGTCGCTGAAGGTTTTAGGGTCGAGGTGTCAACTGCGCAGGCGAGCGTTAGTTGAAGCGTGGAAAGGAAGAGGCGGAGGAGGGAGAGCGTACCCTCTTTCGGTTGGTCCGCTTTCAGGTCCGGGATCTTGTCGTTGGGGCCGAAGGTTTCGAGGTCGTGGTGTCGCTCGACGTAGTAGAAGCCTGCTATGAACATGGTGCAGAGCTCGCGGTAGGTCAGCAGAAGTTGAAGGATATGGATTGGGGAATGGGTACCAGGTCCATCGCCTCCTGGAGCTGGGTGAGAATGTCGCCCATCTTGAAGACTGGGTAGCGGGTTGTTTGCTACCGAAATTGAGCTGTCGAGGATGGGGACGAAGGTGGTGGTCGTGGTGATGGCCGTTGTCGGCAGGTGGTGGTCACGGACGGGTGTTGAATGGGATAGCGATAAGATAAGGGCCTGCTGTGAATGGAAGGACGACGCTAAATTAACTGTGTTGATCTGGAAGAAGCGAGGATTTTCATGGTCATTTTTTTATGCTTTTGGGTAACCAGCACTGTTTCAATAGATCAGCAGAAAAACAGCGAACTTGATCTGTCGCCGCTACGTTCTCGGCAGGCAATTCCAATTCCAACCCCAAGACAATCCTCCTGCTCATTCCAGCCCGATCTTGTTCTCTCCCGAAATGCGCGCATCTCTCCTCCGCCGCCTTCTCCCACCACTCCGCCCACCATCTCTCCCCCGGCGCACCTTTTCCGCATCCGCCGCGGCGCGACCCGTCCTAGAACTCTCCTCCGACTCGCAGCATCCCAAACAACCACCACCCCCCCAACAACAACAACAACAACAACAACAACAACAACAGCCGCCACCCGAAGATGACGCACCCCCCGAACACCACGACCCCTTCGCCCAAGTCCAAACCAACAAACCCTAATCTACCCCTCGTCCCCCTCCCTGCACCACACCTCCCTCTCGACCTTCCTCTCCTACGCCGCGCGCACAAGCCTTGACCCGGCCTCGACCGTCTACGTCGGCACCCACTTCGAGTACACCACAATCCTGTCGCTGTCCCTACGGCTCTCCCTGCGCCGCGTGGGCGGTGTCTCCGACTGCGGGATCGACCTGCTCGGCACCTGGGCGCTTCCCTCCTCGCCAACAAGAGGTGGGATGATGCAGCAGCAGCACTGAGGGTGCTCGCGCAGTGCAAAGCCGTGCAGCGGCCCGGGCCGCAGCTGGTGCGAGAGCTGGAGGGGGCGTTTGTGGGTGCTCCGCCGGGTTGGAGGGGCACCAGTGGGGTGATTGGGCTGTTGGTGTGTGAGAAGCCTGCGACGAAGGGGATACGGGAGGCGTTGGCGAGGGGTCGGTGGCCGATGGGGTTTGTGGCGTGTTCGAGGGAGGGGAAAGTGGAGCAGTTTCTTTGGAATCGGAGGGCCGAGGAGGAGGACTGGAGGGGTTGGGCGTGGGGACGAAGTACGGGGGAGATGGTGAGAAAGAGTTGGTTTTGACGTGGAGAGGGAGGAAGTTGCCTTTTGTGGAAACAGCAGATGCTACGGGATGATCAAGATTTTTGGGATGGACAGACAGAGGGAAGGGAATATTCTGAGCCTGGAGAGGGAAGCGAGTGTAAGTTGAGCTGTGAGAGCCTGCGGTTGGCAACTGACAAATCTAGGGAAGTCGGCTTCATCGCCACGGGTAGGATTGTGAGCAGTCGCTCGATGAATACCCTCACCTTCTCACTTTCCATATCGGCACGCATTTTATGACTGGACAGCGCGGCAAGAATTTCGAGGGGTTGCCTCAGAGCCACGTTTTTGGACAGGTACCCGTTGCCCACAACTGCAAGGCTTGGTGGCATATTTTCTATCCCCAAGAACCAAGAACAACAAAGGGCATTGAAGGCTGCCCATGCGACAACTCAGTCAAGCGGAGAAATACTGGAAAATCAACGCTCCATCTCCAAAACACATCCAAAACCGCTCAGTCATCCCAAATTGCCTGCCTCGCCTTGGCAATCTCCTCCTCCCTTTTGCGCTCCTTCTCCTTCTCCTCCTCGCGTCGCTTGCGCTCCTTTTCACGCATCGCCTTGTCGTACGCCCGCTGCTCCTCTGTCAGCCGCGGCGCCTTCATGCCCAGCGCGCTGGCGATCATACGGCGGGCGACAGCATCTGTCTTCTCGGGCCGTTTCGACGGCCCTCCTCCCGAGGACGACTGTGGCGAATCCGGTAGTCACTGGTGCCGTCAAAAGGGGGGATGGTGAATCCTGGACCTGAGAGCGCGGACGGTGAGAAGGGCCGCTTGGTGTTGGCTACCGGGGACATAGGGGTTGGTGGTGGGGCGGAGGTGCCGGTGTTGGTTTTGGCTGCGACGGGGTTTCGGCTGAAGGGGACTCATCGTTGTCGACGTCGTCAGCCTCATCTTCCCAGCTGTCTGCGACGGGGCTGCTGCTCTTCTTTGTGGGCTTGGAGCGCGAGGCTGGCGTTGCCTGTAGTTCAGTAGTTTTGAGAGAGAGCTTGGTGAGGTTGGAGGAGAGCTCGTCTTTTGTGTTTGGAGCCATGGTGGAAGATGATGATGTTCTCGGAATGAGAGGGAATGCGATCGGACTCGAGGCAGATGCTGTAGAATGGTGAAAAGTTCAAAAGTTGGTCCGCCTCTTAGTGATCAGGATAGGGTGGGTTGGACACCAACAGCCCCACGGCAGCGCCTCGGCTTGGTGGATAATCAAGCGAAAGACGTAATTGAAGCAAAAAGGGTCTACGATGGCGCAGCCAATTATGCTGGTCTATATGGGGTAAACGATGCGTGTCAATCTCATCCGACGAGCAGAGAAGGCAAAAGACTCGAGATGGAAGATGAGCACATGCATTCGGCACTTGCACATGCCCTGCTTCTGGAACAATGGACGTGTTGGGCTTCGGGAATGCGGGGGCGGGGCAAGTGTCAACCTGGAACGAGTCGACAATTCGAAGATGCAGCAGAGCGCCACATGCCGTGGCTGAACCTGTCGAACTGTGGCTGGTGACTGGGGCCCTGTCAAACGCGCTCGGAGCTAAAATTGCATGCGGGCAGCTGCCAGCACTTTCCATCGCCGAAAACCGTGGCAGTCCTCCACTTCGTTCCATCGCATTATTCAGACATCAACGCCATGGATCCCGGCCTTCCCAGCCGCCCTCGGAGCTGCCATTGACCTGTCAACCACCACCGCCAGGCACCTCTTTTATTCCACGTTTTAATCTGTGTATTATTTTTTAGGCTCTGTTTCGCTTTTCTGGGCTTGGTTGCATCCTATAGATTTCGCTTCCGCCGCCGTTTCGAGCTGACCGAGCTTCGATTATTGGATCGCGAACCCGCAAATCCTGACGTCAAACCTCTCCGATAGCTCTCGTCCTGACCGCCCACAATGCTGCCCCGACAGCGCGTCCTCCGGTTACCGACGCCGACGAGCCCTATTTTCTCTACAACGACACGACTGCTGAGTGCTTGCTCAGTACCAGCATCATTACGGCAGAGGCGACATGTTGCGCCGCAGTTCCAGAGCTTCTTGAGGAGCGGGTGGCCATCGTCAATCTCGAGTTTCTCGACATACCCGGCGCTGGGGAAGAGGAAAGAAGGATTTTTCGATGCGGTAGAGCCTCTCTCTGAGGAGGAGAAGAAGGCGAACCTGGGAAAAGCCGAGGCTGACGAGAAGGAGGCCGCAAAGTCCAAGTCTTCGAACTCAGATGCGCCGTCGAGCGGCAATGGCCGGGGCACGCCAGAGGATGGTAAGGGCAGCGCAGCTGGCGGTGCCTCTGGCTCCTCTGGAGACGATTCGGGATCCAGCGGCGGCAAACGCGGGCGGAAGGGTGATAAGGCGCTCGCGAAACCTGTCGTTCCAGAAATCTACCCCCAGGTGTTGGCGATACCCATCGCCAAGAGGCCGTTATTCCCCGGGTTCTACAAAGCCATCACTATCAAAGACCCGAATGTCGCCGCCGCGATCACGGAGATGTTCAAGAGGGACAGCCCTATGTTGGCGCTTTCTTGTTCAAGGACGAGAACGCCGACGATGATGTCATTCGCAACCCGGACGACGTCTACGACGTCGGTGTTTTCGCCCAGGTTACCAGCGCGTTCCCAATGAACTCGCAGGGTGGCGAGAGCGGCGGTCTGACAGCGATCCTGTACCCTCACCGCAGGATCCGCCTGTCTTCGTTGATCCCTCCGGGAGCTGCAGACACCCCGAAGACCGCCCCTGCCGCCGAGCCGACACCCGAGCAGATCCCTAGGCCGCAAGAGGAGCCGGAACCGAAAGGAGACGTGGTCGCGAGCTTCGAGGAGAGTGCGGTGGAGCCGAAGCCCGAGCCCAAGAAACCGTACGAGGTGACGTCTTTCTTGAAGAAGTACCCCGTCAGCATCGCCAACGTCGATAATCTCACCGAGGAACCCTACGACCCCAAGAGCCAGGTGGTCCGCGCTGTCACCAATGAAATCGTGAACGTCTTCAAGGAGGTTGCCAGCATGAACAGTCTGTTCCGAGATCAGATCTCTACCTTCTCCATCAGCCAATCCGCAGGCAACGTTATGTCCGAGCCCGCCAAGCTTGCCGATTTTGCTGCCGCCGTGTCTGCTGGAGAGCCTGCCGAGCTTCAAGAAGTTTTGGAAAGCTTGAACGTCGAGGACAGGATGCACAAGGCCCTCTTGGTGCTGAAGAAGGAGCTCGCCAACGCGCAGCTGCAGTCCAAGATCACCAAGGATGTGGAGAGCAAGATCACCAAACGTCAACGCGAGTACTGGTTGATGGAGCAGATGAAGGGCATCCGCCGTGAACTTGGTATCGAGTCGGATGGCAAGGATAAGCTGGTTGAGAAGTTCAAGGAGAAGGCCAACAAGCTGGCGATGCCCGAGGCTGTGCGTAAGGTGTTCGACGAGGAGCTCAACAAGCTGGCGCACTTGGAACCGGCCGCTTCTGAGTTCAACGTGACCCGTAATTACCTGGATTGGCTCACCCAGATTCCTTGGGGGCAGCGGAGTGCCGAGAACTTCGACATCCAAAACGCCATGAAGGTTCTCGATGAAGACCACTACGGTCTTAAAGATGTCAAGGATCGCATTCTGGAGTTCATCGCCGTCGGCAAGCTTCGCGGAACTGTGGAGGGCAAGATTCTCTGCTTCGTCGGCCCTCCTGGTGTGGGCAAGACGAGTATCGGCAAGTCGATTGCTCGAGCGCTCAATCGCGAGTACTACCGCTTCAGCGTCGGTGGTCTCACCGACGTCGCCGAGATCAAGGGACACAGGAGGACATACGTCGGTGCCCTTCCCGGCCGTGTCATACAGGCACTGAAGAAGTGCAAGACCGAGAATCCCCTGATTCTTATTGACGAGATCGACAAGATTGGCCGTGGGTACCAAGGCGATCCTTCTTCTGCCCTGCTCGAGCTCCTCGACCCTGAGCAGAACAGCTCGTTCCTCGACCACTACATGGATGTCCCGGTCGATCTTTCTCGGGTCCTGTTCGTCTGCACAGCCAACATGACTGACACGATCCCTCGGCCGCTCCTCGACCGCATGGAGGTCATTCGGCTATCTGGCTACGTCTCGGATGAGAAGATGGCCATTGCCGAGAGGTACCTTGCTCCGCAGGCGCAGGAGCTAGCCGGCCTCAAGGAGGTCGACGTGAAGCTTAACAGATCCGCGATCGAGGAACTCATCAAGTCGTACTGCCGCGAGGCTGGTGTCCGCAATCTCAAGAAGCAGATCGAAAAGGTCTACCGGAAGTCTGCACTCAAGATCGTCCAGGACCTGGGTGAGGAGGCGTTTCCGGAATCTAAAGGTCTGACCGATGAGGGCAAGGCCGCCCTTGAGGAGTCAGAGAAGGAGGGCAAGACGGAAGAGGCCGGCCGGGAAGCTACGGAGAAGGAGACCACTGAGAAACCCAGGGTCCCGCTCAAGGTTCCCGAGAGCGTCCACGTTACCATCGACAAGGACAACCTCAAGGACTACGTCGGGCCCCCGATCTTCACCTCCGACAGGCTCTATGATGTCACCCCCCCAGGTGTCACTATGGGCCTGGCCTGGACCCAGCTGGGCGGTGCTGCGATGTAGTCGAGGCCATCTTGCAGGCCGCTCTGAAGCCCTCCAGCCGGCCATCGCTTGAGATCACGGGCAATTTGAAAACGGTGATGAAGGAGTCCTCGACCATCGCATACTCGTTCGCCAAGTCACTCATGGCCAAGGAGTTCCCAGAGAACCACTTCCTTGAGAAGGCAAAGATCCACGTGCACGTTCCCGAGGGCGCTGTGCAGAAGGACGGGCCGTCGGCCGGTATCACCATGGCTACGTCACTCTTGTCCTTGGCGCTCGACACGCCGGTTGATCCCGCGGTCGCCATGACGGGCGAGCTGACGCTGACGGGCAAGGTGCTTCGCATTGGCGGCTACGGGAAAAGACGGTGGCGGCAAGACGGGCGGGGTGCAAGATGATCATCTTCCCCAAGGACAACCTGTCGGACTGGCTGGAGCTACCTGAGGTATGTTACTCCTTGTTATCAACTATCACTGCCGTTGTCAGTACTAACGAGGTGGAATAGAATATCAAGGAAGGTATCGAGGGCAAGCCCGCCAGCTGGTACTCTGAGGTGTTTGACCTCATTTTCCCGAACCTGGACCGCGAGCAGGCCAACAAATGCAGGATCTGTGAGAATAAGAAGGGCGACGAGGAAAAGTTGGATGAGGACAAGTCGGATGAGGACAAGAGCGACTAGGCGGCCCCTTCAAACTGGTGAATAGACTGGGAAAACCCCAAATGTTCAGCAGTCCTGGCATCCAGCGCCAATCACCGGGCGGCGTCGTTTCAAGCCGCTCCGGACGGGTGAAGCATTCTGGTGCCGATGACGTCGGCAAACACCAACAGGGTCGGCACAAGGGACGGGATGATGGACGATGTGGGGCAGCCTCGCCGAATTGCGAAAGACGCGGAGAGGAAAGGGAGAGCGGGGGTGTAAGAATCGAGAAAGGCACGCGCATTACCCTGGCGTTACAAAGGCAGGCGGGAAGCAACTGAGACCCATACCGGGACGGACAACACGGGGATGAAATTCTGGGTTCCGACGTCAATATAGAAATGGAGGGCCGGAGGAATGGATGACCGCCCTCAGTCGACACATACCTCTAGCTAACACACACACACAAACAAACACATCCTCACTCTTCTTAATTGTTGTATAGTATCTGTTGGAGATGATGTCATTTGACCGGCTTGTGTATGAGTAGTATCTGAGTTGGGGGGGAGTCCGGGGAATGATCGTGAGGATTGAAATGCCATGGGTGAACATACTTGGGTGATCCAATGTTACAAGAAAGTCCGCACACGGTACCGCAGATGCTAGCAGTAGGCCGAATGATCGCAATTACCATCTCTCCCAGCCAGCCGACCGACAGCAGCAGGGTCGAGGCTCATTCTGCCTCGCGGGTGTTGCACAACTAATGCTGAACGAGACGGATCCGGGGTTGAGGTAGGAGATGTCCACCACTCAACACGAGCCGACGCTAGTGACACATAGCCTTGACCACCCGCTTCGGAGCGCACAGCACAGCACCGCCGGGTTGTGTGAGACGTGATCTATCTGCTCCGCTCGTGGAAGCGACCTATCCCCTCGCAGTGAGTCCTGATCCAGTCTCTCCACTTCCGTTCTGGTCCTTTCAAATGGACGACGGCACCTTGATAATCCCGAAGCGTCTTGTCAACCGTGGTCTGACATCTAGAGCAACTTTCTGTCATCACTGTTGCGGGCACGCGCGCATCTGATGCTCTGGACAAGCATATTTTTCCCCAGCATCTACGCAGGGAAATGTACTTTGGACTTGGACGGTCTGCTGCATGCAGCCTTGTTTTGCTGACTTGCTGTGTGCTTTGACTGGCTGGGGGAAAATTCAGGTGAGTGTTGAGGTCGTGCTTGGGCAGCAATGCTGTGCTGTGTCGCTGTGGGAGGAAGCGTGACCCCCAATCCAACCGGCGGGGCTGACTGCCGACCTACGCACTGAATAGGCACGACAGGGTAAGGAAGGTAGGAAAGTGAAGAGGGGTGTGGTCAGCTCGCGAGTGAGCAGGCAAGGCTGAATGCACTGCAGTGCGTGGTGGATGGGGTGATACGCAGCCGATGCAGACTTGGATTCCTTACCTTAGAAAGTGCGAAAGCGTGGGTGTGTGTTGCATGGGCCGTTACCGTGGCTATGGGAGGCGAATGGGGCGAGCTATGGTTGTCCCGATACAATGGGAGAGCGAGCATGTGGACGCGGGGCTTGCGAGCCAATCCGCTTGGCCATGTGTTGTGATTTTCTTCACTGGTACAAGTCTTGCTGGAGGACGGAGACGAGAGTTGGTGGGAGGGCTTGACGTCGGGCTGCCCGTTGGGCGTCCGGGCGCTGAGCTGCTTATTGGTCCGGAGGCAACGGGGTCAGGCACGAACGCCTACAGTCAGAGCCAGGTTCCCCGAATCCAGAACCTGGGATCTGAGACATCCCCCAAGCTCTGGGCATGCGGCTCAGCTTCTGCTCTGCTTCGACGACGATTGACGTTGGTGTCCGGCGGGAAGCAGGTGTGGGCGTCATCGGAGCGCTGGTCTCCGGCTCTTTGTGTGACGGCGTCATGGTGCACATTGTCACTCTGCTTTGGAAGGAACATATCGAGATAGCCCTTTGCCGAAGTCAGCAATCACAGGATCGGAAAATCTGTGTCTGGTGGTTGCGCACAACAATTTCGAGACCTTGGAGTTCCTCTCACTCGGGAGCGGGAGGGCAGAGGCCAGTGGGGAATCATGGCCGAAAAGAGGCACCCAAAGTCGCCATGCCCCACAAATACCACAGCCAGCCAGACCCTTTGTGGTAAAACTTGGCTGTCTCCGCAACTTAAACAGGAAGCGCGCTGTAAAATACGGATACCATACTTCATACATTGCCCTGTCGATACATTACCTTGATGGCTGCTGATTCCAAGGCAGAGGGAATTAGGAAATTCCCGCAACATGCCACCCAAAAAGATATGTCGGAAGATATGAGCCAACCATCATGCCAAAACGCCATCTGACCGTCCCTACTCCTTGACTGCACGGGAAGGCAGCGCAGCCTAACCCGGGCATGCTCGTCACAGGGCTTGGACATGCAGGTTGCGCCTTCCTCCCTCCCATCGCGCTGTTACACGTGGTGCACCCCACTGGAGCACACCAGCTCCCCACCGCCCCACAAGTATCACTGATCGAGACCCCATTTCCGCTCCTCGTTCCATCGTCTTCGACCTCTCCTTCCACTTCTTCATCCCTGCCTCTTGCAGCATGCAGGAGAGCAGCACGCAAACAAGAGATAGTTCAGGGGGAGGCCAATCCTCAAGATTCACGCAACACACTGCGCCTGAAGTCCCACAGTCTGCGAACAGGACGCCGCGTAGAGGCGCTTGTCGATTCTCGTGTTCAGTTGGTCCTGCCTTCTCCCGGGTCTTTCGCCGTCAATCCCTACTGTCGTCCTCTTCCGCCCTGATTCGGCTTCGCTTCTTCGCTTCGTTCCATTCGGCCAGCTCATCACACCCTCCTCTCCTGTCTTCGTTGCCGCATCATCTGTTCCTCCCGTCTTGCCTAACATGATGTCCTAGCCGGCACCCTGCCCCCACCGGTCCGTCTCTGCCTTTGTCGGCTCTCAGCTGCTGAATCCACGCCTGCCACCTTCCAAAAGGGAACCTCGCGCTCTTTCAGATAACAGCCTGTGAGAAACCGGAAGATAATTGCGTTTTTCTCTCAGCCGCCGCGTTCTGTGACCGGCATCGACGCGCGTGTCTGGCGTTTTGAACGCTCAATTCGCATGGCCTGATAAGGCTAACTGGTCACCTCAACGTCCAGCATAACCCGTCTCGACCTTGGGTTCCCATGGCGGTCACATCGATCTTGTGCATGACTATCTGGGCTTAACGGACATTTAACAATTCTTACCTCGACCCCCCACCCCCCCAAACCCTACACATTCTTTCCATCACATCACGTCGTTGGATGAAGTCCGGTATTCGCACCGAAGAAGGAAGCAGGCAGCAGGACGCAAATCATATTGGTTGCCCCTTGGATCGGAGCTCGAGAATCTCCATCTTTCAGAAACGCTTCTCTATACTTCCTCCCTCCGTGTTGATTTACCCCAACACTGGAGGAGCTCCGCTCCCCGTTGAGCTCTCATGGCTCAAACCCAGACGCCTCCGGGCCCCTTGACCGACGGCACCACCCAGATGCAGCACAGTCTCTGGCGCAGGCTGTTTTCAGGATGGGATAAAGATAATGGGACTTCCGGACCAGCAGCGCCAGCTCACACAGGGCGCCATCAGGGAGAACAGGAACAGGACGATGGGAAAGCTGGCCTCATGCGACGTGTCTCCAGAAAAGTAGTCCCTGGGCTGCCGAGGGCTCAAACCTTCAAAAGGCAGCGTTCTGAGATGCGAAGCCGACTAGAACCTGTTCACCCTACACCCCCGAGCGAAGAGCCGTCTCGGTGGATAGACGTGGGCAAGCCTCCAACAGTGTCCTCAACCACTCTGACCCCCGAGCCAGCGCCCCCGACTTCCTGCACAATTCCTTCGATGCTGCGCCTTCCCCGCCCTCGCTGCCCATAAGCCCCATCGAAGGGCAAGATGATATGAGGGATCTCGATACTTTCGATCTGGACGGGGAGTCGGTCGACGGTGCTCTCGTCCGTGCTCTCGTCCGTGCCACCGATGACCTCTCCAGGATCGACGTTCAGTCCATGACCACCTCGCAGTACGACGCGCTCATCGAAAGTGAGATGGAGCGCAAATGGATCCTCAACCTGTCGATGCATTTCCGGGACAAGTCCAAGCGGGAGAAATTCTTCGTTACCTACCGCCAGCACGAGCATCAGTGGCGCCGCGTCACCGTCTCGCTCGACTACCGCAACGCCCCGGAAAATTCCCTCGAGGCTGACCTGGCCCGTACACAATACCAGCGGGACAAGAGCGCCAAGATCTACGAGGCCATCCGGGAGAGCCTGAACGAGATTGAGTTCTACAGCACCGTCACCAACCTCAAGCTGGAAACCAAGGATGGAAGGCTACATGTTCATGTTGTTGAGGATGTCAATGTATGCTTTGCGGATTCTGGTTTGTCACTCTTGCTAACCTGAGCCACAGGAAATCATTAGCTACCCAGCAATCCGAATGGTTCAGCATATGAACTGCAGGAGAGTCAAAGAGCGCGAGATACACTTTGACTCGCACATGTCTGGCTTTGTCTACAAAGTTCGCGTGCACGGCAGGCTGCTCATCAAAAAGGAGATTCCAGGCCCGGAGACCATCGACGAGTTTCCTGTACGAGATCAATGCCCTGAACCAGCTCTGCCATGCGAAGCATGTGATCCACTTCTACGGTATCGTCGTCGACGACAGGGAAGAGCACATCACCGGCCTCCTAATTAGCTATGCCTCCCGGGGCGCCCTGATCGACGTCATCTACGACAGCGACCATTCTTTGCCCTGGCCAATCCGGGAGAAGTGGGCGCGCCAGATTGTCGGCGGTCTGTCCGAGATTCACGAGGCCGGCTTTGTCCAGGGCGATTTTACATTATCGAACATTGTCATCGACGAGAACGACGATGCAATGATTATCGACATCAATAGACGAGGTTGCCCCATAGGTTGGGAGCCACCAGAAGCGACGCCCTTGGTGGAAAGCAACCAGCGGATATCCATGTACATCGGCGTTAAGTCGGATCTCTACCAGCTTGGCATGGTGCTTTGGGCCTTGGCAACACAGGAGGATGAGCCCGAGGCATATGGCCGACCCCTGAAGATTGACCCGGACGTTCAGGTGCCAGCATGGTACAGGCGGATCGTCGACATTTGCCTGAGTCCTGATCCCCGAAACCGTGTTCAAGCATCCCAACTGCTGTCTTGGTTCCCGGATAACGAAATCGACAGTCAGTATGGCAGGCCCATCGCTTCCTCCATGTCCATGAACGGAGATAGCAACTCACGCTATGAATACATGTCTCCTGTCGGCATGCCACGAATTAAGACCGTCCACCCACCCAGCGACTGGTCATACGTTGGCTGGGGAAATTCCCACCTTGCCGAAGAGCCGTTCTACTATCCCAGCAGAGGAAGGTCTCCTCCGTCGCCGATGCCGAGCAACCAGGGGGATTACGATTCGCCACGATACCCACGCCGAGCGTACACTTGGTCTGATACATTCCAGCATGCACCGATTGCACCGTCTATCAGCGACCTCGCGCCGAGGGATTCGAAGAGGGGCTTTGAACCAGGTTCGGAGAGAAGCGATGAGACGCTGGAGACATATGCGGAAGCGGCTCAGCGGACGAGGGAATCGTTCACGGAAACCAATAGGGATGATGATGATGCCTCTGATATCGACCGAGGGCGATCATTAACGCGGTCGAACGCTTACTACGACAGAGGAGTAAACGCAAGTGCAACGGGCCAGGACGTGGGTTCGTCAGGATCATGGGTTCCGCCGAAGCATTGGATGATACTGCACACGGAGTGCGAGACAGGAAGCGAAAACGGCAACAGCCGGAGGAGAGATCCGGGAAAGAGGGGGAACACAGGACCCGAATCGCGAGCAGACAGCGGCAAGGATGTTACGGAGGCGATCAATGTTCCAAGGGAATATCGAGAGAGGAGTGGTTCGCCGGAAAGCGGGAGGAAGCTGTCGAGAGAGCCGTCGCTGCGGCTGGATGGCCGTCTCGGAGCTACCGCCACAACGACGACAGATGAACCGCTGCATCACCAACATCCAGAAGATAAAAATGACAGCATCAGGGACCGCACCCCATAGCCGTCATCAGGAGCATGAACGCGGGCACAGATACGACAGAGATGGACACCAAGATGAACACAGCAGACTCCGCCGTTCATCCCCCTCCTTGCACGGGAATCAGCATGCCCAATATCGGCGTTCCGAGGAGGATTTGAAGGGCGTTGGCTCAGCACACGACTCGTCGTCAAAACCGGGACAAGATCTTCATGACCGTTATGATGACGAGAAACGACACAATGCCATGATCCTGGAAGATCTTGATCATCATGAGCTGGGCTCCGAGCTTGACAGTGAATTGAGGCAGGTTTTTGCTGCAAACAACAAAGATGTTCCGCCGGTTGATGACAGACGGCGATGATTACACGGATAATGCGACGGCAGGGGGAATATGATTGCAGAAGTGAGACTACAGTATTGTATACGTTTTCATTTTTCCCTTGCTGCTTCCGTTTCTGCGGTTACTTTCTTTTACCGTATTATACTGTGTAATATACAGCGATGTGATGCGCAAGCGAGGATTTCTGAGCTTCTTGATGGAGAAGGGAAAGGGAACTCGATCTGGTTTCAGGCCGCGATGGTGGCGGTGGCATTCTGGATGATTTACGACTTTAATTCCTTTCTTTGCCTTTACCAAATCAAGTATTGAAATTACAAATTTGTTCCATACTTGACGACGCCGTGCTCATTGTTAATGGTGCAGCGCTCCGCGGACCGCGTAATTGCCCCTGAGTCAGGAATAAGGGGTATGTTTACTTGGGTGGGACGGTGATCATCACTCAGGCGACCCAAGGTGTTTCCACGTCTCGACCAGACCCAAAACCAGAAAGAGGGCAACACAAATATGTCCAAGAATTGCATTCCAAGATTACGCTTCCCGAACCCCATCATAATCTCGTCAGATGTGAGCAACTTCCGGTCGAAATCTATATCTTACCCATTCAAGTGGTTCCCAAAAAGCCAAGAAAGCTATCAAAACATTCCGGGATTGGTCGGTGTAGGGTATTTCAATCTGAACCTCGACTCTCGGAATCAACTTTCACACTACTGTGCGATGTCCAGGCGGCCTAGTTGTCCCTCTCATCCGTTTCCTTCCCCCACGGGTAACACCTGCCAGAAGGGCGAGTTGAGCGTGCTGGAACTATGTCTTTTTGTAGTAGCATTTGGTGATGTGCGGATAGCATTCGAAGCTGAAATCGGCCCAGTTAGAAGCTCTGCACGACGGTCTATTCATAGGCAGCCCGAGGTTAGCATGCCGCTACATAGGTTCTACATAGGTTGTGTTGCAAGCACGGGGTACCAGGACCTGGCAGCTGGCAGGGCATTCCGACAGCTGTATGCAGGATGGGGCACTCCGCGCCCAGGATCCACTATGCGACCGCAGAATCAGGGGTCTCACCGCCCAATCCTAGATTTAGCATACATTCGTTAGACTTTTCCTTTGTTCTAATCAACGCACTTTCCGCATGGCCTTCCCAGAGCTAAAAGCTTACTGCAAGAGGTTGCACATTACAGGGCATGATAGAGGAATATGGTGAGGGGTGCGCTCAGTTGGGAGCACTAACTAACGAGTACCAACTCGTGCATACGACTTGAGGAATCCGGTCGGCGCTCGAGACGATGCGCCACTCTCCCCCCATCCGTATCACGTCCGCCCCGCATACATCCGTTTCGACCTTGAACCAGCCCACGAACTACCCATCGTCGTCGGGCTGCCGCTTCAGCAGCACCGCCGCCTGCAGGAAGCTCAGCACCCCGCTCCGCGCGGCGCAAAAGCGCCTGGTCAGCAGCCGGTTGGCCACGTACCATGCGAAGATGACCAGTGCGTGCGGCGTGTCGGAGCCCGGCCGGTCCACGCCGTGGACGTAGAACGGCATGGACCTGTTGACAGCCGGCTGCGCCGCCCCACCGGTCGAAGCCGGTGACGTCCTGGCGGTGCGGCGCATGTGCAACATAATTGTGAACGGTCGTAGCACCGGATGACTTGTTCAAGCAGTGCGCGACTCCGCAAAACAGGAAATTTTTGTTGGCTACCCTCCGATCTATGCGATCAGTTGTCCCCTGGACGCATGGATCGGAACGGGGATGCCAAGATTTCTTTCGGCGCCGATGTGGAGCATGCGCCACCCCGGATTTTCGATGACATCTCGGCCCCCGGTGGGGCCACGGCAGACGGTGGCGGACATAAACGGGGTACCTTACATCAGCCTGTAGCATCAACATTGCCCGGTGTGGAAATCGCGCGCCATTGGTTGGTAGACGTGGTATGCTGCGCAGGACGAGAGGTGGTTGACATCATCGGTGGCATGGTGATTGGGAGCATTGAGAGCTTGTGAATGTCTGGCCCTCGTTCCTCGAATTTTATCAGCCCCGCAGGGCTGATAACGGTAACGCCACCTTACTTTCAGCCAAGCCCGGGTTTCGTCTTTCTTTGTGGCGTTGCAGGAATGTTGGGATGCGGGGTTCCCGTGTGGAACGGCGGCCAAGCTCCGGCTGCCCGGAGAGCCGCAGGTCGTTTCGTCGGGGATGCCCAGGCCCCAACGCAGAAAAGGTTGACGACTTGACGCAGCAGCGAAACCTACAGGATGGGATGAATGTGTTGACAAGTTGTTGGAGGCCGAAATCCAGCCTCCAGTCCCACGTCGGGAGCAGGTGAACGAAGAAGCATGTGACTCCGAAAAGCCTGAGAAAATGGAGGACCCTGCCATCAACGGAGACACCAGCGATACTGCCACAGCACTTCACACTCACCACGAACGCAAACGCGGCCGGCGCAGCTGGCTGCATTTGGTTTTTGCCAGAAAGCTTGGGCGGCTTGCGTTTGATCGCCCCGGATTGGCCAGCGCCAATGCGACAGCCTGAATTGGCCAATCAGAGGTGCTGAAGCCTTGCCGGGACCCGCTAAGACTTACAACACCCTCCCCAACAGTTTCCTCAACATTTTGGCCGGAACAACGGCTGGCAATCAGAGAGAAACCCCTTCGACGGACGATCGCGCGTTGCACATGCTTCCTCGGCCGAGCCCGGGTCCAATGGTGTGGAAGTGACGTGAGAATCTGGAGTGGCGAGTTCTCCGCCGTTCTCAGCCCTCACCTCGGCCGGCGAATCGTGCCATGGGCGACATTCTTTCGGGATCCCCAACAATGGAGGGGTGAAGTTGAGGTGGCGACCCTTTTTTGCTGGTGCTGGAACCTGGGTGACTACGCCAGAACAAACCCAGAAAGGAAAGAAGCTTCGGCTGCGAGGCGCCTGACTTGCCTGTTCCCTTTTCCAAGGTTGCCTGTCCAATTGCGGTTCCTTTTCCACAGGGTAACGACCCTGTACTTCGCCTTCCCCGACAGATCTGTGGTTCCAGCAGCTGGACCATTCCCCATCCCTGCCATTTTACAATTCCATATAAAACATTACCGCCCACCCTTCTCTTCCCTTTTCCACGTCGACTGAACGCTCCTGTTCCGCGTCGTTCTCGCCCTCCCCTCAGGATCAGCGACTCTCGAGTGAGCATCCGAGTCGACGGTCGTTCTCACATCGAGCTTCGACGACACCTCTCGCCCGCTCAACCCGTTGCTGAACGGTTTCGGCATTCCACTGTCACCATGGCGTCGTCTTCGTCGTCAGTGCCCCAGGCCGAGGCCTTCCCTGATGGGACCACCGACCACATCCCCTGCGGAAGAAGAACTATGACATCCGCAAGCCTCGTACGTTGCCAAATTGCGGGGATTTCGAGTCCCAGATAATCCCATACTAACTCTCCGGCATAGATATTACCGAGCAGCCGATAACATGGGCGAACTGGTACCAGCACGTCAACTGGCTTAACACCACCTTCATTATCTTCATCCGCTGGCCGGCCTGATTTCCTCGTACTGGATTCCCCTGCAGTACAAGACCGCCATCTTCACTGTGGCGTATTACTTCTTCGCTGGTCTCGGTATCAGTAAGTTGCCTTGATTGGAGGAAGATGATACTGCATAGACTTACACCCACTCCACAGCTGCCGGTTACCATCGTCTGTGGGCTCATTCCAGCTACAAGGCCACCCTCCCCCCTCAAGATCTTTCTCGCCGCCGGTGGCGCCGCCGCCGTTGAGGGAAGCGCTCGCTGGTGGTCCAGCCTTCACCGGTCGCACCACCGTTTTACACCGATACGAAAAGGACCCCTTCCGTCCGTCCGCAAGGGTCTGCTCTACAGCCATATCGGCTGGATGGTCATGAAGCAGAACCCCCTGCCGCATCGGCCGCACCGACATCACCGATCTTAACGACGATGCCGTTGTCGTCTGGCAGCATCGCAACTACCTCAAGTCGGTCGTGACGATGGCCCTGATCGTCCCTACCCTCGTCTGCGGTCTTGGCTGGAACGACTGGTACGGTGTTTCATCTACGGTGGTAATCCTCAGAATGTAAGCTTTTCGCCGCTCAGATCCCCCTTGCCACGAGCAGCAAATCTAACGAGAACATAGTTTCTTCATCCAGCAGGCCACCTCTGCGTCAACAGCTTGGCCCACTGGCTCGGTGACCAGCCTTCGATGACCGCAACTCGCCGAGGGACCACGTCATCACCGCCTTGGTCACCCTTGGTGAGGGATACCACAAGTAGGTGCAGCCGCTGAGAAGCAATTCTAGACAGCGATCACTGACTCTTCTCCAGCTTCCACCACGAGTTTCCCAGCGACTTCCGTAATGCGATCGAGTGGTGGCAGTACGACCCCACCAAGTGGTTCATCTGGACCATGAAGCAGCTCGCCTCGCCTACAACCTCAAGACCTTCCCCCAGAACGAGATCGAGAAGGGCCGTGTCCAGCAGCTCCAGAAGAAGCTCGACCAGAAGCGCGCCACCCTCGACTGGGGTACCCCCCTCGAGAGCCTTCCTGTCATCAGCTGGGACGACTTGTCGAGCAGTCTAAGAACGGCAAGGCGTGGGTTGCGATTGCTGGTGTCATCCACGACGTGGCAAGTTCATTGCCGACCACCCGGTGCAAGGCTCTGATCTCGTCGGCCATCGGCAAGGATGCCACGGCCGTCTTCAACGGCGGTGTCTACAATCACTCTAACGCCGCTCACAACCACCTCTCGACCATGAGAGTCGGCGTCCTCCGCGGCGGTTGCGAGGTCGAGATCTGGAAGCGCGCCCAGGCCGAGAACAAGGATGTCGCTGCCGTCACCGACTCCTCCGGCCAGCGTATTGTCCGCGCTGGTGACCAGGTCACTCGCGTTACTCGGCCGGTTGCGACTGCCGATGCCGCTTAAGTGATGCTGAACGTCATGTTGAGTTCGGTGCAGTGTAGACAAATTGGTGGCGCGTGTCTTCCTTGGTAAAAAGCATCTCCATCCTGCTTGGTTTTCTGGGGCGTTACGAGACATGGGTTCGACTGGTTGGGTTTCTTCATGGCGGGTGTGTGGACATTGGCATGATTATAGCACTGATTAACGAGCTCGGGCTGTGAATAGAAACTGGAATATGGGAACCCAGAATACTTGTTGACTCGTTCATTGCGCCTGATGTGAGGCAGAAGCTCAAAACGATGCTACTGTATCAAGCCATCTCTCCGTCTTAGTTTGATGAAGTAGAGCACCAAAAACATCGTGACGTCTGTTTTGTTACATCAAACAGGGCATCGTGACACCGACAGTCAGACACACGATCTGCCCAAAACTCCAAACCTGGCATATATACCTGTTTCAGCAGCAAACAGTCCCCGATTCCGCCAAGCAGAACCTGGCCAGGCTCTCGCTTCGATCCTGAGTTCGCCTTTTCCTTTGCTTTCTTGTTCTCCTGCTCTCCATTCTCCTTCGTACGGCGTGGCTTCAACGAATCATCTGCTGACTTTCACACCCTATCTTGTCCCTTCCTTCCCAACGGAGCCATTCACCGGTCTTAGCATCTAAGTCCTATGTGAATAGCGAGCGGGCTGAGGAATGGATTATATATTCGGAAAGCTGGGTGATGCTAGCAATTGATGCGTCACCAAGCCAACTAACAACCAGTCATCCATCCATGTCCCGCTGAGCGAGTAAGTGCTTGTTGTAGGAGACTTTGGATTTAGAGAAGGGAAGCTCATATGCGGGTAGAGAACGAAGTAATGAAACTGAAAAGGTGAGGGCGATGTCACCAAGCGAACCACCATGTCATTCACTCACGCACACAAACCCAACGTCTATTACCATGTAAAGGCCCGAAACCAGCCTGTTGCTTGATTCTTCAGACGCAAAAGTAAAAATGTATGAGTGGTATCACGAAAGCACCCGAGCCGCTCCCATCACGTCCCTCCACCACCAAAGCAGACCAGACGACCACCACCGCCCATCCTGTACCTCGCCGCAACGGAAACGCAAGGTGTACCAAGACGGAAAAGAACCCAGCCCGCGGTGGCGGAAAAGAAAATTGTCTAGGCTCTTTTTCTTGTAAGACCATCGATTATAACGGAAGAGATACCACTGCCGCCCGCCCATTTCCCAACTCCAACTCCAGTGCCAGCAAGTCAGATCAGCACCCCCGGGCCAGAGAATTATCTATGGGCAACCGTAGCAGAAAAACCAATCGCGTGCTGTATGGAAATAGAAAGAGAAAGGACCCATTGCTTCCGATTACCTTGCCTCATACGCTAGAGAAGAGACTATGCTATGCAGTAGAGAAGAGACTATGCTATGCAGTAGAGAAGAGACTATGTTATGCAGTAGAGAAGAGATGACCACGGGCGCCGAACGCATGTGCAAGTTAGATGATGTAAGCCTCCCAACCGGACAGACTAGACCTCCCCTTCGCCATGTGATGCATCGCCCGCTATGCCATGCCATGCCGTCCCTGTAATGATTCCCATGACAAACCTGAAGATACGCGTGGAAAGGAGAGGGGAAAGGAAAACCTGGGAAATATCGCTCAAGACGTCCCAGGGTATCAGCCACCCCAACCGAACCGTCTTGTCGTGATGATGACTGAATGCGGAATATGATGTTTATTTTCTGATGATGTTGTGTGTGCCCGTTGCTCGTAACGCCGTCACGATTGTCCAATGCGAGCGACCCTCGTCTGCTGCCTGGTCGAGCTCCTTGCGCCGGTTCTTGGTCTTCATCTACGATCTCAAAGCACCAACTTTGAGAATATCATGCGGCGAAAACTATTCAGAGAAGGGTGCGTTTCGCTGCTGTCGCCGGACCGATGACAACATGCCTCTTCACTTGAAAAGGCTGCGGAGGTCCATCAAACGCTGCCGCGCAGCCTCGGTCCGGTCCAGGGTTTTGTCATTGGGGTCGCGATCCATGCTAAGACTGGCCAGCTGCTTCTTTCTTTTCTGCAGCTCGAGCATCCTCTCCTCGAAGCTGCCCTTCATGATGAAGCGAACAGTGCGGACGGTGCGGGTCTGACCCAGGCGGTGCACGCGGTCGACTGCCTGAGCTTCAGCAGCCGGATTGAACTGTGGTTCCATGACGTAGACGCTGTTGCCGGCCGTCAGGTTCAGGCCCAAGCCGCCGGCCATGATGCTGACCAAGATGACCTGCACCGAGGGATCATCGCGGAAGGCGTCCATGGCAGCGTTCCGCGCCGGGCGCGACATCTTGCCATCCAGTAGGGTGTAGGTGATGCCGGCGTTGTCCAGCGCAATCTGGATGAGGTCAAGGTGGAGAAGTCCAGCCGGAGAAGACGACCGATTTGAGTGGGGGTTCGCCGGGGCAAATTGCGCTTTTCTACTTGTTACGGAGCAACTCATCGATGATGGGCACGTGTCTTGGTGTGAGGTCCCGTATAGCGATCATCAGGAATGACCTTGCCAGTGCCGCCTTTGTTTTTGGCCACGCGGGATTCGTGTTCCATGTCGGCGCGCGAGCGCCGAAGCTCGATGAGGCGGGACCTGTCAACGTGGGCACACACATCGCAACCGTTCCGCTCGCTTTGCAACATCCTCACGCAGGCAGGGCAATAGGTATGCAGGCATTGTGCCATGTACCCAAGGATGTCATCTTGGCGATCGGACTCGGGATCGTCCACCTCGATGGCGCCGAGCTTGCTGCTGCACCTGAAGCAGCTGTCGCTATTGCCTTCCTGCATGAGGTACAGCATCTCGTACGCCTTCTTCTCCTGCAACACGGGCACCACGTCCTCATCATCGCTGTCGAGATCGATGGGCGTCTCGGCCGTCATGCCCTGGAGTTCTTCAAGATCGTCATCACTGAGTAAGTCCTTTCCATGAGCGCAAATGAGGCGAAGCTGCAGAATGGACCGTAAAATGTGGATCATGGTCTTGCCACCCATGATGCGATCCTGGCCAATACCTTGACCAGTCAGGACTCGGACGCGCTCCTCAGCGTTCCGTGCAAACCACTCGTAGACCTTCCGCTCTTCCGGAGTGAATTCGAGCTTGACAATCTCGTCTGTGCGACTTGGGAGGTGGATCTTGTCTTTCAACCGGCGTATGGTGATCGTATCAATGAGGACACGGAGCTTGGGCACGATCTCCGGGTCAGCCATCTTGAAGGGCTGGATGATGTACTGCAGGAACTTGGCCTTCTCGTCGAACGGCTTCAGCCGCAGAAAAGCCAGAAGAGCAGCGAGATCCTCCAGCTTGTTCTGAACGGGGGTTCCGGTGACCGCCCATCGTCGATTCGCCTGCAGACGGCAAACCGCCTTGAACGCCAGAGTTGACTGTTCGCGAATTGGTGTGGGCTTCATCGAGGACGATGCGGAACCAGGCTACCTCCTCGAGGGGGTAGACGCCACGCTTCTTCTTGATCCGCGAGTTCAGCTCGCTGGTGAGGGAGCCGTATGTCGTGATGACCAAATCATACTGAGCCAACTGCGCAACCTCCTTAATGCGGTTGGGCCCGTGGTAGATGTAGTACGTGAAGGTGCCTGGCCTGATATGCTGCTTGATTTGTTCTTCCCAGTTTGTTACAGTGCTCAGAGGGCAAATGAGCAAGGTTGCTCTTCCGTTCTGGAGCACCGGTGTCAGGTCAAACGCCGCTGGTTTCGGAATCTCGAACTGATTCCGAGACTGCTGTGGTCTGCGCTCAGGGGCTTTCGGCTGGACGGGGGGTAGTTGGGACCAACGCTCTGCGGCATCCAGCGTCTTGGTAATCAGCGAGAGGATGCTGAGGGTCTTGCCCAGCCCCATCATGTCGGCCAAGATGCCACCCATAGTGGGTGGGGGCGGCTCGCTCTGTGTCTGCGTCGTGACGACGTTGTAGTAGACCACCGCACCAAAGCGATCCGTCTTGCGCTGCCAGATGGACGTAATGGTGCCTTTTCCGGCGTCCGGCAACTGTTCGGATTCCCGAGCGGTCATGAAGTAGAGCGCTTGTCGCTGGTGCTTGAGGAGCTTTGTTTGGACTCGTGCATCCGGCTCCGCTTCGGGCAGCTCTTCGGACTTGGGGAGAGAGTCAAAGACGCCCAACACCTCGGCGCGAATCTCCTCAACGGAACGGATTACGGGGGGAGGATGGTACTGCTGGCCGCTTCCGGCGCCGCTGAAGCGGGCAACCGTGGGAGGCTTGTTCTCCTTCGCCATTGGGTTGAACACCTTGACCCCAGGCTCAACACGGGGCGGGCTCACGAGATTGACTTTCCTCGTCGACAGGTGGTTGCCAACTTGGTTGGCAAACTTGCGGGGCCCGTAGACCATCAGCTCAAACTTGTGGCTTGCGGAGGTCGGCTGGCCGACTTGTTCGCCCGGAAGTTTGCGTCGGGCAGGGATACGGCTGTCTGTGCGTATCTGGAGGGTTGAGTCCAGGAGAGGGGCTAGACACTCTGCTGTCTTCGCATCGACCGTCCCAAAGATATGCCGGTATGATCGTAGACGTAGATCCTGTTCGTCTTGTCGTCCGTTTTCCGCTTGAGCACAACCTTGACCTGAGGCCAATAGGCATCACCGTTGATCGAGATCATGCCAGGCTTCGGTGCTGGGACCCTATGGCAGTTAATCGAGGCGCCTTCAACCATTCCATAGCAAACCTCCTCGTCTTTGACGGGATCCTTGGGGAATTGGGCCGGCGAAGACGGGTCAGAATCACCCTCGGTCAATCGATGGTGAGAGACTTGGGGACCGGTTTGGGATGGCCGTTCTGCACAGGCTGCTGCTGCTTGATGTGCTGAGCGAGAATGCCACTGCTTCCAACGAACGAGCTGCTCGTCGAAAGGAAGGCTGGGGGTCGTACTCATTCATGGTCTTCCTGCGCTTCGGCTGCGGCACGGCAATGCGCTCTTGCACGTTATGGAGACGCTCGATCCTCTGCCCGAAGCCATTTTGAAAGATGGGCGTGGTCGGAGGGTGATGTTGAGGGGTACCCTGGCTTCTAAACGGGATGCCCAAGAAATCGACGGCGAGGTTATCACCAGGGCTGGTGAACTGGAAAGACATTTCGGGCTGAGGCGATGCGGTGGAGAGTGTCGAGGAACTCGAAGAAGTGGTAACGGCCCCCGCAGACTGCGGTCTTGCCGGTGGGATGGCCGCAGCCTTCGGGTTCAGCAGCGCAGCAGGGCTCCACGACATGTTGCCCTGTTGGAGTGGCACTGCCTTGGGCGATTCGAGTCCGGGTCTGGAACTTGGTCAGTGACCGGCCACTCTGTGTGACGCCAAATGAGAAGGCAAAGTGTAGAGTCGCGCGGAAAACAACGCAACGAAGAACGGAACAAAGGCGTGAGACGGTGAGATACGAAGGTGAGCTAAGTCGAGTGAGGCTCACCTCGGTGTTGCCGCCACCACCTTACTTCCCAGCACACCCTTTCGAAAAGGTCGAAACGCCCACAACTAGGTCAGGTGTTAGGGGCGGTTATAAGGTAAAAATAAAAATCGCCGAGTCATCGGGTGTACGGGAGATTATGAGGGTCGGGAATACCAGGCCTGGGGAGGACGTATTTTGCCGTCGATGTGATCGCGCAGGCAACCGGCAGCTCGGTGGAGGTGGTGAGTCGTCGAGGAGATGAGAGCCGGGGTAGCCAGAGAAAACACAAGGTTCAAGCCAAGAAGCAGAACAAGGTAAGTTTTCAGAAAAGCGCAACACGCGCTGAATGCAGGATGGAATCACATGTAGTTTTCCCAGACAGGAGAATGGCAAAAAGAGAGGCGAATATGATCCTCAAAATGTAAAAAGCCTATCAGATGAAAAGGTCAGTGCCGGCCTTCATGCACCTGCAGGCTGCTTGCCGTCACTTTCCAGTGCCCAAAGGCTTGATCGCAAGTCGCCTGGCTGCGATAGGCCCGCGTGACCCTGCAAGGATTGCGAGTGGGCAGAGGCACGTGCCACATAAGAGGCGCACCTTGGCCGTGTCAAAGCCGTGCGACTGCGCTGTCTCATGGTTAGCAAGGAAGACCAACAAGAAATAAACGGTGCGCGCGGGCTGCCACAAAGTTCTCGGCCCTTTTGCGGTGTTGCTGTCGCGCAGCGTGCCTCAAGAGGCCAACCTCGAACTCTTTCCCTCGACATGCATAATCTGTCAAAGACCCTGCATTGCTCCACCCACGGAATCAACCGCTGCAAGATGCATCTTGGCCCGGATCACCCACAGGCCATTTTCATAATTCCCTCACCAGCTGGAGTCTCTGCAGGCTTACACACTACTATAGGAGCATTGCTTCCTCTACCAGTCTCGTGAACAACGCCTACGTAAGGTGGGTACATAATCTGTCTCGGGTTGGGAGCCCCGCGTTCGTGCGAGCCTCAACACCAAAATTACTGCCCCGCAATCTCCAGATCCACGAAACATAAAGGCCCAAGTTCCGGCATCAGCTGATAGAAATTTCACGCTTCCTCGAACAAGATGCCAAACCTATGAATTTTGATGCCCAAACCCTTACCGTATCCATCATTTTCCCCAGCCTTGGAACCAACACAACCACCATGCCATGCAACAAGGAGAAACTCGGGAATCTCATCCCAGGCCCCGTGACTTCCCCCACTCCTCGTCCACCATGCACCCCACTTCACCAAGCCTCCCCCTCCATGGTCGCCAACTGCCGAGGACAACCTGGGGCCCACTCCCACTGTCACCTCAGCCTTCACCTCGATTCTCAGCCCTCCCCATCACCAACTTCAATAACATCCACCACGAACGGCTCAGCTCCAACCCAGCCCCAACCCCGACTCCAACTTCAATCCCGACACCACCACCATGATCCGACTCCGACTCCTCGTCCTCTGCCTTCGCCTTCGCCTCCCGCTCATCGCCAGAGTGCCCCGCAGCTGCCCCTTGGTCGTCTGCGCAGGCGATCTCGAGCGCGACGGGCTCTGACTCCTCGCCCTCCTCGCCCACTCCCGCTCCCTCGCCCCTCGATCTGCACCACGCGCAGGAAGCGCATAGTCCCGGCAGGCACTGTTGGTTCTGGCCATGGCCGTGGGCTCTGGGAGCTCGGCCTGCGGCCGGCCCTCGGCGGTCGGATGCAGAAGAGGAGGGGTGGTGTTCAGGGTTTGGGACGCGCGGCGGCCCAGACGCGAGACAGACAGCGCGCGGGAGCGGCCGTCGGCGGGGTGGAGGTGACTGAGCTGGTCGTGGTGGAGGTCGACGGCGGGTGATGGAGGTGGAGCGGCGCCGCCGCCGGCCGCGGAACGTGGAGGACTCGGCGGAGCCTGGGCAGGGGAGGACCTTGAGGTCGTGGTAGACGCGGCGGCGTTTGCGCCCGCGAGGGGTATCTGCTTCGGCATCGGGGTCGAGGGACGGACCTCGCGAGGGGGTTGGGAAGGGGCTGGTGAGGGTCGTTGGTGTTGCGCGGCTGCTGGTGATGATGGCTGCGGTGGAGCTTGGACGGGAGATGGTGAGGCCGTCCCCTAGGAAGGGGAGAAGGATCGGGATGGGAGTTGCCATGTGCCGGCGATGTGGCGAGGAGGTGTTTACTGGGCCCCGAGCATGGTTGGGTTTTTATGCCAAGTTTAAGACTGGCTAAAGTGGTATTCAACTCTCGAGCAATGACACAAGGTAAGATATCCCAACCGGACACTAAGTGTGACATTCAAACTTTAGTCGATGTGCATCATGGAAGATCTTGTGATATTGTAAGATTGGAGATGCTTTCTCTGAACATATGGCTCATCACGTCATGCAAGAAATCCGAACCCACTGCGACATCGAACGCTTGTAATCTCCTGACTCGTGCAGACAACCTTGCGGACGTAACCGAGCACCTGGCACTGCGCCGGGGCATTACCAAGGAGCCCTGGGATTGGCCTGCTCTCCTATATACCAAAGTACGTACAATTGTGGCAGGGGGGAAGTCTTCCCTCCTTCCAGGTCTGAGAGAGCAAGCTGGGGCAGAAAAAGAGGAAAAGGAAAGGAAAGGAAAGAAAAGAAAAGAAAGAAAGAAGTCGGAAAAAAGAGAGCAAAACAGTGATGTGATCCAACCAGTGCCGAAGACGAGTGCAGGGAGTCCTAATGTTTGGCTTTCAACTACAATCCCTACAAAGAGGTAGGGTGGGTAGGTAGGTAGGTAAGTAGGTAGGGAGGTAGGTATTCCCGTTTGCGATCTTGTGTTTGTGGACCATAATGAGAGGTGATAGCTGTAGAACTTGACCTCTACAGTAGTACCTCGACGGCCTACAAGGAGTAATGACTAAAGATCCTGTACGTGTCTCGGACCCCTAATGATCTTCCTCTTACACGTGCATTACCCCGTGCCTTTGCCCCATCGTACATATGGTATCCGCGAGGATGGGCCCATCCTTGAGAACTAGAGGGGAGAAACATTGGGTATCTTGACGGAAAGCAGCTGGTGCGTGGCGGCAAAACCACCGAGAGTTATGTGTCTAATACATTATGATACAGTTTGTAGTTGATACAGCCCCGCGGATAACATGGTGAAGATGGCTCCTGGTGCTTATTCAATCGCTGTCCGCCTCTTACTGACCCTTGCAAACCTCCATAATAATTTTAGCCGCCTCCTTCTTATCAATCGTCGCCCCGTCAAGCTCTCCGCCCGGCATGAAAAACCTCTTCATCATCTGTCCCGCCAGCGCATTCGCCCAACGCCCTCGGCAAGGAGGGCAGCTTTGCGGGACGCAGCTAACTGCCTCAGCTCCTCCGCCCCAACCTCCCGCCCGCCCGCGCTCGAGGCGTACTCCTCGAGAATCTTTTGCTGCGCCTCCTCCTTCTCCGCCAGGTCCTCCCGCCTGCCGCGCGCGCCTCGGCGGCGGCTTCCGCCGCCTTGCCGGCCGACTTGCGCAGCAGGCTGACGAGCTGGGCGTCCGTCTTGATGGGCTTGTCGGTCTTGCTGGCGTTGAGAGTCGCGGCGAGCACGGCGCGGAGAACGGAGAGCCGGTTCGTGTCTTTGGCCCGCATGGCCGTCTTGAGGTCCTCCTTGAGCTTGTGAGGACGCGGCGGCGGCGGGGCCTCGGTCGAGTATGCCGCCCGGGCGACGGGTATCCGCAGGGACGTGGGCTGACGGAAGGTCGGCCGGCCGAAGCTCCGAAGAAGGGCGGCGGAGAATCTGCTCGCCTTGGTCGGTGGGTCGGAAGCGGAGAGTGTTATGGAAGCTTCGGTAAGCGAGTGCAGAGGAAGAGATCGCCCGATAGCGGCAGTTCGGAGGTGCGATTGCGGTTCGTTGTCGTCGAGTGCAACTTCGAGTGTTATGCTTTCTACTGCAAATCCAGAACCCGATGTCTGGGGTTATCGATCCGGCATGCTTGCCTATTGGCACGCTAAGATGATCCAGACGGCACTCATTCTCAGTTCTGATTGGTTATCTGGTTCCATTCAACAACTTGGGGCTGGGTTGAATGTGGTCGGCAGGCCTGGGAAAAGACGTCACGGCAGGAAACGCCATCACCGGTCGGCGCCTGCCAAAACTCGCCATGAATTCAGGGCGTCCAGTATTAGTCAAAGTGCCTTTCGCATCACGCCGAGTGAGCGGGTATTGGAGTGAAGAGGTATCATCATCCGAATGGCGGCATGTTCTCAGGCGTACAGATTAATGCCATGTCACCTGATATCCAGACTAACACGATGGTCCCCACCATCGGGGGAAGTCATGGTGCAGCCGCGGCGCCCGATCATTTGGATCGTCGATGAAACGCAAGTCTCGGCCTTGCGTGGGGGTTTCTCACGTCTGGGTGCGCTCCCTCGAGCCGGAGCGTGACGGAGCGGGGACGAGGCAGGGCAGGTGATGAGCTGCCGGTTCCATGAAAAAGCTTTGAATAGCCTTGAAAGCAGCATAGGCGCCGTTTCTTGTTGGACCACCTGGCGGGGGCCTGGCATTGGGTCGGTGGGCGATGGCCGATGTGCTGAAGGTCGGCTCGGGGAGGCAGATGGCGCTTTCGTTAGGCCAATCTTAGGCGGGCGGGCCTCGTTGAACCGAAATGGCAGGCATGATTTGGCAAATACAAGCGGGAGCCCTCTTGGCAGCAGGGTGTGTCGTCTCTTCATCTTCCATCATGGAGGTTGGATTCGGATCTGTTTTGGAGCTGTTTTATTCCTTCCAACATCGAAATCACGCCCGTGACTGATATCGTGGGACCGCCTTGCTGTTCAATGGCCGCGTTTCTCCAACGGGTTGCTACGGAAGGCGCCGCCCAGCTCCCACCCAAGCATCATGGTTCCCAAAATCCCATCCGGCTGAGCGCATTCCCATTCAACCAATCCAGGGACCTTGCTGCACAGCACCTATCGCTTGCCTGGTCCACCACGAGCAACCCTTCCTTCCCGTCCCTCCAACAACATCAGCAACCCGAATCTCACAACCACCGGTTCTTCCCCACCTCAACAACACCAGGCTGACACACAAGGAACGAGGACAAGACGGTGAACGACTCAAATGTCAGGTGCAACGGTCCATGGCTTACGCTTTGGTCATTTCTGTTCCGATTCGAATCCCCGTATTTTGCTCCTCTAGGTTCTAGGTCCACACCATCCCAACCGAAACGCCAACTCATTGGAACTCACGTTTTACCTTCCCAAAACCGCCCTTTCAACACCATGCCTCGCTCTTTTTCTTGAATCGCCATGTCTCCCGTCCTTCGACGACTGGTGGCTCCGGCTGTCACTCTGCCGATGGTGCCTGCTACCGCCAGGTTTCCGACCAATGCAAACGTACCTACATTACTCGTGTCAGCCTGGCCCCCAAAGGCGAGGATGTAGGAGACGAGCACGGCAAGGGGACCCTTACACTGGGAAATAAGCCTATGCAGCCCCGCGAGCGTTAACGATAAGTTTCGACACCGCGCAGCAACGGGAGCCAGGCACACAGGGCAGTCCATGGCTGTGCATGAAGATGTCGAGCGACAGTTGAGCAACAATCACCATACCTTGTACGCCGGGTTGTCGGCCTCACTGCGAGCCTGCGCTACCAGAAGCTGGATATCTGTGTTCGACATGCTAGAGGTGCAATCCTTTATCAGCATCAACACTTCTCGCCAACCCACGACACGACCATCACTTACTTGAGGGCGTGCGCAAATGGGAATATAGCAAGCGACGACAGCAGCCGGTGGACGTTGGCCCGGTTTGCCGCACCGATAGCGTGGTCTCGAGGATCTGGCGGTGTGTTAGAATTTGGGCACTGTCAACCGCCACATGTGCATGCCGGGCCCCGCACCTGTTGACCATCCACTCAGGGGTAATGTCAACAACCGCGACTCGACTTCAACAAAACCCGCCTGTGTCATCCATTGCTGCAACCGCAACGGCGCCCTGGGATCTTTTGCAGGCTGGATGCTCTGCATGTAGCTTTGTGACCACACCTGAAGCGCATGGTCTGCATATTGTCAGTGCCTATCATGGCTTGGGAATGCTGCGTCGGAGCCAACTGACTGGAGGTAAGTGTTCCGTTGTCTGACTGCGCATTGAAGTATATCTCAACCATCTGACACCACCCTCCAGGCCGAAGAATGCGCAATATGTCGCCCAAATAATTCATCCACCTGTTGGAATGGATTCCTCCAGCCATCATCCTACTGTGCACCAGGTCGAAATAATTCGACGGGAACGTCGAGCTGGCCCATGTTAGGATGGCACGGTCCTGAGCCTGCGCAGAGCGATCTTACGGGCTGTTGAGGTCATCTACCTGGAAATCCAGGTTCGGCGGATGTCTTCTGGGACCGGATAGGGGTACACATCGATTCCGATGACCTGTCGCAACGCAGCATTAGCGAAACGGATGAGATTTTTGTTCAGTCTTCAAGCGACCAGTCATTCTCCTCGCTTTCAGCGACCACATCACCTCGACAATCGGTGCCCCATGGTCCAGCGGAGAGGGTTGAGGGCCGTCACGAGGCACGGTCTTTCGAAGGAGACACGCCATGGGCCGTTCCATGCTGCTTCCGGTACTGTTATCGAAAACTTGGGGAACACGGCATGTCACAGCTAGTCTACGCACCCGCATTCGGGATGCTGCTCGGCGACTTCCATGGCCCACGCCCCGGATCCGAAGCCGCAATCCAGAATCCTCCTTGGTCGCGGAATTGGAGGAAAGATCAGCCTGTTCTCGAACATCATGTTGAAGATCCCGTGCATGTACTGGAGGCGGTCGATCTCGTCCTGCTCGTCGGCGTGGGATGGTCAGATCAAAATTCAGAAACGTGCAGGCTGGGCGATGCTTACATCGTCGACGGGAGCGAAGTAATATGCCGTTTTCAAGCGCATATCGCTGAAACTCCCTGTTGCAATGCACAACAAATTTCCCGGTACGCGCTATCAACCGGCACAGTTTGGGAATCGCTACGTACAGCTTAGCGACTGCTTCGGACGGTCAGGGTTCGAGATCCAAAGGGTGGATCACACACTCTTCGTTCATCGTGAGAGGGCTTTATCTCTGGCTCTTAGTCTTGCGATGTGGCAAACTTCGAGAGGATGTCGACGGACGCACAAAGATAAAAAAAAACTGGGAAATACCACCTCTGCTGACCTGGACAGGGAGGGGAAGGAAGTCAGGCCCGGGCATCATGGGCACTTACATGGTGTTAGGCGGCTCGAAAGCGTGGGCGGAGAGGCTCCATGGCCCCTTGCTCCTCGGGACAGGCTTCAAGGACGGTGGTCGGGCCATGTGCCTCTCCCATATGCGGCCCTCCCACGTCTGAAATGAGCAATGCTCGCTTGGTGGGCCCTGTTCCCGTGTCAACTTGTTCAGATTGGCCCGCCAGAGAGGTTTGCGCGCCACGATGATTTTGTCGATCAGAGGGCGTTGTTGGCGCATTGTCCTTCATGTATCCGGGAAAGGGATACCACCAAGATCCCTGTCTTTGACCTGGGCATCCCGGAGAGACGGGTGGACAGTTCGATTCCATCTCAATGCTGGACCTCTTCACGACCTCTAAACTCCCGGGGAAACTACACCGCCTTTGGGCAAGACCGCCTTGGGGCTACGTGGGCTGACGGATCACGGGATTGGGCGTGGCCCTCCCATCACCCCTTCGTTGCCTAATGATATGTCTCTGGGTGATGGAGTTTGTGAGAAGCAAGAGAAGCCCCCCATGCACTGGGATTTGATGCTGATTGAGACAGGTGAAACGCCTTCCCACCCATGGAATCCACTCTCCCGGTGTACTGTATCGACTGGTTACCGCTAGTCCCAGTTGGAAGCTGCAGGTTGCTCTGTGATTGGGGAACTCCAACCCCAGAGTGGCAGGTCGACATATCTTTTTGTCAAGCAGGGTCCCGATGGGCTAAGACACCCATGGCCTGTTTGCGATGCAGAGCGCCGGCCAGGTTGGCAGGCCATGATATCTGTTGGAAGCTCTGCAAGTCTGGGTGCGTTTGCCGTCGGCGGAGGGAACACACCGACCGACTCACTCGGCATGGGGCGGCAGAGCGAGTGGCTATGGCTGGCTTATTATCCCGTCAATCCTATAATTTAACGCGCTGGTCCATTATGGCGCATCGCAAATGGCCCTCTTCCGGGTGGCAGGTCAAAAATGGCAGACAAACCGGGTCTTCGGAGAATGGGTAACCTCCCGAGGGACTTGGCGTGAGCATGCTGCAGCAGCCTAGGGGCACCAGCCTCCTGCCTTTGATCCAAGAGGTGTCTCTCCCATCTCACGGCTGTCGGACAGATCTGACGTCGAACAGGACCAGCAGCGCCACTGGAATGTTGTGACCCAGAGCTGTGGGACACCGCATCGGGGGCTGGCGAAAAGGGGGTTGAAAGGATTCCGAGGACACGGTCCTGGGATCGCGCGGAGGTGAAGCCCACCACCGCCCCGCAGGCACGGTCTTACCAGGGCTGCTTCGGCGGGTTGAAGAAGGGCATGGAAGGACTTTTTTTTCCGACAAAAATTCCCGCTGTCCAGTGCGGAGCGGGCGCTAACACCCACCGCTGCAAAACATCGATCGTCTGTCACATCCCGGTTGCATTATCGTAGCCGAGAATGATACCTCTTCTCAACTGGTTGTTCTGCCAGCAAGGTGGATTATTGGCACGGCCTGGTACGTAAATACCTGACCACCTCCCTTGATGAAACTTGGAAATTGGCCGACCATGCAATGATGAATTCAGCGTGTCAAGGACAGGCACTATCACCCCGATGGATATGCGGCAAACCTACAGAAGACACCGGACCGCCCCCATGTCATTGGTTGAGGTTGTCATGAACCGAGCCGAACCGCAGGGGTCAAAGTACGTACCGCCTCCCAGCTTGGTGAGGACGCCTCATGTCTTGTCGGCACCCGCCCGGTTGGTAAATTGCCCGCCATCTGTGCGCAAACCGCACCGATGGGCCCTGTTTGTTTGTCTGCGACACCAGCCATCGTCATGGGGGGTCCTGGCTTGCGAGCGGGATTGCGAAACCCAAACGGCCCCAGCCCTCCGGGACGGATCTGCACGGTAATACCCGTAAACCACAGTACTAGGGTATACTGTCGATAACAACCTTCCCTTGTCGGTTCGGTACGAACTGCCACAGAGCTGCTCGGTCTTTCTCGTTATTGCGGCTAAAATTCTTATGCTTGAGCGGTTGGAGGGACGGTTGCGTCAACCAGACCGGGTTGCAGAGGTAACGTCGTGTCTACTTATGTGTGAGGCTATCTCCAGCCCCTGCAGCTTGCAGCATCATGAAATGGAACGGCGGGCGCAAATCCGACGCTCAGGTCGCCGGACGGGAACATTCCATGCGCAACCGAGGCTCGAATGCAGGACTTGTTGACGAAAAGCATGCAAGCGAGGAGGTATTCGTACATGCCAGCATCGAGGCTGGGATGGGAGGTCAACCGGTACCACAGCGTTGGTACCCATGATCCATGCAGGCGCCACCGTTCGCTAGGATCCCGAGCACTGGGGTCGAGTTTCATGTCAATCACTTGCGGCTATCCCGGGACAGACTTTCGAACCAGCCCCTTTTCTGCTTCGATATCAAACGGAAGAAGCTTGGCAGGCGGGCAAAAGCGCGGCTTGCCCTGCTGACCCGGAGATATGCCCCGTTCGCGCGGAAGAGAATCAGCCGTTTCGCTTTCATCGCGAATGGGACCTGCCCCCTTGGAAAGCTGCATGTTGGTCGCAGACGCGATAGTTAAGCTCCAGCATTGTGGTGCCATCCCAACAAAACGAGCTCCTTGTTTCCCGACCAAGCCGAATTCGGCGCGGTTGCTCGCGACATGCAGCGGATAGAGCAGGGGAAGAACCGCGAGCAGGGGTCATCGTGTCGCAACGACCGGGGACCTCCTGGCCGCAACCGCCGCCTCGGGTCGGGATGCGATGGGATGTCTCACAAACCTTTTGTGCGGTTTCCCAATCTCTTCTTTGTCCGGCCGCCGCAACCTGCGAGACACCTTTTTCGGTTACGATGGCTTCCAGCAAAGCAAGGGCATATTAGAATTCACCGACCCAAGGACGAGGTCGCGAGTTTACCATTGAGCCCAGGACCCGGCCGAATCCCTGAACCTGGCAAATTGGTGCGTGTTGATTTCAGCTCGAGCACCAAGCGCACATCGCTTGCCCAACGACAACAGAGGTGGTGTCATGACTAATAACGGCGGCTTCCTCCACCACACCCCACCGCGCGAACTGCACTCTCGCTGCGGCTTGGGGAACTTCTCGCGTCCCAGCCACCTCGGCTCCCTCCCCGTTCCACCCCAGGCCTACCCAAGCGGCCGGTTTTTGTGTAACCTTGACAGATCATCCCTCCTTTCCGGTGACCCCTCCCGAGTTCACCGGGTCTTGGCGCATTTCTTTATCGGTCAGAATCACGGCGAAAGGGTCCCTCGGGCATGGGGGCGCTCCGCTGGGGGGGGAGTGAAAAGAAGGAACCCTTAGGTGCTTTCCCTTCTCCCACCCCCGGAGCTGGCCTCCGGTGGCGGCCACGTCGTCTGGCCACATGACCTGGCAAGACTTTTTGCTCTGCTTGTTTCTCCTGGATAAACTACGGAAAATGGGGGGCGGAATACTTGCGCGCCGTGGGAGGGTGTCGCCGAGAGAGGAGGTTGCATATGGTACGACTACGGGCTGCTGACGCGGAGAGGGAAGGGTTCATGCCGTTCGACAACTGACGTCCATCTTGCAGCCCTATTCACGCAGCTACTTCACTCCTCCTAGTCAGCCTAGCTTCCTTATCCAACTTAGTGTAGCTTATGTACCGGCACAGGGAAGTACACACCGCCAACCGGACTGCCAGTCAGCCATCAACCGCCGCTTCCACCTCGATTCCTTCTGCACTATTAGCGGAGTGCAGGAGATACGGAGTGCTGGAGGCCGGGGGTGAAATGGTTTTTTTTGGCGCTTGGGATGGATGCTGATGCTGAGTTCCTGATGTTGATTTTGGTGCTGGGTAATGCGGAAGCTCATAGCGACTTCCTGCGTCCTTGTCCCGCCTGCCTGGCCGCACGTCCTGCGGTTCACACCTCGCGCCGCTGATGGTCTGATACGTTGCAGCTTCCGTGCCCCTCTTGCACTTCCTACCGGCGACTTCCGTTGCTGCGGTATTTTGAGTCCCTTTTCGGTGTTCTGCGCACGATACCTTACCATCGTATACAGGCTACGCTCCGCGACATGCAGGCAAGTTTCCTTGGCAAATGGACCTTGATCTTTGCGTTACAGCGTGGGTGCGCCGGCCATACGATCTTTTGCGAACTCCCAAACCACCAACGCCAGGCAATCGTCTCCTTCCCTGCGCCGACCCGGCCCGGTGGGTATCATGATGCCTCATCGTGGTGCGCTGGTATCGTCAGCGGAGGTTGTCAGCTGCTGGTTCTGTGTCCACATTCGTGAGGAAAAGGTTGACACAGGCTTGGTGACCCCACGATTTGATGGATCAAGGAAGCAAGTGTAGGGTGGACCGGAGGAGAAGGTTCATGACGGTTTACCTTTGTTGGAAAAGAGCCGGGGAGACCGACAAGTTCGGCGATTCCGTATCCACCATCGGGCCATTGTGAACAACAAGGATGGTTTCTGCTACCCTACTGCAAGGCACGGCAGAGCTGCTTGGCTCTCTGTCCTGCTGCGGTTCAAAAAAATAATAGGCAGTACATCCATCTATGGAACTTCCTCCTCATGGGCCAGAACCCCGCCACCCGGCAAGGAACAGAAGTCGTCGCCATGGCGTTTGAGCTGAGCGAGAGATGAATACAGCATCCTCGAGCGTGTGCTGTTTGCCTCTACGCAGTCCCTTGTGTTCAGCACGGCCAACCAGCGCATTCCCTCCCCGCCCCGTCGGGGAGGCACATAACTACTGCTTCTCCTTCCTGCTGACTCTCTCAAACGTTTTACCTCTGTTCCCTCCTCCATTTCTTGTGCCAGACCTACATGCCCATAGTCCGTGGCATAAATCTCGTCGAGAGCCTTTGTGGGTTAGATTTAACTCGCCAAGATGACGGTACGGGATCGGGTGGGTTGACTACCAAAGGAGTGCTGTTGTGGATAGCTGTCTCGTCTCACCTCATGGTATACGAGAAGTCACCATCACCCTCGTTATAAGATCCTGTTTAGCGCAGCGAGCGCGTCCTCAGGCCGAGCTTGTTCTACCATGCGAGGAAGACGGTGGGACCCAACAACACCGCCACAGACCCAAAAGCAACCCTTTTGTGTATTGTCTCCGTGTATAACAAGTAGCCAGACAAAACACCAACCGGCTTTAACAACATTGGAACGCCTGCCCAACCATTTCTCATTTGTTTACATTCCTCCACCATAGTATCGCAGTCATAAAAAATTCTGTTTTGTCTAACACCACGTAAACACCGGATTCCGCCCCTTCACCATTTCCAACCGCTCAACAATCCCTTTCTCTGTTCCCTTCCATCCCCGTGGCAGCGGCATAGCCCAGATCACCGCCTCAAGCTCATCTCGTCTTCGTCGTCCCATTCCTCATCGTGGTGGTGATGTTTATGATGATGATGATGCCCACCACTGCTCCCGCCAACGGCGTTATTAAATCCAAAATCGGACCCCGGATGTCCGTTGCCGTACATTTGTGCGGCAAGCGAGTTGTGTTCGCGGCGGGGCCGCAGAGGTGGTGGTGAAGGAAAAGCGGGTTTGGTGGTCGATTGTGTCGGTTGATGGTCGTGGACCGCGGTCCGGGGAGTAGGATTGAGGGACCGGTGGCTGTGCGAGGCGCGGTTGAAGCTTGGGCGACTTGGTTTTGAGCCGTTGTCGGGTTTGGTTATATTGTGGTTGGAGATGGCGGTGGTGGCAGTATCGCCGAGAGGGGCGCCGTTGCTGAGCGGGCTTGGGGAGGGCAGGTCATCGGCCAGGGCGAGTTCAAATCGTCCGGGGTGTGGGAGGTCGGCGGGCGGGCTGGCGTTTCCGAGGAGATCGACAACGGCGGGAGCCGTGATCCCGGATGTCGCCGGAGCACTGGCTGGGTGGGAAGCACCGATGTCCATCTCTTCCTCTGCGACGATATCGCTGCTTCCTTGGTGTGGTTGGCTGCTGCTGCTGCGGCGGCGGCGGCGGCGGTGGAGTCTGATTCAGCGGTGGCGCGGCGCCGCATCTCGGCGCTGGCGGCACGCATGGGAACGGCGACCGGTACGTCGACGAGATCGTCCCAGACGCAGACCTTGGGGCGGCGGGTTAGTTCGAGCGGGCCGTGGTCGGGTGTCTTGAGGGTCTCGACGACGTTCCACGCTTGCCCCTTCATAACCGCCATCTGGCGAGCGAACATGCGTTCTTGGAAGTCGTTGTCCATCTGGAAGACTCTCCGTAGAGCGAGCTGTGTCTGGCTCCACCAGTGCGTGGATGTGAGGAGGGGAAGGAAGTGGTCGCGCGTCTTTTGTGAAAAGGGCCGGCCGATAAGGTCTACAGGGAGGAAGAGCCACCCGAAGGGGAAGCTGTCGGCCGTTAGCGAGTTTAACATCTGAAATTGAGACCGCTCTCACCTTCTCCAGGCATCTGGATGTTTCCAGGGCCATGACAAGGAGTTGTCAATAGCCCCTATCGATATCTTGGGATCCGGTGTGCTCGAGACGGGTGTCGACGCGTCCATGGGCCGCTCCACCCGGTAAGGGTGAGAAGACCTCGTCCGAGGGTTCACCATCTGTGACGTGTCCACCGGCCTCGGCATTGGTTCCGGATCTGAGGTATCCATATTGAGCCGCACCGGCTCTGATGCCACCGAGGCCTGCTCGGTCTCCCAGTCGACCTTGATCATCCAGTTGTCCAATCCTCTATCCGTGTTCCGCATGATGTAATCCAAAATGACCAGCTTCTCCAGCTCTTCCCTGAAAGACTGCTTCAAGGTGGGTGTCCACACAAAATTGCCAGGTCCTGGTGTCTGAGAAACGGGCTGTTGTTCTCGTCGTCGCTGTCGCCATCGCCCTGCCCAGAGCTCGTTGGGCGGCATGCATCCGCCCACCGCCTCTTCCGTTTCCTGTGAGGATCTGTTGTCCGGAAACCCGAGAGATACTGGTCTGGCCATGGGTGTTCTCTCAGGAAGACGTTTGCGTCCTTGAAGCCCTTGAGGAAGACCTGGAAGCTTCCCGGCTTGGCAGGGAGCGGCTTCCTCTTCCCCCAGAAGCGGTGACGGTCCCAAAAGGGGTAGTGGAACGACTTCGACGAAAGGTAGACGACGTCGGTGTAGGGGACCAAATGTGTGCGCAGTTGGGCGTCGAGAACGTAGGCGGCGGCTTCGCTGACGTAGGACAGGTTGGGAATAAGACTGGTATGGTTAGCTCCAGGATGGTAGCCTCAGCCACGGCAAGTACGCACCAAGCTCTGCCGAAGAAGCATGGGAACAAGTTCCGATGAATCCACTTGTTCCACTTCGGGTTTCCTGCCGCATACGGCTCCTCGTCCTTCGGCTTGAACACGCCCACCACCTTCCCCTCCGGGTTCCTCGCGAAGTAGCTGCCAGAGCTGCCCTGCGAAATCATCCGCGGATGCACTCCCTGCCGTATGGCATCCCTGACACTGTCCACAATCGCATCAAATTCAGCCGCCGACATGTAGCCTGGCTCGGGAACAGCCAACATCTCTGCCGTCACCGGCCGGACGCCCTCTGGTGGTTGGAAAACAGAGTGGTGGATCTCGAGGCGCTCCTCTTCGCCCTTCTTCTTGTTGCGGCCGCGCTTGAACTTCGAGGCAATCTCGTCGGCCCACCGCTCGAGACGGGCGTTGATGGCCTTGAGGTCGACGCCCGAGTTCCTCCGGCCCCGGTTCCGGCGGCGGCCAGCGGACCGTGACGATTCGGGCATGGACGCCGACGACCGCTTCGGTGTGGTCATGCCCGAGTGCGGGCGGGGCTGGCTGATGGAGCATAACGAGGGGCTGTGGGGGGCTGTAGCGAGGCATAGCTGGCGGTGAGGAGGTCGTCGTCCGAGTCGTCGCTGTGGTCGGCCTGGGCAAGACGCTCGTAGCCTGTGGTGGCGGGGCGCGGCATCTTGTGGGCTGTTGCCGCGAGTATCGCTCAAGACGCTGCTCGAGACTATTCGGTCGTGGGTATCTCCGGAATCCCTTGCGAAGGATGGGTCCTATGATAGTCTGGGATGGATCCGCATCGGTTTCCTGGTTTCCAAGGGAGAGTGCAACAACTGTCAACAAATGGTAACACAGGCGGAAGAAGGAAGAGGATGTTATTAATACAGATAATATAAGGAAGGCCGTCCTCGTGAGAAAAGGCCAGAAATTGGCCGTTAATGAAACGGAAATGGCCAGGGCTCTCCCAATCTTGATGGCCGTTGAGGTGGTTGCTGAAGGTGAAGCCGAAAAGGCAGCACCGGATCGATTGTTCTCGATCCAATGACGGCAGCCGTGTCCATCCACAAACATGAGGTGGTGTGGAGTGCCGCCATCAATGGGCGGTAACCTCCGCACTCCACAGTATGTTGTCTGGCACTGCAGGAACATGCACAGTGTTCATCAGTCAAGGACACCCATGCCATCCATGCCGCTCCCTCTCCTGAAACAACCACAACCTGCGACAAACCAGAGCATGTCGGCTTGAAACATCTCGAAGTCTTCTCTGACAACCCCAAGGATCCCAAAATTCGATGTCAGCTTCTCCCTGGGCAGCCCCGGCATCGGATGTTTTCCCCTATCTTCCAATCGGATCCCTGGACGCTGCCTCAGGGGACGCAGCCTCGTCTCCAATGATTCGAGGGTCCAGCATTGACCGGCCTCTCGGGTTGTCACCAGCACAGCCCTGGGGAGCCACGACAGGCAGCCGAATAAAAATAGCGGATAACGAGCCATGCTTTGAGCAACTCCATCCTCTCCGTGTGCCTCTGACCTTGTGCATCACGAGCTGTCATTTCCGTGTGTGGCCTCTTCACACGCTCCAGCATAATCACCCTCCACAGAGCACGACGGCAGCACGGGACCGAACCTGTTGTGGCATCTACACCCCTCGCTGACTTTGTCCCGATAAAACTCCACGAGATCTCCTCGTTATCCATTTCATCCACCCACCATCATCCAACATCACTTTGAGCCGTCCCTCTTATCTCATCAATCTTCCTTTCCCTCCTCCTCAAAAAAACAATCGACGTGGGTTATTCGCTGCCCCAACTCACTGATCTGCTCCGCGTTTTCTACTGCACATCCAACCTGAACTGCACCGCTCTGCCGGGGGCACGTACTCACCACATCCGTCCATCTTCAGTCCTGAAAAGGCCACCCACAAGAACCCAACCCCCAGACAAGGCAACAACTTAAGAAACGAACCCCCGCCCAACCCCCCCCCCCCCCCGACCGAATAAAATGACCGGCAATTCTTCTGCTGGAAAGTCCATCTCACCTACCGCTGTGGCTGCATCGAGTACACGCCGACGGCGCACCGGTGCGGGCCGGGCGGGAAGGGTGCAGTAGCTGGCTGACGTACAAGCGGACGGACAAGGACTGCGAGGAGCACCGGGCCGGGTTTGGGCTGCACTCTTCTGGCGGGTCTTGTTCTTTGCCGTCCTCTCAGGCATCTTCTTCTTACCACCGGGCGGGAAGGGGAATCTCGGGCGATGTCGTTGGGAGCTGGAGCGGGAGTGGGAATCTGAACGGAGGGTGGATGGCTCAGGCAGGAGGGGAGAGGAGAAGGGTATAGCGGAGAAGAGCAAGGGAGGAAGGTGACAGAGGTTGGAGGGAAGCGGCGGCTTGGGAGGGGTATTACACCCAGCGGAGAGTGTAAGATGGCAGCATGATACGGGTGGGGGGGGTAATGGTTGGTTTCAGTTGGGGTCACAGCATCGGATTGGTTGGGACTCGGGTGATATTGGTTTCTGCAGGGCCGAAGTGCGACAGTTACGGGACGAATCACCACTCCGCTCAGCCATCTTGATGAGAAGGGATCGGACGGACTGGATCACAATATCAGGGTTCCGGAGGAGAACAGAGAGCAGGTCACGATTGTCAGGGAGTAGCGAGAAGAAGAGTGGACATCGTAAGGGAAACTCTACCGAGAGATTGGAGAGAGAAGTATTCGAGGGAGACGGGGTATTCCGGGAACGAAATATCGAACCAGGAAGAAGCGTTGGGTTTATAAAGGCACGTTTCATCACTCAACGACAAGCAGAACGCTCAGCTGGTTGCTACACCAGCTACGCACTCCGAGATAAACCACCAATATGTCAACAGACGACGCCACTCAGCAAGACACATCAGTAGCACGTTATTGCTAGTATATTTTCCACTCAAATTGCACACCACAACGCAACACAAAGCTTCTTCTACAATATTCACGGTTCACGACTGGCTGATTGCTCTCTACTGGTACCAGTACTTTGCAATCTGCCTTTGACCAGCTGCCACGCATGAATTTCCTCTTTTCTCGCTGTGTCTCCTTGTCTATACCATCTCCAACCCGCCCACCATCTCAGCCAAGCTCGTTGCCGCTTGTGGTCCTGGGAAACTTGATGTCTCTCGGGAGCTAAGGCAGAAAAAAGGAAGGAAGAAACCAAGACCATTCATCCCTCGAGGTGTACCGCTCTGAGATCACACTATGGCTCTGAGAGCCTCAACGGCTTCCGATGAAGCCAAGAAGAGAAAGAGAATCATCCATACCGTCACCTATCCCTCAATTGTATTACCCGAAGACCGTCCTCTCTCTGTCATGGAGTCCTCGCGGATCCCGAGGCAAAGTAGCAAATGTCACCCGACTGTCGAAGTGCCTGAAGCTGTCAGGAGGACTCGTGCTGCTTTTATCTCGATGATGCAACTCCTCCATGCACCTGCCACGCCTTCCTGTTCACACTCATCCCAAGACACAACTCAGAGACGACTGCCGCCAACCCACCCCAACTAATCACCATCCCACGTTCCGCCCTTCCCGATCCCAAACCTTAGAAGTGGGTGACCATGACTCACCCAGAGCGTATACCCACCCACCCTGACCCCCACTCATCCCAGAAAAAGTGTTCGCTCCAACGCCGCCCCGCCCATACCCGCCCAGTTCTGACCGTAGGCCGACTGAGCCTTCCAAGGATTAGCATTATGTATAACTCAGAGCACGTCCTGTAGGTAATCCGTACCCTTCCCAGTCAAGCCGTAAACAACCCTCTTCCTGAACGCCGCCTCATCCATTCCCAGCAATCCTAGAACATGCTGAACCGAACCCACCGCCAAGTGTATGCCGATAGACCAGAGAGAAAGAAGGGGTATCAAGGGTATCAATGTATGTATCGCCCACCTAACCTCCCGTCAAACGCCCGGGAAAGGAGAAATGTAAGGCCCATTAACGGTGCGGAAAAGAAAACCCATCGAAGAAAAAAAGGGCACAATCTCCGATAGGAGACGAAAAAGGGAAGAAAATCAGAGGCTGTAAGGCCCAATAATGCTGCTATTGCCTTCCCCGTTGTTCTAGCCAAGTTGTTGGCCAGATCCGAGTTTCCAGCCACCGCTGCGAACGATTGGACCCCGCCAGTGTGCTTCGTATGCGACGATCATGAAACGGAGACAACAGCTCAGTTCAACCAAGAAACCGACTTCCCCTTCCTCGAGTGGCCCGGGCGAGCCAGCGACGAGCGGAGCTCCACCGGCTCGGCCTGGGAAGTCCCGGCCTCATTGTCGGCTGGGCGGCCGTGGATCACGTCGTCGGCAAGAGACGTGGTTTGGCGTTGGAGTGCCGGCGGGCCGGGCTGGGTGGATGTGGCGAGGTTGTCAACCTCGCCGTTGGAGAGCGGATCCTGGCCCTGAGGTGGACGGTGACGGGGTTGGGACAGCGTGGCCTCATGAGACGGGGTTCGGTCGTCAACCCATCTGCCAGTGGGAAGCTCGTGAATTTGGTAACGAGACGGCTGTGATGGTCTGGCCTCGGCGAAGGGAGGTGGATTGCCGATCCATCGGCCAGTGAGAAGCTCGGAGTTTCGGAATGGTCTTCCGTAGTGAGGCTGCTGGGGCGGCCCAGTTTGGCGAAAAGAGAAACCGCTGTTTCCCTGCCTGCCCAGCGATCCATGGGCTTGGGCCGGACCGCCATAGCGCTCCAACAGCTGAGACAGACTGGCTTGAGCCGAGATGCCCGCAGCGGCCGACCTGCTGACCACCCCCTCGGGAACGAGACTGGAACTCCCTGGGTGAGGCGACGTGTGAGGCGAATTATGTGGATAGTTGGTATCCGACAACACAGAGTGCCCAATTGTGGGACGGTGGTTCAGGTTGTTGACCCCGGCGTCGCAGAGCAGCCCATAAATATTGTATCCCTTGGCTGAACGACGCAGTTCGCGCTCCTCCCTTGCTCGTTTCTTCATCTCATCGTCGTGCTCCATCTGCCGACGACGACGATCATCCGGTGTAGCTTGCATGCTCAGCCTGTGCCTTCTCGATCTCGTTGGAAATCTTGTTGTGGACCGTGGTCCCGGCTATGGTAGGGCCGGCGTGGGGTGCCGCAGCGGTCTGGGATTGGGCAGCTGCCTGAGTTCCGATCACGCGTGAAGAGGTTGTTCGTCCTGCAGGAGCGGCCTTTGGGTTCCGCGACGCCTGCTCTGGAACGTCCTCCCACTCATCGGATGGAGACATCTCGTTATGTCTGGCAGCGGACGAGTCAGGATCGTCTTGTGATGTTGGCTGACCTTCGAAAAGGTCCTGGCGGGTGTTCGCCAACCCGTCACCATGCTTCTGGTTCTGTTGTTGCCCAGCGGTCTGATCCTTGGTGGCCCGTCGCTCGGCGGCTCGTTGATCGGCCCTCAGTCTTTCAGCGGCCCTTTGCTCTGCCTCCACTGCTTCCTTTCGCGCAGTGGTATACGACGCCGTGAAAACCTCGAGGAGGCTCTTATATCTCTCCCAGTAGGTGTTGCCTTTGAGGGGGAGACTTTTCTTGCTATCGAGGATGTAGAACCAGTCTGGAATAGCAGTGACCAGAGAGTCGAGGTTCTCTCGGAGCAGGCTTGGGTCAAGTTTCATGTCGGCCGGGTCGGGCGGACTGTCCAATGCCTGCATCCTGCTGTTGGCAACAAACCCGGTGTTCTTCACGATACCATTATGTGTTGTGTAGTCCTGATCTTTCACGCTGCCACGCAACCCGATCATCGCCGTGGCGATCCCCAGTTTGGCACTCTCCTCCTCCGCCATCTGTACTTGACGTTCTCGGGCCCGTCTTGCCTCGATCGCCCTTGGCACGCCAAAGTCCCAACAGAGGGCTTTTTCGAGCATCTTGTTTCCGGCGAGAATGCTTCTCTTGAGCTCGTGCACAGCGTTCTCGCGAGCCTCGTTCAACACCTGCTCCTCCTGAGCGAGCCTGGTGAGGATGTTCACACGATCTTGCTGAGTCCACTTTCTCCGTCCTGAAAGGCGGTCATTCTGGGCGCAATGGCGTTCATGGGCCACGTTCTGAGTTTCTTCTGCAGGTCCATAATCGACCCAAAGAGAGCATTGTGGCGGTCGGCATGTCCTTTCATCGTCTCAGCGAAGAGTCTGTTTTCCTCCTCAAAGCGATCGAGGTGTATGTCGATGAAATCCTGATCGAAGCCCGGGAAAACTGAGCGCCACGAGTCTAACTCCCTATCGAGCTCGATGATGGCGTCAAGAATGTCGGGTGGCGGGTAGGGAAAATAATTGCGACATGTAAGCTCGGGGTTGCTGGACAGCATTGCCATGGCGCGTCCCTGCCTGCTACCCATGGCTCCAGGGCCGGGTGGCGGGACAGGCGACAGGTCGAGCTGTACGAGAGGGCCATTCCGCATTCTATTCCTCAAGCGGCAACGGACTGCCTGGGGGCAGTCATCAAAGTCAGAGTCCGACGCGATAGCACAATCTCGCCTGGTGGACTCATCCTTGTGCGTCTGCGCTGGGTCCGTCTCTAGAGAGGTCATGGAAGCCGGATCTGGCGCGTGGATAGGGGATACGGCCTCATGGTCACCTGTTGAACAGGCGACGCTAGTGAGGGCCGTTTCCTTTGATGCTCTTTGCAAAGAAGGGTTGTGGTGATGGGCGTCATCAGGCTGTGGGATCGGGTTCGGACTGTTGGCGTTGTCGTCCTGCTTCGGTGCCAGGCGCGCATCTGCTTGGTGACTGGTGGCGGGGTTTGTATCTCTCGTTGGGGTCGAATTGTGCAGTTGGACGTCCTTTGGCTCGTCAGCCCCGGGGCTCTCGCTCTCATTTTGCGCTGACTCGATGTCGGGAAATCTTTGGAGGAGCCACCAAATCCTGGTGGTCGCCTTGCGGAATAACAACGGGAAGGAGATTACCAAAGAGGTTGGCAGACGAGGAGGAGGAGTGTGACGTTGTTGTCTCTGTGGTTGCTGGCTGGAGGCATAGGACAGGTTGGCAGGTGAACTGCGGGTTATCGTCGAGGTCAACCACTCCTTGTACTTCCTTGGACTGTGGCTCCAGAGAAACACCGGTCACCCGAGAGGGCGGCTCCTCCTCTGGCACATCCATATCAGCGAAAATTGATCTTGTGAGAGCGACAAGACGGGATACCCGGGGGTTGTCAACCAGAAACCAAGTTGCTGGGTCCGACCGGCTCTCCGGGAGGTGGTCGGGTACTTTCCTGCCGAAGCCGACAAGTCAGTTGACAGGAGGTTGGGCTGAATTGGTGCGAATTGTGCGGGATAAGCTTTGGCGGCTGAAGGTAGGTTGGAGAGTCCCTTGTCCTTCGCGGCGTGGTGAAGAATGGTGAAGGGGAAAGGGAATAAAAGTGTGGATTGCAGGAGAAGGTTGAAAGAAGGTCGCCAGAACGACAGAACAACAGGAAGGTTTTTCGGAGGGGAGAACGCACGAGTGGCATGAGGACCTGGGGCCCAGAAGATACGCCCGTACTCAACCCCGCCCAGAGGTTTGGGACGAAACTAGCACTCCGAAGCTGCCAAATCGACGAGGTATCTCAAGGGCAAGGCCCAAAGTTTCGGTGGACGGTAATGCAAAAGAATATGGAGAAGAGGGAGGCACAACTGCTGCGCACCCCGCCGCGGGGTGCAAGATGTTGAAGAGACCAGGAAGGAAAGAGCAGCCAGAAGGGGATCACAAGATGGTGGACAAGCGAGGAAGGCACATCCGCCTCCCGCGGTGCATAGCCCGTGACGCATTTTGTGTCTAGGCAAAATGGTGACATGACGGCCCTTTTGGAAACTCGAATACCTTTATCTTACCTTACCTTTGGTAAGGTACTTTACCACCATTGACCCAGTGAATTGCAAAGCCACCAAGCATCCCAGGACGCCACCATTAGCATCCACCTTTGCCCACCCCATCCAGGATTTGTCCATAACCCGATTGAACCACCAAAGCATCAAACCATGGACCCGGAAGCATGGACCAAACCATAGGGGCCAAACCACGAGACGTAAGTAGCCGCGGGCTGCACTCTGTGCCCTGCACCAAGCTAAGACCCAAGCTTCATCATGCCGCCAAAGGTCCCACCGAGACGAGCTCGTTGAATTTCCTCGCTTGATACAGCTCCTCTGCAATGGCCGATCTCTGCTGCTTCTTCTTGATCGCCTCGATGCTCGCAAACCTTCCGCGTGCGCCGTGCTTGATCTTGGTGATCATGTCGGCCGCCCTGCCCTTGGTGACGTCCTCCGGCCCAAGCTTGTCGTCCTCGGCGCGGAGCTTGTTCAGGAACTTGAGCTGGTCGTCGGTCGCGGGTGCCTTTCTCCACGGCAGCCTGGACCCGATAATGTAGAAAGGGTAATTCTCAGCGGCGTACTTGTCGCTGCCGTGCACAGCGTCCGCAAAGGTCACCGCGCTCAAGATCTCCCTCGGAGCTGCATACGGCGACTTCGAGACGCCTACCGGCAGCGCTCTCACCTCCCACACCTTGAACTTGGGACCGTCTGGCCCCGCGTCGGGGAGCCTCTCCAGCTTCAGGTACGTTCCCCCGGGCCCGCTGAGGATGAACTTGTCGGGCGCTACCTGGACCCAGGCGTGTTGGCTGATAAAGCGGATGTGCTTCTCTCCAGAAGTGTCGGAAATCAGGTCGAAGACCGAGTCGTACTCAGTAAAGGTGACGCTGTACGAGCGCCCCGTCGACTCGGCGCCCGTCGTGCGCTGCCGGGCTTGGGCCTCCCTGTCCCTCTCGGCCTCTTTGCGGTCGCGCAGTTCGTACATCTTGTCTGCTGACGCTTCGTTGACCATCTCGTCGGGGTCCAGGCCGAACAGGGTCGGAGTGGTGACGATGCCGGTCTCGAGCCCGGCGACCATATCGATAATATGGCAGTTCTGCTTCCCACTGTGCAACCTCATCCCGCGACCGATCATCTGGATAAGCAGATTCCGCGAGCGCGTCGGCCGAGCGAGAGAACAATACAGTCGATGTTGGGGATATCGGTGCCTTCGGTGAAGACACCGCAGTTGATGAGCACGGGAAACTCGCCGTTCTTGAAGGCGTCCAAACGCTCTGCTCGGTCGCGAGCGGGCGTGTCGCCCGTCACAAACCGGGCGTCGATACCATAGTGACGGAACCTCTGAGTCAGGGCGGCGACGTGGTTCAGGTCGACACAGAACACCAGAGTCGACTTCCTCCCAGCGGCCTTGGCAAACCAGGCCCGGACAACCACATCATTGAGCTCAACGGTGTTTACTGCCTGGGAGAGGGAGTCGGTGTCAAACTCCCCACTCCCGCCTTTCCCCTTCCGCTTGACTTGGGACAGGTCGGCCTTGCTCTCGACGGTGGTGAACACGACGTCGCTGAGCCACTTCTCACCAATCATGTCCACATAGTCCTTGTGGTAGACAATCTCGTCAATGGCGGCGCCCAGCTTGAGACCGTCGAAGCGAGAGAAGGTGGCAGACACGCCGATAAGATGGGGAGAGTCGGGCCGCTTGGTCCTCAGGCCGAAGTGATCCAACACCTTCAGATAGCCCGGGGAGACGATGTGATGAGCCTCGTCCACTAGAACAAGCTTGAATCTCTTGGGGTCAAATTTCGAGAGACGGTCCTTGGACAGGATGCTCTGTAGGCTGGCCACGGTGATGTCGGCGGTGCCCGAGGCGGACAGCTTGCCCAGCTCGAGCTCGATGGATCTGTCCGGGTAGGTCCGAGAGCAGTGTCGGGCAGCTTGCTCAACGAGTTCTCGCCTGTGCGCTAGGATGAGGGTCTGGGTTGCTGTCTCGGAGCGAGGCTTGACACGGCCAATGAGCTGTGTGAAGATGACCTGAGACGGTGAGTAGAAGTTGGCTATCAGACGAATGGACAGCCTACAGTCTTGCCGCTGCCGGTGGCCAGAGACACGCCGAGTCGCTTGTGGCCCTTTTCCAGTGAGGCCAGAACAGACTGGATGCATTCTTCTTGGTAGTCACGCAGCTTGATGGGTATCGGAGCCGTGGGAGCCGTGGGAGCCATGGGGAAGCTCTCGAGCCAAGACCCTGCGGGAGGTGTATATTCTCCGGCGTAGCCATGGTTGGAGGGTTGGTCTGACTACCACAGGGGGTCCCGAAAGCCTCAAAGCCGCAGCAACCAGACTCCTCATGTTTATGTTGGTATCATGGCTGATGTCGCCGCATTTCCTTGCATGGCTCGTCAGTTCGAGACGGAGATGAAGAGCGGACAAGAGTTGACGTTAGAATCACTTGGCAAAAACCGACATGGGTCATCCTGGAGAAATCGGGACGAGGTGCGATTGGCTGTTTCGCATGGAATCTGCCGTTGACCCGCTGTTTCATACACATTTCGACCCGAAGAGACGCCCTAGGGAAGTTGTACCCTGATGGCGTGTACCCGGCATCAATCGATATATAAAAGGAAGAGAAATAAGAGAGAGTGTAGAAGAGGTGTACGTGGTAGCATAATTAAGAGACAAAAAGAAGAAAACGGTAAAGTGTCTCCGTCGGCAAACCTCCCTGGCTTGTAGTGGAGGTTAGGTACTGTACGTACCGATGGGGAAAATCTTGGCTCGCAAGCCTGTTTAGCCTTCAGTCACTCTCTGGCCACAGAACTAACATTACACTGTTCGTTTACTTGCCTTTTCAAGGTTCCAGGAATCCCTCCACATGTCCCATGACACTGCGCTGCGCACCCAGCAGCATCTCCATCCTCGCCCGTCGGTGGCCCGATGCACAATTGCGACCGTTTGGCAGCACCGATTGACATGTACTTGCATTGTGATTAATTGACTTTGACTGCAATTGTTGATGCACAGCAGCTTTCCTTGCTGTTGTCATCAGGTCATGGTTCGCGGGCGCTTCACTCTTCAAATCCTCGAATCTCAACTTATTCTTGCATGCCTGAAGCTCTTTCGACCGCGCCTACGATGGACTCGGACAAGTCGAGCGACCACGAAGACCAGACCCCAGCCGCCTGAGGGAATCGGTATCCATGGTCATCAGGCAGCTACAACCACAACAACCGGCAAGGGCACAGTCCGAAGAGATTCCAGAAAGCGACGAAGGCGAACAGGAGGATCAAGTCATACGCCAACCGGGCGCTGATGACGAGGAGAAATCCGTCGAGGAAGAAAACGACGACAATGATCTCTACCAAACCCCACAGCGCCGGTACTCAGTCTCATCTGTCGGCAGTCATTACAACCCCTCCACCACCTCCGAAGGCGCCGCTCCCGATCACCACTCTCTCAAGGCGGAGCCCAACCCCCAGGGCTCATTCACCCCAATTAGGTCACTTGCACGGCCACGAAAATCAGGACAAGTCTCCCCGTACAGTACCGTCCCGCCAACGCCAACGCAGGCCCAGTGGCTCTCCCCGCGCAAACGCTCCCGCTCCAGCTCGCCTCATATCCGCCCAGCATCGGCCGGATTTCCCTCCCCGCGCCCTTTCAAGCGCCACAAAGGCACCTTCAACCACGCATACCTCAATCTGCTCAACGAGGACATCATTGACGCTGCATCCCGCTATGTCCCGCACAACTGGGACGACACCCTTGCCCGTCACAAGTCGGCCTCGCTTATTGGAGCGAAGCCGAGAAAACCCTCTTCTTCGAAGCCCTCGCCCGGTTAGGGAGAGACGACACGGCCGGCATCGCCGGGCGCCTCAAGACCAAATCTGCCCTCGAAGTCGCCGACTACCTGGCCCTGCTTGATTCTGCCGCGTGCCAGAAGAAGGATCCCATAACCCCCGCAGACCTTCCCGCCGCAGTTGAGCTCAGCCAAGCCTGCTGCGCCGCCCTCGAGGAAGCCGCCGACGCGGTAGCCATTAGGCAGGAGAGGCGGGAGGAGGCGGAGGAGAGGAAGCGATGGGCTGCTCCCACTTTCAGCACTGCCGCCTCCACCATTATTACCACCACCACCAACAACAGTACGGAACCGCCGGAAGAATTCTGGCTAATCACTCCCTCCAACTACACCTCCATCCAAACGGCTCGTTCCCCGCCAGCCAAAATGCTCCCCTTCCTCACCCTCTTCCGCCTCCGCTCCTGGCTGCAGCTCTCCTCGCGCCTCTTCATGAACTCGGCCGTGGAAGAATACAACTGGCGCGCCGTGGCCGACGAACCGCCCTCCATACGCGCCACGGCGCTCGAGGATTTCCACGCGCTGGCCGTGAGCGTTACGAGAAGGCTGGTCGCTGCGACCGTGTTTGTCGCCGAGTCGAGGGTCAAGAGCATTAGGGCGTGGGATGGGAGGGTAAGGAAGAGGGTGTGGAGGTCGGATGTGAAGGCTGCGGTGATGTCGCTTGGGTTGCGGAGGGATGCGAGGGAGTTCTGGGCGAGGTGCGCGAGGCGGTTGAGGTTGGAGGTGGTCGACGATGATGGGGACAGCTGGGACGAGGGCGAGCCGCTGGCGTATGAGGAGGTGGAGAGCGCGCTTGGGGTTGAGGGGGAAGGGGGTGAGGAGGGGAGTGGAGAGTCGGAGCAATCGGAGCTAGAAGAGAAGGAAATGGATGAAGATGACGCCTCGATGTCTGAGAACGGGTCGGTCGAGCTTGGCACTTGCATGCCGTATGCCTCGGAACACGAGGAGGGCCTTCCAGAGGAAGATGAAGCTGAAAAAGAAGCCGTGAACCGCGAGATGAACGAGATCCTCGTCCACTCGGCGCTCGAGTACCCCAAATCAAAAACGGCACGCGCCAACCTGCGGCATCGGATTCGCTCCGAGAGGGCGCACGAGGCCTATGCCGATGCCCTGGATGCCAAGGCGTCATACTACGAAGAAAAGAGGCTGTGGGCTCTGCTAGAGCGGCAACCTACAGTGGAATTGGCCAAACCGGATGTACCAGCAGAGACGCCGAAGTATACGAAGAGGACCGTCGATGACCTGATCAATGGGTTCTCAAGGACGCCTGGTGGGGGCAGCTGGAGGGAGAAACTGGAGGCTGTCCGAGCAGATGGGAGATGGACTACGTGTTGTCACGGGAAGAAAAGAATAAGGCGAAAGCTGCCACTGCGGCTGAGAGTGGCGACGAGATTTGATACCCATAGAGTTGTGAGCATATCTGAATCAACAAGTTGTCCATTCAAAAAAACTACCTATCCAGCATTATCGTGCTTCAATGTTCCCAAACACTTCGTCGTACCTCGTCCTCCTATCCCAGACCTTCCGCCCATCGCTCCTCCGTTTAAAATACAGAATCCGATGTTGCGGGATGAACTCTTCATCCGTCTGCTCGCTCTTCCACGCCTCGAGCTCCTTTTCTTGCGCCCCAAGAAACCGGTCCTCGTACCCAACAAGATAGTCGCTGCTGTCCAGCTGGGGTCCACCGGATGCGGTTCATGACATCAGCTGCAGTCCGGAACTTCTTCGTCTTGTCCGCGCGGAGGTCGATCGGACGATCTGCCGCTTTGCTGCCGCACCTTTTTCTTCTTCTTCTCTCTCTCTGCCCAAGCCATACCATGCCTCATCCTCATCCGAGCCCTGCCCTGAAAGCGCCCCAACAAGTTCCTCCTCCTTCCTCCTCCTCCTTCTTCCTGCTCGTCCTCACCAGGTGTATACTCCCCCCACTCCCTTCTATCGAGCTCCAACCTCCCCAGTTCCCCTCGATTCACCACCGCCGCACTCAACCAACAGCTCCTCTTATCAAAATACTTCTCATCCCCTCTCATCTGCGCCTCGAACCTCCCCAGAACACTCTGCAGCGCCCGAAGCGCCATCTTCAGATCCTCCTTCCCCATCCCCGCATCACCCTTATCCAACCCGATGAGATAGCAACGCCTGAAATCCCTCTGCGCCTCACCTCCCGCCTCCTCCTCCTCCTTCTCCCCGCCCTCATCTCCCCCAGAGTTGGATTCGACAAACCTCGCCGGCCACATGCGCACAAACAGCCCCGGCGCCCTGCGATGCAGGTCCACCAGCAGCACGACGCACCTCGACTCGACCCACCCCAGGAACTGCGCGCCCCGCGCGAGCGACAGGCCCCAGAACTGCACGTCCAGCTTCACGTACGTCCTGAACCCCGCCAGGAAGTCCTCCATCGCGGCGGCGGAGGACAGGAACGCGGTCCATGACGACGACGGCAACGACGGCGGCGGGGGTGGCGGTGATGGTGCAGACCCCGCCGCGGCCAGCAGCGTCTCGCTTGCGCGGCGGAACTCGGCCGCCAGCGTGCGGGCTGACGGGGTGGAGGCGGCCATGGCGGTGTTGAGGCTGGGCGGGAAGAAGCCCAGGATGGCGAGCGGTTCGCGCGGAGTGCGGGTGTAGGGCAGCGGTGGCGGTGGCGTGGAAGAGCGGGTCAAAGGCGAGTGGGTGTGCCACGGAAAAGAGGAGTGTGTGAGAAGAATGTTGTGAGGAGATGATGTTCGGGTGTTATGGGGGTGGTGAGGGATGATGAGTGGGAGAGGAGTTTTTGGACTCGGGCGAGGAGGATGGAGATTTGGATCCCGCTGAGGAAGCCGAACCGTGCGGAATAGATGCCGCGGGACTTGGCCCATGTTTTGATGAAGCGGTGGGCGAGGCGCGAGGTGGCGAGGTCCGGGAGGGAGCGCCGGAGGTAGTCGATATCGCGGACGGCTTTGAGCTTGGAGAGGGTCTGGGCCGAGAGGGACCAGATTGGGTTGGAAGGGGGCGTGCGGAGGACGTCGGGCCAGCGTTCGGCGACGGAGGTGGCGGGGCAGTATTGCAGGTCCATTTTGATGCCGTGGACTTCGATCTCCAGCATGGTGCCGGTGTTGGCGCGGACCCGGCGGAGGATCTTGATGCCTTGGGAGGAGGCTCTGCGCAGGCGCTGGGTAGCGAGGGCGAGAAAGTGCTGGTGCTGAAGGGGCCAATGCAGAGGACGTCGACGTCTGAGGAGGAGGTCCAGACATCGAGGGCGTAGGATCCTACGGGTACGATGACGACTGTTGGCTGAGACCTGCTGGCTGCGTCTGCTGCTTGAGTGTCCAGGATAACGTTCTTGAGAAGCTCCAGGGCGGCCTTCCGCTTGGCTGCTTCTTCTGCGCTTGGAATGATCCCAAGCTCAAGCAGAGCCTCCTTAACGCTCCCTGGTTTGGACAAGTGCTCCGGTGCCTTCTCCAGGAGCACCGGTACAACAAGGCTGGTAATCTCCTCAGACGGTCCCTCAGCTTTGTCGCCAAACTCGCCCATTTTCATGGCGCATCTGATGCCCCAATGGTCGCTGGCGAACACTTCAGAGTCTGCATCCTCAGCCTTCTCAGTCAGGAACCCGAACATGTTGAACTTCGAGATCTCCAGGAGCCCGTCGCCGCGAAAAGGATTCGGTCATACCGCTGAGGCCGCATATTGCCGCCGCTGCCGGCCATGGCAGCAGCAACGCCGTTGGCAGTTGGATCCCATGTGGCCCCTTCCTCCCCTTCGAGCTCGTCGATGCTGCCATCGTCCCAAGGATTGTCGGCAAGCGAGATCTTCCAAGCATCGTCCAGTTTCGCCTCGGTAAACAAATCGTCAAATCCCTTTAGCTGACCAGCAGTGACATCCGAGATGGCCTTCTTCTTGAGCGCGGCGTCAATCGAGGCCGAGGAAGTCGTGACGTTGAAGTCGCCCGCCAGAATCCAGGGATGTCTGGGGTACGCCTCGGAAAGATACCCAATAATCCGTTTGATGTCCGCCTTCTTAGCCGCCACCGCTCCGTCAGTGAGGCCATGGCTGAGGTGGACAGCTGCGACCACCACCGGAACAAGCTTGTCCCCCTCAGACCGGCCGACATCCTTGAACCTCGCCACAACTGCGCCCTTGTGCTTTCTGTGGAAGGAGACATACTCCCAATCGAAAGCAACCTTGCTCAGCACGACAATGTTGAGGTAGCTCGGCAGCGGCTCGATGTCGTCCTGGTCCGGCGGGCCGTGTGAAGAGTAGGGGTAGGCGTCGCGGATGCCGTCGTCGGCGAGGAGGTAGGACAGGAAGCCGTCAGTGACTTCTTGCAGAACCAGAACGTCGGCGACGGCGTTCTCGGCGAGAATGTTCTTCACCACCAGGGGATACCGGACATCCGAAGGAGGCCACTCGAACTCGGCCAGGACGTTGTAGCTCGCCACCGTGAGAGTGGTCCTTTCCTTCCTCCTCGTGTCTGATGCCGACGGCTTGAACGACACCCAACGCTGCATCTCCTCTCGAAGTAATATGGCAGACCTGTCTGCAGCTGATCCTTTTCCGCAAGCTCACCATCCTCCCCCTCTTGTTCCTCTTTCAATGCCTTCCCACCCTGATAAAAACCCCCCCGGCTTCTCTAGCTGCCGCACCGTCCCATCTAGCCCAACCGTCCCCCACAGCCGCATGACACTTTGCCCACGCCCCGTCCTCTCCCTTACCAACAGCGCCAGCTCAGTTACAGTCCACTCCACAACGGGCAACCGCCCAACCTTCTCAACCAAAAACCTGTGTGCCGCACAGGCGACATCCTCGCTCTGCGCAACCGTCATGTGCATCTTGTACCCCCCCTTCTTCCTCCCTCTCCTCCCGGCGCTGCTCCCAACGCGGCCAGCACCTCCTCTCTCAGCCCCTGAAGCCTGCTCTTCCTACCCGGATCGTCATCACAAAGATAGATGGTATTATCCCTCGCGTGCTCGAAAACGCCGACCCCGTTCAGCCGGACGTCCATCTGGTGATCGCCGTTTTGAGAAGCGAGGCACGCCGAGATCCGGGAAGCCGCATCAGACAGCACCTCTGGCCTGACAAAGGGGTACACCAGATTGACGTGTGGCGGCCATTTCGGGTAAGCCTTGTCGTAGAGGGCGCGGAGGCGGTCGATGCGCGGCCAGAGGTGGGAGGGGGGGATCAGGGCCAGGGCTGTGTCGTGGGATGTGGTTGATAAAGATGCGGAAGCGACGTGTGAGGGATGGGAGGTTTCTGAGGGTTCAGCCATGGTTGTTGTTTTTGGCCTTGTTTTCTTGGCAGTGATGCTGGGGTGTGGTATGTGGTTGGTGGTGAAGGCGAAGTGAGTGTGTGATATGTGAGTGCTTGGTGAATGAGCTCAGCTCCTGGGTAAAATTGCAACGGGCGACTGAAAACTGAATCAGCGGAAAAGAAAGAAAATTGATCCTCACGTTAAATAACTTAGTTATGAATGAGATGTAGGTGTCGTTGATGTCGTTGAACACCCCTGTCGGCCCGCCCTGAGATGTTCCCCGCAGCGGCTGCATGAGGCTAGGGCTGAGTCTTCGGCGGGGTGTCACTGCATGCGCTACCGAGTAAGCTAGCCTGTGCTTCAGGGCTCTCGGGGTGACTCAGAAAGTGGCAGGGGTCTTGTTGCCCCCTGACTTCAACAAACAAGTCTGAGTGCAGCTCGCTGGCACATGAGATATCAGAGTTAGGAAGCGGAAAACAAAAAAGAAAAAGAAAAAAGGAAAAAAAAAAAAAGGGAAGGAAGAAGGAGAAGAAAGCTTGACGGGAAACAAAGAGAGTTTACTTGGTCAGCAATCCATTGGTCAGGCAGAGCACCACATGCAACACGGTACAATTCTCTCTCACACTTCGAGTTTAAGCATTGCTCAAGGAACAACAAGATACCTTAGACATTAGTATGAGTATACATATACAAGCTCCTCGCTCAATCCGGAACACCAACGCTATGAATGTGCAAGGAAACCGCATGAAGTGAAAACAGAAAAGCCAACGGACAACTCGACGCGACTTCGACCCGGTCGTCATCCTAATAATCATAGTCGGGCCCCCAATCCACATCGGCCGGCACAGTCGACGGCATCCCTTCCATAAGCGCCTCCAGTTTATCCTCGTTCGTGACCCAGCCATTCCGTTTCGTCGCGATCGCTATCAGAACCCAGTCAGCCACTCATCTACACCCAACGTCAACCGGTGCGGTGTGACCTACCGTAGCGGATCGGCTCCCGCCATTCCTTCCACCACGTCTCCTCGCTCTGCACGGCACACCGTCTCCCATCGGCTTCCGCGCCCGTGGCATGGTCGCAAACGGCCAGACCGCCTTCACCACCTCGTACTTCCTCTTGCCCGCAAAGAACCCCGTCACGCTTGTGATGAACTTGTTCACCACGTCCGGGCTCTGCACCACCACCTTGCTGTGCATCACGGGGAACGTCACGGTCACGGTCCCGGGGTACTTCAGCCCGACCAACAGGGCCGGATCTGCCCCTCGAGCCAGTGCACGTCCATGTTCACCACGACGCGCTCCGGGCAAAGGACTTGACGCTGGCCGTGTCAGCGACGAACTTGGCTGCCCACGCCTCCACGGTTCCTTCCCCCTCTAGCTCCGGCGTGGCGGCTGGCTTGGTCCCTCCCCGGTAGGCAACTTCTCCCGGGCCGACGCAGCGGAGGTAGTCCATCCTCTGGCGGGAGTCGTCGGGGATGAGCAGGTGCATCAGATTGATCTTGATGGAGAAGTCGGTGCGTCCGCCCCGCTTGCCGACAATGTGGATTTTGCGGTTTGGGCGGGATGGTGGCTTGCTGGCGGATGAGGGCGACTAGCGCCTCGGTGCTGGTGGAGAGGTACGGGACCGAGGACTTGATGGTGGTTCTGTCCGAGGAGAGGTCGAGAGGGGCAGGCTTGTAGAGGCGGTAGTCCAGGGCGGGCAGGCCGGGGTAGCGGGGGAAGGGCTTGGGGCCGCTTCCTGAGGAGGGTGAGGGGTTTGGTTCCTGGGCTGGGGTCGACGGGCCCGAGTAGGGAGGCGGAGTGGGTGAGCGGCCGACGGGTACCCGGGGAATTGAGTGCTGGGGGTATGCCGGTGAGGGTTGAAGGTGAGCCAAAGCTGGCTGGCTGTGGCCGGGGGATGGCTGTGAGGGTTGACTGTAAGTCGGTGAAGGCTGGCTATGCACCGGCGATGAGTGCAGCTCATCCTCGCTCATGGGGACCGTGTTGCTCCTGAAGCTGGGCTGCGACTTAATGATGCCAGTGGAGACTGCTGGGCCTGTTCCTGGAGCTGGAGGTGCACCTGAGGCGCGCCTTTTCCTCCAGCTCCGCATGGCCTGCGGGATCCATGGTTGCTGAAGGCATATATGGGTGGCAACTGATCGCAACCGCAAAACAAGTCCACGCCGGCCGGCTTGGCTTGCCTGATGGGGACTGCGGTCGCCGTGCTCGGGATGATCCCGTGCCACTGAGCTCCGGGAGCGCCGGACAGCTGCCCGGGTCACTGACTCGGAGAGAGATGTCGGAGTGGAAAGGGCCCCAATTGATGACTGAGACTTGCCCAAGTAAACTGTAAGTCGCCCCGACCGAGTTCCAAAAAGACCACCCACCTCCTGGCTCAATGTTTGTGTGTGAGCAAGCTGTCCACGGCCGATTAGTTTGGCGGAGAAGCTTGTGTTCCTTCGCGCCGGTCCGTGGCGCAGCAGCCCACAATAAGGCTGCCTGTGAAGGCCCATGCAGCCCCAGAGCGGTCCAGCACCTGGGAGGGTCAGACTGTCAGGGTACCAGGGGAGCTGCACCAATCACATGGCGTGTTGCATGTGATGCGTCGTCAACATTGGACCGACGAGGGCACCGTCAGAAAGGACGCTCGAGCTCGAAGGCCGTCTTGTCGTCAGCCGCGAAGAGGCCGCCGGGCTTCCCTTTGAGAAAGCTGAGTGAGTCCAATGCCGAAAACACGGAAGCAACGGTTGATGATTACTCTCCAGCCGGTGTGGAGTCTAGGGTAATGGTCGCCCGGCCTGCACCAGCATTCTTCTTATCAGTGGCTACACCTTATCGCCGCACCTTATCGACGCACTCTCTGGTCAAGTCAATCTGATCTGGCTTTGCACAATTGAAACTCGACCTCACAAGGCGCCAAAGCCAGCGTCGCAGACCGGCCAAGATGCTGGACAGAGCACTGAGCACCAATCCATTTCGTTTAGCGTGACTTATACCGAGTTCATTGACCTCGAGTTCATCTTGCTCCAATGTTTCCTTCCTTTTTTTTTTTTTTTTGTCTTCACTGCTCTCTCCTGGCTCGTGCATGTTGGCCTCGGCGCTTCCAAGACAGGCATACCCCTTGTGGCTGCAGCTGTTCCTCAGAACGACTTGTTTCGTCGCCGACTCCTAAGCCGCCATGTCTTCACTCGGGCGCTTTCGTCGAGTCGTAAGGGGTTTCAACGCGGTACGCTCTTCCCATGCCTCTGTCATGGCTGTTCTCTTTCTCTTTTCTCAGATCGTTCGCATCTGTGACGACACTTCCAATTGTGTAACTCTACTTCAACGCCCTCCGTTTTGTTTGGAGATCGTGGATATTATGTTGTTTATTATAAATGGGACCCTCAAGAGGGGTGGCTATTCCCAGCGCCTTCTACTGGCTGCTTCCGGTTCAAGTCCCTGTGGCTGCCGTTTCCGTCTACGCGGCTGTCTACGCCTTCGGCCCTACGACAGTCTCCTTCATGCTAGCTGTTGTTGGAGTGAGTCCATCAGCCATGAGCCAACGATGAGGACAGGTAGCTAAGACCAAACTAGACCACCTTCCATGTCCTACTCTGCATCTACTGCCTCGTGAATTGGACAAGACCTCGCCACTGTCACGGATACATTATCATCTGCTGGCTTGTTGTGTGCGTAGGCCTCTGGTGTGGTTCACTATCTTACTTCGCCTGGCATGTGAATCTCATCAACAACTCGGAGAGCGGTTGGGCAACGGGGAAGCACAGCTCTCGGTGCTCGCGAGATTCACCAAAGCTGGGTGTGCCTTGTCTGCTCTGAGTGTGTAAGCTTGCCCTGCAGACGGTTCAGGGGTATTGGAAGCTGAATTATCTTTGCAGATTCATTAACCTAGTCCTGTTGGGAGCGTCCGTTCTCAGTCTCCCAAAGCAAAGAAACCAACACCAGAAATCGCCCGGGCCTGGCTCCTCTGCATCATCTGCAGTTCCGTAGCTCAGGTATGTCAACGACCTCTTCAAAGCCACCAAGCCCGAACTCTAACCCCGATTTCCAGCTACCACCACAACTCCCACCGCTCCATCTCCATCGTCACCGATACTCAACCTCTCATCAACCATCCTCCGCACCCGCCATCCCAGATCCTTCCCCATCCTCTCACCCCCCACCATCAATCCACTATCCACTCTTCCCGGCCCAATCCCACCATCAAAACTCACTCCCAGCCGGGCTCGCCAACCAAACCCCCACAGCCCGTCCTCCCCTGAACAGAGTCTCCCTACTCCTGCATCTCACGCACCTCCAAGCTCCCCAAGGCTCCTTCCCCCCGACACCGCACCTAGCCTCCTCTTACAGCTCTGGACCGGCGGACGCGAGATCAACATCCCCGCGTCAGGGCGCGGCGCGACCGCGCTTGCACACGCATGCATGATAGACTGTTGCCAGTATATCTGGCGGGTGCAGCGTGAGGGGAGGGAGTGGGAGAGTTAGGTTGGAGCAGATGAGGGAGCTCGAGAAAGTGGGGTGGGATTTGAGGTGGGCTTGGGACGGGGTTGAGAGGGCCGGGGTGTGGTTGGAGGGCCGGCGGGGGAAGTAGGGAGGTAGGGAAGAGGGTTGAAATGAAAAAAGGCGGGGTTGGGTGGGTGTGCATAAAAGACATGTGGTGAGACAGATATGGGAGAGGGAGCATTCGGGGCTGGCTAGCAGCTGGAGAATGGGGTTTTGGTCGGCAGGGATGGCGTTCTCCTCGGCGCGGGTTGCGATTTCCTGGTTGAGGCTCGGACTTTGGAATTTATGACGAGTGATTTCGCAGTAGTAAAGGGATGACAATTGAAACTTTCCCATTGCTTTCTTGCTTTTTCAGCAACGAGAACTAGATGTGCCACATTTACGCCATCCATAAAGCAGATCGGAGAGATGAAACACCCCCCAAACTACCACTCAGCTGGCTCCAGGGGTATCCATCACATTGCGTACCAACTAAATCTCCACACACTACTACGCATTCCCTCCCTCACTGTCATGACAATGCCTTCCGCTGCTGCTGCCCCTCCCACGTCTTCCGCACACCTCCTTCATCAGCCGCTTTGGCGCCATCCTCCCGTCATGAGTTCGAACGCCTCGATGGCCATCTCAGCCACAACCTCCAGCCCGTCAACAACCACCCAGGACGGGCACATCTTGCCGCGGACGGCGCGCATCTGGGCGACGAGGGGGGTGACCAGGGCTCGTAGGCCAGCTGCATACAATGTTAGTAACGAAGTCTCCGGCAGAGTGGGTTGATGGGCGAATAAGGTAATGCGAAAGGGGTGCTTACCTCGACAACCACACCGCCCGTCGGACTCCTCAGCCAGTCCAGCGGCATCACAAAGTCGGCGGGGGGTTTCCATCCACGCTCGTAGCCGGCACGCACGAAATAACCATGGTCGGCAGCTGGTAATTCGCAGGCCACGGATCAGACAGCGAGGACAGCACCCTGCAAATGTCTCTCGACGACGACGTCGCTGTCGCCCCAGGCGAGCCATTCAGCCTCTGACTGCCTCCGCTGGCCGCCGCGGCCTGCGCCGCCGCCCACTCATTGAAATGCCTCGCCACGGCCTCCGCGTTCCTCACCGTCCGATTGTAGACGAAAATATTCCGACACCCCAGTTGATACAGCGCATATATCGCCGCGCGCGCCATCCCCCCCGCGCCAACCACCAGCCCCGTCGTCTTGGACGGCTGCACATGATTCCGCGGCTGATGGCCCTCCTCAGACACGTCAGGATCGAGCTCCAGTCGGTATTGTCGCCGAAAAACTCCCTCGCCGGCCCCGCCCTGTTCCTAGAATTCGCATGGTCCAGGATTGCGCTCGTCCTTCCCCTCAGCGGCAGCAGCACGTTCACGGCGCCGATCGCCGTCGCGTGGTGGCTCTTACCTTAAGATGCGGCATGATGGCGACCTTGAAGGGGGCCGTCAGGCAGGCGCCTCCAAAGGCGTCGCATGAGCAGATCTGGTTGAGGTCGTCGAGCGTCGAGCAGGGGACGCTCTGGAAGGTGTGAGGCATGCCCGAGAAAGTCGTAGGCGGCAGCGTGCATGGCGGGGGACAGGAGTAGGACACGTGCGAGCCCAGGACGTAGAAGTGCAGAGGGTCGAGCAGGAATTGGCGGAAGAGGAGCTCGAAGGCGTTCGGGTAGTTGAGACGGTCGCGAGGTGGTCGCGCTCATTTTCCATGTCGGGGTGTTTGACGGGGGCGAGGATGGGGGTTTGGAGAGGGGTGCGCACGCCGAGGACGGAGAAGTCGTAGCGACAAGGGGCGGTTTGG